>CM053788.1:436519766-437119766 GCA_028749045.1 Cupressus sempervirens
TAACACTAGTGCAATAAATATATCAAAGAATCTAGTGATCCATGCAAAGAAAAAACATATATCAATGAAGTATCACTATTTGCGGGAGAAAGTACAAGAAAAAAAAGTAAGGCTTGAATATGTGAAGTCTAAGGAGAAATTTGTAGACATATTTACCAAGTCATTTCCTAAAGATACTTTTGAGTATCTGATAGGTAAACTAGCCTCTTTCTCCTATCCAAAATTCACTTAAGTGAAGATGCATGTTGTATCAATTCATCGATGAACAAAAATATATTTGTGGAGTTGATGCAAGAGTTCACACTTTAAGAATAGTTATGAAGTTGTGAAAATAATTGGAATAAAACTGATAGAAATAGTATGTGCAAGGTACAAAGTATAACTACAAGGCTTTATAAGTTTCACATTGGAACTTATAGTTGCATTTGGCATTGTTGTGAAAGGGGGACACAATCTGTGAGAAACAGAACGAGTTGAAGAGATTCAATAAGGAAGAATAAGAAAATGGGGAGTGATATACTATGGGAGAGAATTTGTAAAAGGAATGAGTAGTAGACATAAAAAAAGGAGGAGAGAAACAAGAAACTAATACAAAATATCAAAGATACCGCTGAATAGAAAGAGATTGTATCCTATGTGGGAGAAATGTTGAATATTGTTACTACTGAAGAATTAGACGGAGTACACTTGATGATGAAATTTGTTGTAGAGAATTTAAATGAGAACCAAGAGCTAAAAAGTTGTATTATTGTCAATGCATAAATGTGATTATCTTATGTATTGTTTTGTAATATAAAATCACATTATGATGTGTTGCCATCAATTCCAAAGGGGGAGATTGTTAGCCCCAACTGATGATGTAACAAGAATGATATGAATGTATGTGAAACAATCATACCATTTGTTATGTTTTTTTCATTGATTCCAAAGTGTAAGTTGTATAGACACTATTCTAATTCAATAGAGTGCCATATCATTTGATTGATGAAGAGTATTTGAAGAAAGTATAATGATTCAGTAGAGTTGATAAGTATGGTATTCAATGGTCACTTGAATGAGTTAGAGAGTCATAATGTAATATTTGTTTGATTATTTTACAATCATGTTATCCTATAAGTAATGATGAACTTTATGTATTCACTAAGCTACTACAACGTTAAAGGAGTACAATATTGCCTGAGCTACTACAACATTAACCAAATAATTCATATATTAACTGAGTAAGGTGTCACCAGAGTAAAATTTATTGTTCACCAACTAAGAGTTGGAAGAAAAAGTTAAGAAAAATGGAATCTAAGGCCAACTTATGGTGAAAATAAATTATGTTTGAGAATTTCAAAGGTGTGAGTCAAAGCTTGTTACAAGATCAATGATTGAAAAAATACAATGAAAATTAAATGATAGAGATTGAAACGAGATAAGGATGAGAACAAAATTTAATGAAAGTTCCATTTTCTAACTGACTAAGTATAATGAAACTGATGTCTATTTATGTGGCAAAGCAAGAAATTTTGAAAGAATTTGGAAGAAAAAAGTTTGCTATTTAAGGAGATATAGAAAATATTTTTGGTTGTTAATTAAGGCATTGGATGAATGTTGAATGGGTATGAATTATTGATAGAGAAGGAAAGAAGCAAAGAGAAATAAGAAGTGTGGAAGGAAGATAAAGTAGAGTTAAGGAAAAGTGAAAGTGTGTAGGAGTGAATCAACCAAGCAAAGATCGGAGAAGAGAGAAGACATAGAAGAACTGAGATCTAAACAAGTAAGGTAGTGCTAAATCTTACAGATTGTTTGATTATTACTTTCTTACCATTGTAGAAGAAAATTATCTTAAATGAGTGGACCTAAAAAGTTTTTGAAATCCTATGGTAACATCAATTAGTGATGCTTGTAAGTCCTTTAGAGTAGGTCACTCTTTAGACAAGATGATGGAGTGATAAGGTCTAGATGATCTTTCTATTAAAACCCATTAACTAGGTCACACTAAAAATGTGCATGTAACCTTTAACAAGAATCTCTCCTAGTAGAGCTCACTTCAGAATAGAGAAATTATTTGGGTTGTTAGTCCCAGGCGATTTTATCCTTTACATGGTTTCTATGTTAAATCATGGTGTCAAATGTGTGAATACTTTTATGTTGTAAATTAATTTTAGTGGTATTTACATATTATTACAAATTGGTAACAACTAGATAACAGTAAAAAAAAAGATAAGCTATATTTTTTTTATAGTCGATAATAATAGAAAGAATGAGATAACAATTTGGAGTAAATTGTTTACAAGTGTGAATTGGGAAGTTGAACTAGTTCACCCCATTATTTATTTTGATGTTAATAAATTTTTATTGGTACTAAAATATTTGGGAGGCCTACAGGATAATTGGTTATAACGAGTTCAATGATAGAGATTGAAATGAGATAAGGATGAGAACAAAATTTTATGAAAGTTCCATTTTCTAATTGACTAGGTATAATGAAACTAATGTCTATTTTTGTGGCAAAGTGACAAATTTTGAAAGAATTTGGAAACAAAAAGTTTACTATTTAAGGAGATATGGAAAATATTTTTGGTTGTTAATTAAGTCGTTGGTTAAATGTTGAATGGGTGTGAATTATTGATAAAAAAGGAAAGAAACAAAGAGAAACAAGAAGTGTGGAAGGAAGATAAAGTAGAGTTAAGGAAAAGTGAAAGTATGTACAAGTGAATTAGCCAAGCAAAGATCGGAGAAGAGAGAAGACATAGCAGAACTAAGATCTAAACAAGTAAGGTAGTGCTAAATCTTACAGATTGTTTGATTATTACTTTCTTACCATTGTAGAAGAAAATTATCTTAAATGAGTGGACCTAAAATTTTTTTGAAATCCTATGGTAACATTGATTAGTGATGTTTGTAAGTCCTTTAGAGTGGGCCACTCTTCAGACAAGACCATAGAGTGATAAGGTCTAGATGATCTTTCTATTAAAACCCATTGACTAGGTCACACTAAAAATGTGAATGTAACCTTTAACAATAATCTCTCCCAATAGAGCTTACTTCAGAATAGAGAAATTATTTGGGTTGTTAGTCCCAGGCAATTTTTTCCTTTACATGGGTTCTATGTTAAATCATGGTGTCAAATGTGTGAATATTTTTATGTTGTAAATTAATTTTAATGGTATTTACATAATATTACAAATTGGTAACAACTAGATAATGATAAAGTAAAAGATAAACTATATTTTTTTTATACGATAATAACAAAAACAATGAGATAACAATTTGGAGTAAATTGTTTACAAGTGTGAATTGTGAAGTTGAACTAGTTCACCCAGTTATTTATTTTGATGTAAATAAATTTTTATTGGTACCAAAATATTTGGGAGGCCTACAGGATAATTGGTTATAACGAATTCATCCCTCCCCCAGTCAATATCTAACAATTGATATTTATTGCTATGGAATTATATCAGATCTAACATGGGCTTGGACAAGAAATAGTGAATGCAAAATGAATTATGTGGGCATGAAGCAAGAAGTTATAGCCACTAGAAGTTCATCTATCAAAGTGAAAAGACAATAATTCAATTTACAACACACCAATATCATAGATGTAAAATGAGGGAAACCTTCATTATCTTCAAATTCTACTAAAAGGAGAAAGACCCAATCTTTTGTTATTATAAGAAAACTGAGCTAGGCCACATATATTAGTAGTTGAATGTGGAACTTAAGACCTCCTATATTAAGGTCACCCCAATTCACTGCTAGACTATCGCAGAGCTCTTAAAAAGTCCCAATGTTACTCCATGTATGTAAAATGAAGAAAATCCTCAAACTTAAGGCTATGTAAAAAGGGAAGTGCCCCTATATAATTTTGTGTATCTATAGTGGACAAATGTCCATGGAATTGACTAGAGGTTATCTTGACTCCTTTCTTTCCTACTAGTGTCTATTTGAATGGAGGAAGCATGCAATTTTTTTTTTTTGATAATTTCTAAAAAGTTCGGCCTAAACCCTTTAGCAATAAAAATAAGTGGCAAATGATTGCTAATGTGCAACCAAATTCACTAGGTCTTTTCAATAAATTCTCTTGTTGGGAAGTGAAATCCATGGTCAAGAGTTTAACTCAAAACATGTCAATGCCTAAAGGGAAAAAAGAGAGAAAAAAATAGTAGATAATTAAATAATCTAAAGAATTTGTCAATGGTAAATAATTAAATTGGAAGAATTTGGAAGTAGAAAGTTTACTATTTAACGAGATATTGGGAAAAAAATTTGGTTGTTAATAAAGTTGTTGGTTGAATGCAAAATGGGTGTGAATTATTGATAGAGAAGGAAATAACCAAGGAGAAACAAGAAGTGGAGAAGGAAGATCAGGTAGAGTTAAAGAAAAGTGAAAGTGTGAAGGAGTGAATTAGGCAAGTGAAGATCAAAGAAGAGAGAAGACATAGCAAAACTGAGATCTAAACAAGTGATGTAGTACTTAGAAATCTTACAAATTGTTTGACTATTACTTTCTTACCATTATAGAAGAAAAATATCTTAAATGAGTGGACCTAAAAAGTTTGTGAAATCCTATGGTAATATTGATTGGTGATGTTTGTAAGTCCTCTAGAGTGTGCCACTCTTTAGATAAGACCAAAGAGTGATAAGGCCTAGATGATCTTTTTGTTAAAACCCCATAACTAGGTCATACTAAAAATGTGCATGTAACCTTTAACAAGGTTTTGTCCTTGTAGAGCTCGCTTCTAAAGAGTGAAATTATTTAGGTTGCTAGTCCCAGGTGATTTTTCCCTTTACAGGAATTCTTCATTAAATCATGGTGTCAAACATGTTAATGTTTTTATGTTGTAAATTAATTTTCATGGTATTTACGTATTACTACAACTTGGTAACAACTAGATAATAGTAAAGTAAAAGATAAGCTATATTTTTTATACTCTATAATAACAGAAACAATGAGATAACAATTTGGAGTAAATTGTTTACAAGTGTGAATTGTGAAGTTGAATGAGATCAAGAAGTTATTTATTTTTATTTTAATAAATTTTTATTGGTAGTAAAATATTTGGAAGGCCTATAGGATAGTTGGTTATAATTGATTCACCCCTCCACCCCTCTCAATTGTCTAACAATCAATATTTAATATTGTGGAATTATATCAGATCAAACATGAGCTTGGCCAATAAATAGCAAATGAGGATTAAATTAAGTGGGCATCAATCAAGAAGTTATAGCCACTAGAAGGTCATCTATCAAAGTGAAAAGACAATAAAGTTAGTTTAGAGCACACCAATATGAAAGATGTAAAACAAGGGAAAGCTTCATTATCTTCAAATTCTACTAAAAGGGCAAAGCCCCAATATTTTTTTACTATAGGAAAAGTGAGCTAGGACACATATATTAGTAGTTGAGAGTGGAAGTTAAGACCTCCTATATGAAGGTCACTCAAATTCACTGCTAGACTGTGGGTGAGCTCTCAAAAGTCCCAATTTTACTCCATGTATGTAAAATGAAGGACATCCTCAAACTCAAAGCTATGTAAAAAGGGGAATGACCCTATATAATTTTGTGTATCTATAGTGGACAAATGTCCATGGACTTGACAAGAGGTTATCTTGACTCCTTTCTTTCCTACTAGTGCCTATTTGAATGGAGGAACCATGCAATTCTTTTTAACATTTAATAAAAAGTTTGGCCTGGACCGATTAGTGATAAAAATTAGTGGAAAATGATTGTTAATGTGCAACCAAATTGAATACATATTTTCCATAGATTCTATCATTGGGAAGTGAAATCCATGGTCAAGGCTTTAACTCAAAACATGTCACCGTCTGGAGGGCAAAACGAGAGAAAAAATAGTAGATAATGAAATAATATAAAGAATGTGTCAATGTTAAAGATGTAGACATGAATTTTTTTATAAAAAAATTCAATTAATTATCTAATGCTCATTTTTGTAAAATTAGAATTAGGATGGGAATTTCATCAATTCCATCTATTTAGATAGAAGATTGAATTATGGTTTTGGGGGTTAAATGGGGATACCAAATTCTAACTTATCTAAATTCTAATTCTTATTTTGTACATCCAAACACTAGATCTAAAGCTTTCTAGAATTAGAAAAGCTAATTCTTGTCCAATATCAGCAACCAAACGTGCTGAAAGCACAATGTTCAAGGCAAGTTTGAAGGTAATTCACACCACAAAGTACTTCAAAAGGCCAAACAAACCCTCAATGCCGATAAAATATTTGATAGAAGTCACAAATCTAAGCACACACCTAACCAAATACAAGTCTCGACTCAGAGAAGATTTCTTCAAATGGGTCCAAAATAATCCTTCCCAAAAATGAGCGCACAACCAAAGAGAAGAGACCCATTACGAAGAGTATATAGATGAAAAAAATCCATCAAGATAGAAGACTCAACATCTAAGTAAGGAATCAAGAACTCCAAGTAGACAAAAGATCAATGAACCAGCTTAGGAATTCATAGAGGCCAAGAGGACCTCATATCCACAAACTCCAATGTAAACCATAAAATGTGGCAAAGAAGGGGTAGAACAAAGCACAATTGAACAAACACCTTCCCAAAACCATTACAATGGTCCTCCTAATCACCATCATCCTCCCTAGAAAATTCACAATTTCAAAACCCACCCTCCTTCCTCTTCCCACTCAAAGCCATAAATTGAAATGCATAACTTTATATATTGTTGATAAGATCAATACTCTTTTTTAAAATATAAAGAAATTATTAAAAATGAACTTATTAAAAATATTTACAAATTCATTAGTTTGATATACAAGTTTATCAAAAAAATAATGGTATATATGTGACTTAATCTAAGTATGTAGGGGAAATCTTGAAAACTTTTGGAATGGATGAGTCAAGACTAATCATTACACCTATGGTGATTGGAGTGAAATTGTTAAAAGATGAAAATACTATTGATATAAATGAAACTCAATACATATCAATGATTGGTAATTTGTAATATGTTGTGCATACTAGGAAATATATTTCACATGTTGTTATAATTTTTGCAAGATTTTCATCTAATCCAAAGGAAACACACATGACAGATGTCAAGAGAATATACAAATTTATCAAAGGGACTCAAGATTTTGGACTATGGTATAGAAAAGATGATCACTTTACCCTTAAAGTCTATACAGATGATTATTTGGATGGTAATGTTGATGATAGAAAAAGCACAAGTGGTGAAGCTTTCTTTTTAGGATAAATATTGATAACATGGCTAAGCAAGAAACAAAGCTTCATTTCACAATCTATTGCTGAAGTTGAGTATGTTGTTGCTGCAATCAATTATTCTAATATTATTTTGATTAAGCACCTATTGGAGAGAATGCAAGAAGACATAAGTGAGCCTATTACTATTTATTGTGATAACATTAGTGCAATAAATATATCAAAGAATCTGGTGATCCATGCAAAGACAAAACATACATCAATGAAGTATCACTATTTGAGGGAGAAAGTACAAGAAAAACAAGTAAGGCTTTAACATGTGAAGTCTAAGGAGAAATTTGTAGATATATTTACCAAGTCATTGCCTAAAGATAATTTTGAGTATCTAAGAGGTAAACTGGGATCTTTCTCCTATCCAAAATTCACTTAAGTGAAGATGCATGTTGTATCAATTCATCGATGAACAAAAATATATTTGTGGAGTTGATGCAAGAGTTCACACTTTAAGAATAGTTATGAAGTTGGGAAAATAATTGGAATAAAACTAATAGAAATAGTATATGCAAGGTACAAGGTATAACTACAAGGCTTTATAAGTTTCACATTGGAACTTATAGTTGCATTTGGCATTGTTGTCAAAGGGGGACACAATTTGTGAGAAACAAAATGAGTTGAAAAGATTCAATAAGGAAGAATAAGAAAATGGGGAGTGATATACTATGGGAGAGAATTTTTAAAAAGAATGAGTAGAAGATGTAACCAAAGGGGGAGAGAAACAAGAAACGAATACAAAAGATCAAAGATATCGTTGAATAGAAAGAGATTGTATACTAGGGGGTAGAAATGTTAAATATTGTTACTGCTGAAGAATTAGACTGAGTACACTTGATGATGAAATTTTTTGTAGAAAATTTAAATGAGAACCAAGAGCTAAAAAGTTGTATTATTGTCAATGCATGCATGTGATTATCTTATGTATTGTTTGAAATATAAAATCACATGTTTATGTGTTGCCATCAATTCCAAAGGGGGAGATTGTTAGCCCAAATTGACGATTTAACAAGAATGCTATGAATGTATGTGAAACAATCATATCATTTGTTATGTTTTCATTGATTCCAAAGTCTAAGTTGGCTAGACACTATTCTAATTCAATAGAGTGTCATATTATTTGATTGATGAAGAGGATTTGAAGAATGTATAATGATTTAGTAGAGTTGATAAGTATGGTATTCAATGGTCACTTGAATGAGTTGAAGAGTGATAATGTAATATTGGTTTGATTATTTTGCAATCATGTTATCCTATAAGTAATGATGAACTTTATGTATTCACTTAGCTATGCAAGTTATACTAAGTGACAAGGTTAAAGGAGCACAATATTTCTTGAGCTACTACAATGTTAAGCAAAAAATTCATATACTAATTGAGTAAGGTGTCACCAGAGTAAAATTTAATGTTCACCAAGTATGAGTTGGAAAAAAAAGTTAAGAAAAATGGAATCTAAGGACAACTTATGGTGAAAATAAATAATGTTTGAGAATTTCAAAGGTGTGAGTCAAAGTTTGTTACAAGGTCAGCAACCGAAAAAATACAATGAAAATATGATGATAGAGATTGAAACTAGATAAGGATGAGAACAAAATTTAATGAAAGTTCCATTTTCTAACTGACTAAGTATAATGAAATTGATGTCTTTTTATGTGGCAAAGCGACAAATTTTGACAGAATTTGGAAGCAGAAAGTTTACTATTTAAGGAGATATTGAAAAAGTTTTTGGTTGTTAATTAAGTTTTTGGTTGAATGTTGAATGGGTGTGAATTATTGATAGAGAAGGAAAGAGACAAAGAGAAACAAGAAGTGTGGAAGAAAGATCAAGTAGAGCTAAAGAAAAGTGAAAGTGTGAAGGAGTGAATCAACCAAGCAAAGATCGGAGAAGAGAGAAGACATAGCAGAACTGAGATCTAAATAGGTAAGGGAGTGCTAAATCTTACAGATTGTTTGACTATTACTTTCTTACAATTGTAGAAGAAAATTATCTTAAATGAGTGGACCTAAAATTTTTGTGAAATCCTATGGTAACATTGATTAGTGATGTTTGTAAGTCCTTTAGAGTGGGCCACTCTTTAGACAATACCACAGAGTGATAAGGCCTAGATGATCTTTCTATTAAAACCCATTAACTAGGTCACACTAAAAATGTACATGTAACCTTTAACAAGAATATCTCCTAGTAGAGCTCACTTCAAAATAGAGAAATTATTTGGGTTGTTAGTCCCAAGTGTCTTTTTCCTTTACAGGATTTCTATGATAAATCATAGTGTCAAATGTGTGAATGTTTTTATGTTGTAAATTAATTTTAATGGTATTTACTTATTATTACAAATTGGTAACAACTAGATAACAGTAAAATAAAATGTAAGCTATATTTTTTTTATACTCGATAATAACAGAAACAATGAGATAAAAATTTGGAGTAAATTGTTTACAAGTGTGAATTGTGAAGTTGGACGAGTTCACCCAGTTATTTATTTTGATGTTAGTAAATTTTTATTGGTAATAAAATATTTGGGAGGCCTACAGGATAATTGGTTATGACTAATTCATCCCTCCCCCCTATCAATATCTAACAATTGATATTTATTACTGTGGAATTATATCAGATCTAACATGGGCTTGGCCAAGAAGTAGTGAATGCAAAATGAATTATGCGGGCATGGAGCAAGAAGTTATAGCTGATAGAAGTTCATCTATCAAAGTGAAAAGACAATAAAGTCAGTTTACAACACACCAATATCATAGATGTAAAATGAGGGAAACCTTCATTATCTTCAAATTCTGCTAAAAGGAGAAAGACCCAATCTTTTATTATTATAAGAAAACTGAGCTAGGCCACATATATTAGTAGTTGAATGTGGAACTTAAGACCTCCTATATGAAGGTCACCCCAATTCACTGCTAAACTGTCGAAGAGCTCTCAAAAAGTCCCAATCTTACTCCATTTATGTAAAATGAAGAAAATCCTCAAACTTAAGGCTATGTAAAAAGGAAAGTGCCCCATTATAATTTTGTGTATCTATAGTGGACAAATGTCCATGGACTTGACTAGAGGCTATCTTGACTCCTTTCTTTCCTACTAATGCCTATTTGAATGGAGGAACCATGCAATTTTTTTTTGATAATTTATAAAAAGTTTGGCCTAAACCCTTTAGCAATAAAAATAAGTGGCAAATGATTGCTAACGTGCAACCAAATTCAATAGGTCTTTTCAATAAATTCTCTAGTTGGGAAGTGAAATCCATAGTCAAGAATTTAACTCAAAACATGTCACCGCCTAAAGGGCAAAAAGAGAGGTAAAATAGTAGATAATTAAATAATATAAAGAATGTGTCAATGTTAAATATGTAGACATGATTTTTTAATATTTCAATTAATTATCTAATCCTCATTTTTGTCAAATTAGAATTAGAATGGGAATTTGACCAATTCTACCTATTAGATAGAAGATGGAATTATGGTTTTGGGGTTAAATGGGGATGCCAAATTCTAATTTATCTAAATTCTAATTCCAATATTGTACACCCAAACACTAGATCTGAAACTTTCTAGAATTACAAAAGCTAATTCTTGTCTAATTTCATTGAGCAAACATGCCAAAGGCATAGTGTTCAAGGCAAGTTTGAAGGTGATTAACACCAAAAAGTACTCCAAAATGCCAAACAAAGCCTCACTGCTGAGAACATCTTTGATAGAAGGCACAAATCTTGGTCCACACCTTACCAAACACAAGTCTCGGCTCAAGGAAGATTTCTTCAAATGGGTCCAAAACAATCCTTCCCAAAATCAAGCACACAACTAAAGAGAAGGGGGACCCATTACGAAGAGTATACTAATGAAAAAAATCCATCAAGATAGAAGACCGAGCATCTAAGCAAGAAATCAAGAACTCCAAGTAGACAAAAGATCAATGAAGCACCTTAAGAATCCATAGAGGCCAAGAGGACCTCATATCCACAAAACCCAATGTAATCCATTAAATGTGGCAAGGAAGGGGTAGAACAAAGAACAACTGCAAAAACACCTTCCCAATACCATCAGAATGGTCTTCCTCATCAACAACATCTTCCTAGAAAATTCATAGTTTCAAAACCCACCTCTGTTCTTCTTCCCACTTAGAGCCATAAATTGAAATGCATAATTTTATCTATTGTTAATAAGATCAATACTCTTTTTTAAAATATAAAGAAATTATTAAAAATGAACTTATTAAAAATATTTATAATTTCATTATTTTGATATACAAAAGTCTTCTATAATTTTTTTAAATACAAACAATTATTCTTGAATATAATAGTCTACTTAAATATATTTGCATTCACATTCAACAAACTCAAATACATCACTTCCTCAACAATCTTGTCAAGGATAAAATCATTATGAGGAAGCCTCCAAAAGAAATCCTATAACACCAAACCAAATCAACCAATCATAATTAAGATAAATAATTTATATAATATATAAATAAATATAAACATTTAAAATGGTTTTAATTACAACTAGTAAAATAATATTATAAATTATAAATCAATTACTGTTTACCATTTCAGAAATCTAACTATACTGTGAACACTAGTGAATAGTGTTGGCCTATTAACAAATAATGTAAAATAAAATTATTGAATAGACGACTAATAAAAATATTAGTGAAATAAAATAGTTAAATAAGCAAACATTGAAAAAGTTAGAAAATAACTTATGAAAAATGTTATAAAAAATTAAATATCTAACCAACCAAAAAATAGTGCATAACATTTTTTTTTAAAATATTTTTTTGGTCCCTAAGGGCTCCCCCTTTGATATTTTCAACACTGGGTTCATGCCACTTTGGTTAGGAGTTGAAGATTCTTCTCCATTTGCAATTAAAAATTTAATAAACCAACCAATGAAAATAATTTTTAAATTATTTATTCAAGATATTATAAATAAATTTTAGAACAAATATTTTTACGCTGAGAGGTGTTCTATACAATGGTAGCACAAATGCCCAGCACGGGAATATGCCAAGATTCCTGTCAATAAAAAAGAATTGGGAGCAGTTACAAACTTCCAAATTAAATATTAAAAAAGAATTCCTGAAATAATAGCTGGCCGAAATAATAGGAAGCCAAATGGAGGCCGAAATAATAGGCTCGAAAAAGTAGGGCCCGAAAAAGTAGGACCCGAAAAAATAGGGCCCGAAAAAATAGGGGCGAAATAATTTCAATATGATTTTTTTTTTTTGTTGAATATAATTTTGCATGCACATTCATGCTTTTTTTTTGTGGGGAGTGGGGGAATTTGAAACAAATTCGTGGAATGTGAAGAGACGTCTGTTGGGGGATATGAGGAGCCTCTCAGAAGTTATAAAACCAAGGCTCCTCATTTCATTTTCATTTTATGTTTTTGCAGGAAGGAAGAGGTGGAGGTTATTGGAGGATTAGATTGGAGTTTTTGAATAGGAGTAAATTGAAGTTTTGGAGTAACATTTTTGCAGGTGAGATTTCTATTTTTTATTTACATTTTCATTTAGATTTAGATGTAGAAGTAAATTGAAATTCAAAATTGGTTATAATATTCTACTTTGATTTATATTTCAATTTTAATTAATTTCATTTAGATTTAGAATTCTGTTCATATGACCGAAATTGAGGCCACTGGAGGACCTGTGCAGAGTTTTTCGTGGAGATAAGCATGTGGGTACTGAATCAAGGCACATTAGGCCTCTTGGAGATGTAATTGTGGTGACTTCCATGGCTTTTTGAATCGAATAGGGCAATCTAAACAATCTCAGATCTGAAATTCTTTTTTTCCTTTTCAGCCGAAGACAGAACAAAGATTGCTTGCAAGAAATTTTGCAGAGTTTAAGATTTGATTGCTTATGGCCGACTATTCTTGGTAACTGATATTTCTATTGTATATTCCTGTGCCCAGCACGGGAAGTTTTAATCTATACAATTTATTTTGTGCATTTAGTGCACAAACTAAAGAATGCATATGCAATCAATTTTTTTATCAATCTTTATGATAGCTCTTTTTTTTTAAATAGAAAATAGAAATTATTCTTTTATGTATGTAGAAAAAAATAAGAAAGATTTTATGTATGTAAAAAATTAAAAGAATTCTATATACATCTAGATTTATTGAAAAGAATTCTATTTACATCTAGATATTTTGATTGAAATAACCATAATGTAAAAACAAAATATAAAATAGAAATGTTAATATATGTATGTAGAAAAAATTAGAAAGATTGCATGCATCTAAAAAAATTCTATTTACATCTAGATTTTTTTAGAATGGAAAAAAATGGATAATAGAAATATCAGTTGCATGTTTGTAGAAATAAATTAGAAAAACATGTATCTAGAAATTAAAAAGATTCTATATGTGTCTAATTTTTAGATTTTACTTTATTCTAAACTAATTATTGATGGATATATATTTTAAAAATATTTATGTAGTTTAAAGTTTAGATTTTAATTAATTTGTATGCAAATAGGAAAAAGAATAAATATTTTATATATATGTAGATTAATTTCTATTTTCAAAATTTACACGTAAATGAGTACTTTATTCATTTAAAGTAAACAAGTTTTTAAGCAATATATTTTTATTTTAGAAATATATTAATCATAATGTTCATTTATTATTACTTATTTAATATACTTACTCTCAAATCTAAGACAATAGAAATGATATTTTATTAACTTTGAAATAAGGAAGTGTTAAGCAAGTTCGTTTACAAAAATACCAAAAATATATTTGGTCTTTGATCAAATTGGAGTTAATATTAGAAATATAAATATGATCATTAACAATTAAGCTAAATTCAGTTCAAAACAATAATGTTATTTAAATTTAAATAAATTTTTTTGAAAAGAATTCTATTTACATCTACATATTTTGATTGAAATAGCCATAATGTAAAAACAAAATATAAAATAGAAATGTTAATATATGTATGTAGAAAAAATTAGAAAGATTGCATGCATCTAAAAAAATTCTATTTACATCTAGATTTTTTTAGAATGGAAAAAAATGGATAATAGAAATATCAGTTGCATGTTTGTAGAAATAAATTAGAAAAACATGTATAAAGAAATTAAAAAGATTCTATATGTGTCTAATTTTTAGATTTTACTTTATTCTAAACTATTTATTGATGGATATATATTTTAAAAATATTTATGTAGTTTAAAGTTTAGATTTTATTTAATTTGTATGCAAATAGGAAAAAGAATAAATATTTTATATATATGTAGATTAATTTCTATTTTTAAAATTTACAAGTAAATGAGTACTTTATTCATTTAAAGTAAACAAGTTTTTAAGTAATATATTTTTATTTTAGAAATATATTAATCATAATGTTCATTTATTATTACTTATTTAATATACTTACTCTCAAATCTAAGACAATAGAAATGATATTTTATTAACTTTGAAATAGGGAAGTGTTAAGCAAGTTCGTTTACAAAAATACCAAAAATATATTTGGTCTTTGATCAAATTGGAGTTAATATTAGAAATATAAATATGATCATTAACAATTAAGCTAAATTCAATTCAAAACAATAATATTATTTAAATTTAAATAAAATAAGCCATGTTTACTTTGAAACATCAAATAACTAATTAACTAATACAATAATTAAAATAAATGAATCTATTATGACATAGAAAAATATTTTCGAAGTATAATTTCTTTGTTTTTGAATCAATATGAGTTTTTTTTTCTACTTGAAAAGATAAACCATCCTAATTGTCATCCTTAGTTAACCCTAACAACAACCCCTACCTTAGCCCTAGCCCCAACAATGATGTACAATATAACTATAATCCAACATTAAACTATAATTATAGCACTAAAACATATCCCTATTGATATAACGAAAATCTCAGTCCAAACCATAATCTAAACCAAAAACCTACACACTAATATTGGTTATAGTCCTAACCCTAAAATCTAACCCTTAACCATAATGTAAAAAAAAACTCCAAAATATTGATCAAAATCCTAAACCTACCTATATGGATAACCATGGTATTAAACTCTAAATCCAGTCCCAAGGTCCTAACCATGGTGTAAACCTATAACCGAACTCTTAAAAAATTTACTAATCCCTGATCCTAATCACATTCCCAACTTTAAACTTGAACCATAAACCATAGTTGTAACCATAATCATAAACTTAAACAAAACCCTAACCCTAAAGGTACAATCATAAAATTAATCATAGCTTAGACCCTAATCCTAGCACAAACCACAATCATGACCAAATATAAATCTTCACCTTACCCCTAATCATAATTTCAATGTTAACCCTAACATTAGTTTCAATCCTACCATGATATGAACCCTAATATAGACTTCACCTTGATCCTCACCCTAATCTTAAGTCTAATTAAACCCTGACTAAAACCTAATCTAAATGATATATCTAACTATAATCCTAACTGTAATTATCATACAACCCAATGCTAACCCTCATGTATATTTAATCCCTAATCTTAACTCTAAATATTCTATAAACTCTAGAATTGACCTTGATTCTAACCATAACCCTAAAATCTAAATTGTAACCATAGCACGAAAGGTGGGGACCCTCGCTACATGGCACAATTCTGGGTCTTGGAGCCTTGTGAAAGCACTACAGAGTGAGGAAATGTCATAAAGGTGACATGTAGTAGCATGATGCAATTTTGGGCTTTAGAGCATTGCAGAAACAATGCAGCTTAAGGAGGCGCTAGAATGGAGACTCATGGAAAGAAGAGGAAAGACATTCATGTCGCTGGCAAAAAACTATGAAAAGAGATAACATGATGTCTTAACCTCCCACAAAAAATGCAAGGTTGATCCCAAGGGGGAATTTGGTTTCCCCAAAAATGAAAGATGGTCATCGATGAAGGTCTTCCTCTCGAAATAGATGACATAGATGCATCGTGAATCCTCACCAATGAAGGATTAAGTCGCAATCGTCGATGTAGATTCTCCCCTCAAAAAGGATGACTGAGATGCAACGAGGAAACTCCTCCCAATGAAGGATTAAGTCACATTCGTCGATCAAGATTGGCTTTATTTCCAATGGATGACTAAGATGTAGTGAAGAGATTCCTCCCAACAAACGAAGCAGATAGCACAAAAGGTGTGAACCCCCTCCATGTGGCACAATTTTGGGTCTTAAAGACTCATGAAAGCATTGTGGAGTGAGGAAATGTTGGAAAGGAAATGCGTGGTAGCATGATGCAATTTTGGGCTTCAGAGAATTAAAGAAACAATGTAGCATGACGATGCATCAGAATGGAGATGCATGGTAGCATCTTGTGCAATTCTAGGCTTTAGAGTGTTTCGAAGACACTAGCATATAAAGAAACGTTAGAATGGGAATGCATGGCAACATCTTGCACTTTTGGGAAGATGGGAAGATAGCTCGCGAAGAAATAAGAGTTATCGAATCTCGCAGCATGAATCAACCCGACCAAGAAAAAATGATCCAGCGTGGTCAATGAAGAAACTGAGCCAACACAAAATGTTAGCCGCCAACTTTAGCGACGTTAACCCTCTGCAAAGAACCTATCCCATTTAAGGTCTCTCAGATCAGACATCAGTGATGGGTTGAATAGGGGGAAAAAATAGCACACAATGCCCTCCTAAATGAAATTCTAAATGTAACACTAATAACCACAGTCCTACTTCTTTCCCTAACCTTATCCATGAGCGTGGGAATATACATATTATTATATAGGGCACCTTATATAATAATAAATATAATCTAAAATCCCAACCCTTACTCCCCTCCTAACTATAACTGTGACCATAAGAAAACTTCTAAATATAACCCTTCCTCTAACTCTAACCCTAACCCTAACCCTATCTATAATTGTAACCCTATCCCTACCACTAACTGTAACCCTGAATCTAACTCTACCATTATTGGACTTTAACCCTAACTATAACTATAACCCTAAACCTAACTCTAACCTTAACCGTAACCATAACCGTAACCCAAAACCTAACCCTAATCGTAGCTAGGATTCTAATACTTTGTCTACCCCTAACTCAAACTATAGCCCTAACTATACCTCAAACTCTAACCGTAACTCATATTCTAACCCTAAACCTAACCCTAACCTTGACCCTAACCCTAACCCTAAGCCTAAGCCTAACCCTTTGTCTACCCCTATCTCTAACCCTAACCCTAACCCTAACCGTACCCCTAACTCTAACCCTAAATCTAACTCTTTCTGTAAATCTAACTCTACCATAATTAGACTCTAACCCTAACCCTAACTTTAATCCTGACTGAAACCCTAACCCTAACCCTAACTCTAACCTTAACCCTGACTCAATCCCCTTACCCTAACCTTAACATTGATATAACTCTCTCTATATATAACCCTAACTCTAAATATAAACCTAACCCTAACCCTAACCCTAACCCTAAATCTAACTCTAACCCTAACTGTAAGCGTAACCCTACCCCTACCCATAACTCTAACTATAAATCTAACTCTACCATAATTGGATTTTAATTTTAACCCTAACCCTAACTCTAACCCTAACCTTGACTCAAAACTCTAACCCTAACCCTAACTCTAACATTAACCCAACTGTAAAATTAACTCTATTGGTAACTCAAACCCTAAAACTAACCCTAATTCTAACCCTAACTCTAACTCTAGCTTTAGCTTTAACCCTAACTCTAACCATAACTCAAACTCAAACCCTAAACCTAACCCTAATCCTAACCCAAATTATAATGCTCTGTCTACCCCTAACTCAAACTATAACCCTAACCCTAACTCAAACTCTAACCCTAACTCATACTCTAACCCTAAACCTGACCCTAGCCCTAACCCTAACCTAGAACCTTACCCTAACCCTAACCCTAACCCTATCTATAACCCTAATCCTAACCCTAACTCTAATCCTAATCTTAACCCTAATTCTAATCCTAACACTAACCTTAACCCTACCCCTAACTCTAACCATTAATCTAACTCTACCATAATTAGAATCTAACCCTAACCCTAACCTTAACCCTAGCTCAAACCCTTACCCTAACTTTGTCCCTAACCATATATCTACGTATGACTATAACATTTTACATTACAATATCCCAAAAATAAAATATATATTTTTATCTAAATTAAACTCCTTATATTAAATTTAAAATAATATTTGACTCAAACCTTAATCGTAACCCTAACCTTAACCATAAACATAACTCTACACCTAACTCTAACCCTAATTCTAACTCTACCATAATTGGACTCTAATCCTATCCCTGACCCTAACTATAAGCATAACTCTAACCCCAGCCTTAACCATGAGCATAACTCTAACGTTAGCCTTACTATAACCCTAACACTAACCCTAATCATAACCATAACCATAACTCTAACCCTAACCTTAACCATGACCATAACATTAACCCTAACCTTAACCATAAACATAACTCTAATCTAAACCATAACCATAACTCTAACAATAACCATAACCATAACTCCATCCCTAACCTTAACCATAGCTCAAACCCTAACCCTAACTCCAACCCTAACTCTAATGCTAACCCTAACCCTAATTCTATCCCTAAGGTTAACATTAACTATAATGGTAACTTTGTCCCTAACCATATATCTATGTATGACTATAACATTTTACATTACAATATCCCAAAAATAAAAAATATATTTTTAATCTATATTAAACTCCTTATATTAAATTTTTAAAAATATTTTGAAGCATAATTTTATACTAACTTCATACAACTCTAATTAAAAATTAATTAACAATTTTATAGTAACCTTATCAAAATAAAAAATAAAAAGTAAATATCTTTCCTATTGCGCCGCGACTGCCACTAGCTATATATACCTCTATATATATTACGCCGAGAGTAATCGTTCTCGAGGTGCCTATTTTTATTTTCATTAATCCCAACTTCGATTAAAATAACTTTGGGATTAAATAAAAATAGGCGCCTCGAGAACGATTACTCTCGGCATAATATATATAGAGGTATATATAGCTAGTTGTATTTTTAATCTTAGGGTGTATCCCCATCACCCAACCCAACCCAACGAATAGGATGAAATAAGATGCAATACAAGTCCATCGTTTTCATCCAACCTCAAATTGAATCCAAGACTTTAAGTAGAAAAACCAAGACTTTAATAGAACAAGTATTATTGAAAACTATTTATCACATAACAAAAACGTAACTATAACAAAAATTCATATGAATACATAAAAATGATAAATAAAATAATTAAATAGCCAACCAATGAAAATAACTTTTAAGAATACGCATACATACATTGAAAAACGTTTTGCACTTTGCCCAAAAAACTATCACACCCATTCAATTTAGAATTTGCACCAAGTCAAAGTTGCACACTCTATAAAAACAAAGTAGAAGTTTTACATTTTCATTTGTCACTACTCCTTATACAGTTTTTCGCACAACATCACATCGGAAGGAAAATTCAGATTTGTTGTAACTGAAGATCAATTATCTAACATGGAAGCTGCGATGGAGGACAAAATTGTTTCAAGGAGGTATGGCAAGGAATTATTTTTTTAATAGACATGATTTACCTACAATCAATAATGACAACTTGAATTTTCATATATATGTTTTCTATCAATGAAGATGAGGTAAATTTTCATTGAAAGTTCAGTAAGAAGTTGTTTTACAATAGTAATGAGGAGCACTCTTTGTGATTTAGAATAATGATGTTACTAGTTTTTAAAAATAAATGTGTGAAAATAGCTATATAAATTGATTTAGGTTTCTCGATTATGTATGTTTTTCTAAGTATGAATATTTCTTCTCAGTAACAAGGATCATTTTCTTTTATTTAGAATAATAATGTTGTTTTGGTTTTTATTGTTTTTAATATAATAAATATGTGTGAAAATAGTTATATAAATTATTATAGGTTTTCGGATTCGATTGCGTATGTGTTTTGAAGTATGAACATTGGGGATGAACGATAGTAAAAGATGTATAACCTCTCTTGCTATCTTTAATTTTCATCGGGATGATACATGTTATCTTGCGATCTTTCATTTTCACCCTGATGATGGATCCCTGCATGTGATTGGAAGGGTTGATGTTAAAAAAAAAATTCACAATCAAATCGATAAACCTATGATCTTGCTATCTTTCATTTTCATCCCCATGATGGATCCCTAAGTGTGATTGGAAAGGTTGATGTAAAAAAATAGATTCACAATTGAATCCAAAAACCTATGATACCTTATGATAGATTATAAATGTAATATAGCAAATATGTTTGAAAATAGTTACATAAATCTAATATCTCTTTGTATCTTAATAGTTGATCCATATTTCTGACAAGGCTCCAAACTAAATATTATCTATTTAAGAAACATTCACTAATCCCATCACAAAATTTCTAAGCATAATAATCTGTAGAACTCATGATATTAAATTCTGAAAATTTATAATTAAATTAATGTCACTTTCAAATATATTTTAGGTATGATTCTAAAGGTTGATGCAGATAAAATTGACATTCTTGAATCCACAAACAAGGACAATAAGTAAGAAAAAAAAAATTATCCAAGTATGTTTTCTACACAATCTTTTAAAAAATGATTTAGATTAAGCAATTGTTTCCTCTTACATTTCTATTCTGATGCAAAAGTTCTTAGGCTCCATTAATCTTGATCAGCTAATCTTGATTTATATATATTTTTAAAATAATTATCTTAGACCTAAAAACTAAGTTTTATATGATAAATAATAATATTGTTGTCATCAAATTTGATTCTGGAATGGATTGTGTTTTATTTTTCACATAACTTTCCAATCACAGAATGTGATCCATCATTAGAATGAAAGAGAAAAAACATAATGATAGGTAAAAGAGTGATATGAAAAGTTGATATAGAAAATAAAACACAATACGATCCAGAAACCAGGAAGACATTCTTTTAAAATGTTGCATGGCAGCCAAAAAATTAATACAAGGGTTGTTAGGCCCTTACCTGTGGGACACCATGATTGCAGAAGAAGAAAATTCTATGTTGCAATGGAGGGAGGATATAGCCCTCAAAATTTTTAGAGGAATACAGAGAAATAAGTAAACTTAAATGAGAACAAATTTGAGAAAATTGGCAGGAATGTAACGCCCCGCTCGGGAACCCAAGAGAAATAAACCTAACATGTTACAATGTTTACTGAACTATTTTTTTTTTTGAAGTTTAAAAAACATCAAGATAACATTAATGCGGAAGCAATAAGAACATACATATCAAATACACAGTTGCAATTACAGATACAGTTTCAATTCCTCAAGGATTCCTTTATGTTGAGTCACATTTAATAATTTTTAAATTAATTAGTTTAAGTTCCAAGTACAATGTCTCAAGATCATAAAGAAATAACAGATACCTAATCGCATAAGCAAATGCATAAGTATAAACAATACAATGAAAGTACATCCAATCAATAACATCCACTGCACATGTCGTAGGGTATGTGAGAAAAGATACAATATATAAGAATACATGATAACATATATACATCCTCTGAAAAGAAGTCTTTGAGATAAGAAATAAGAATGATAAAGGTACATCTTCTGCAATGAACATCCAACAGCTAGCAATGTGAAGGGGACCCAAATGGTAAGAAAGCACTACCTCCCGACCGCGTGGTTACCTAGTCAGGCTTCCACTCCCATCGTGCAGGGAAGATAATGAACGATCCACATACGGCTATCAAACATAAAACATTCCTAGGCAAGGTACCCCTAATAGCCAAAACTACCTCAAAGGTAACACATGCTACTCAAGAAGATAAAATAATCCAGAAAGAAAGAACACTCAATCTAATACTGACACCACATAACCAAACATCATACATGAACGAAGTATAAACCAAATACCAAGATCATAAGATAAAGTCAATGAAAGATAATCATCTCAAGTCAAAAGCCACATGTCAAAAGTACAACCATGAATCACCAATCATCATCAATAAAAGTAAATAACCATAATAAACACATCCAACAATAGATACACCACCAACAATAAGTACACCACCAGAGGTACACAAATATACAGAGATCTACAGAGGAGACTCAGGCTACATACTAGGGAGTGTCATCACATGGTTGCTTGAGTTACCCTTGACTGATCTCTTAATAGACCCCAGACCCTCAAGTGTTGAGTTACCCTGGACTGGTTACTCTGAACTCCGAACCCTCAACATCACACATATGAAAACTAGAAAGCCCTCTCAAGAAGACGAGGCACTCATCTCATTCCCATCCTTAGTCTATACAAGCACTCAAGGCATGGGTAGATCAAATATCTCTAACTTATCTTTTTAGTGTGTTTTCCCCCCAAAAGTTTTAATTACTAGATTATCACTTATTACATAACTTGCATTAGGTTACCCTGGCACTGACCACTTTGGGTCCCGGACCCCTATGCAAGCCACTCCCAAGTCATGTACCTAGACAAACTCTCCTAAGCACATAAAAACATAGTTGTGTCCCATACCACAACACCCATAAAGATCAAACTCGGTTCCGTAACAGGCAACCTGAAATAAGATGGATCTCCCATCAAAGTACACATAAAAGTTTCACAAGGTATAAACCCAATTTGAATCACAAAGCACATCATGACATCCAACCAAAAAATAGTATAACATAAATCTCACAAAACCTCTGGTATACATCCTAGACTGGACAACACCTAATCGACACCAAAATCTCAAAGCATAAATAGTATAAGCAAAACAATACAGTTTCATAGTTTAGGTTTGATTTTACAGACAATAGTTTTAGTTTTGTGTTCAATGTACATTTTCAAGTAGATACAATCCATCGTTTACTCCTTCCATTAACCTATTCTTTCATTTAAATAATTACGCACTCACCCCTATATTGGGTTTTAAATCAATTTTTCCAAAATACTCCAAGATAATTTATTTAGTTAACTTATTAAATGGTACATATCGATAGTTAAAATTCCTATCGAGTAACTTCGGTTATCCATTAAACTTAATTGATTTACAATTAAATTAATTAATATTTACAATTAATTAAGCTAATTAATAGTTACAATCCTATCAAATAATATCCATTATCAATTAACTTTAATTAAACTAATTTTAATTAAGTTAATTATTAAATATTAAACTATATCAATAATATTTAAATAATTGTTAATATATATTAATAAAATTTATTAACAATATTAATAATTAATAACTTAAATTCTTTATCAATTAACTTTAATAACATTAATAATCAATTATTAAAATTAATTATAATTTAAAAGCTATAACATTAAACAAGTTGTATTAAATCTATAATCTATTTTTTAATAAATTATTAATTTAAAAATCATACTTTAAATATTAATTAAATTTTATATTAAAAAAAATGCATTAATCCAAGCGTTTTTAGGCTTGCCGGCCTGCAGACCATTGTCTGCCACAACAAGGTACTGTTGCGTCAGCAGTACCTACTACCACAGCAGTACTGCTGCCGCGGCAGTACTTGTTGTGACACGGGCAGAGAAGAAGGTGGGGGGGGGCAAACCCCATTAATTAATTAATTAATTTATTATTATTATTTTTTTATAAAAAGAAACTGATTTATAAAATAGCCTTTCCAAAATTTTATAATTATGTTTTATAAATTTTAAATTTATATAAAGTTTAATAAAACTAATAAAACTCTATTTTTTTAAAATCTTTTCTTTATATATATATATATATATATATATATATATATATATATATATATATATATATATATATATATATATATATATATATATATATATATATATATATATATATATATATATATATATATATATATATATATATATATATATATTTAATACAGTTTTATAAATATAATCCGATAGAAATATTTTGATAAGTAGGAGATAATTTCCATAGAAAAGATATCACTAATCAAGCGAATTTCTAACCTAGAATTTTCTTCTCTTTCAAGTCCATTTTCGGATTAATTTCCGTACCTAAAATTTATTGAAAAAAGGACAACATTTATCTTTCAAATCTCAAGCCCGATTTCAATATCCAATAGATTCTCACATTTGTTTGATTTCTTATTCAATCTTATTAATATTAAAATACAATTCCCTAAAATATACTCAGTGAAGTACCCATCTAAGCCGTATACAAATATTTCTCAAACGAGAACAATATTCAATACCAGAAAAATAACACATGCAAAAGACACGGAGCAAACAGAAAACTTGAAGAGTGAAACCCACTATACAGTCAAGTCATGAGATCTTACCTGGATCTGATGCTAACCTCTGACAACTAGATGCAAATTCCTACCGCAAGCAAAATCTTTCAAGCTATGTAAAATTCTTTTATTTCCAAACCCTTCGAGTTGCTCTCCATAACCCTGTGTGTGCCCTAAAACCTATGTCTGCAATAATGACCCCAAAACCCTCTAATATAGAATCTAATTACCTTTTTGGGTTTCTGTCTCCACAACTCTAAATTAGAATTATTTTATTTAATTAATTCTTTCATGCACAATTCATATTCATATTTAATTAAAATATTATTTTATTATTCCTTCATGCACTTTAAGTGAATTATTAAATTACTTTATTTAATCTTTCACTTGACTTCGCTTTAAATTAATTTATTAACTTTAATCTCATGTGCACATTATTAAAATATCTTTATTCAAGTTCACATGTTTTTTATCTTTTAATTAATTTCTTATATTTAAAACTCATTCATGCGAACTTAAATCATTTTCATAATTTAACATCTTTTCACTTCTTAATTTATGTTGAACGTTTAATTTGATAGATATTTATTAACTTAAATAACAATAATATTTAAAATTTATTTAAAAATGAACTCTAATATATTATTATTAAATTAAATAAATATTATCATGTTCTAAATTTATTCTTAAAACTTTTATCTTCAAATTCAATTCTTTATATTTAATTAATTTCTCAATTGATTAAATATAATTAAATATTCAAAAAGTCATAATAATTTTTCATTAAATTAAGTTATTAATTTAATCTATTAATTAGACTTAATTAATAGAAATTCATCAAAGACTCACAAAACAACATACACACAAAATACTCATGGGTTTAAAAAGGGTAGACAGTCTATTACGAGTCCTCCTTGCAGGACAAGTATTTTAGGCTATGGCTAGGATTGGACCTTATCATTAGCTTCCCATTCTCACCATTTGAGTATTTGTAATAGGGCACGCTCATCCTGACAATTCAGAGAAGTCGATGCCCGATACTTGCATCCTGCATAAAAGACGAGCATGTACATGTATATAATATATCTAAACTAAACAGACAATGGCGGGGAGTGGTTCATCGTGTAGATCCCGACTAGCAGGTGACTACGACTCCCTCCCCTAACCACATCAAACACGTCAGACAGAAAGATAAAATAAACATGCACACCATACACATGCAAGTATGGGGTAAGTATCGTAAAAATCACAAGTCTAATATCAAATGCGTACATATAATAATGCATCTCTTTCAATACAACATAATCATCATTAAAGACATCATGCTAACATTGTTACAAAAGAAACCACATTTACTAATTAGGAATCATTAAGACATCATTAACATCATGTGAAATGAAATCAACAAGTATATATGTAATCCAAAACATGAACTAATATCATAATATTGTAAATCTAATATCTCTAAACTAATCAATGCATAAAATCAACCTAAAAGAATTTGACAATGATAACAGAAATGGGATCTAGGGGTAGGCACTACAAGGAAAGTCTAGTTGGAGACTCGTTCTTCTCAGCCAGGCCTTGGGTTTCTTATATACAATGCAACTCAGGCGGGTATTACTCAGGTCTATTTAGTTGAGTACATTCATAATCGTTAAGTTGTTTCGTATTCTTGCTTAAAGATTTGTTCCTTTATGGGTTTTATGGGTAATTGATAGTGGCTTGGCAAGCATATTAGCACCCTTTAAGTTTTATGCATATTTTATAGTGGCTTGGCAGGCATATTAGCTCTCTTTAAGTTTTGTGTAAATAGAAACCAAAGAATTTAGAACTAAAGAGGTGATAGTTGTGTCTGAAATTATATTGAACGCCATTCCTGAAAATTCAAGGTTCGCTTATGGCATATGTGAGGTCATAGAAAAATTGATCCCTAAACATTCTTGAAATTTATTAATTACTCTCAATGCAAATGGCTCACGCGTCACATATATCTTACAAGATACTGGTACTTGCCAATGTTTAAAAAATCTAAAGGGTAATTCAACTTGCAATTCACAGTGCCTCCCAAACAGTGGGTCAACATGCAGCTAGTCATTACAGAGAAATTTTGAACTTTTCCCGACTGCCAACAGCAACACAGATTAGAAGAACAGAAAGATCTGCTTTGGTATTCAAGTTTTGTGGTATACAAATTGCATCTGGTTTCGCTATAGAATTTTATGTTTCAGGGAATGCAATCTACATGTCAGCTGTTAGGTCTCATCAAGGGCTAGCCACTTGACACATTTGTGCTAATCTGGTATATCATATTCCTTGTGCTTTTGGTAAAAGAAAGAGGAAACGATATTCTCTTTACTTTTTTGGACACATTCAGTTCCTAAGTTGTATTGGATGTCTTCAGGCTTAATCCAAATTTATCTTGACTTCCTACTCTCTCTCATGAAATAGATAGTCAAGGAAGGCTGTAAAATTTGGAGAGTACAATTACTTGCTAGCTATCGGGTCTTCCAAGCTAGTTGATAATAAAAATGGCATGATAATTTTCTTAGCAAAGTTTGTATGTTTGCTGAGTATACCCTGCATTTGTGTAGCAAGACTCCCTCATTTCTCCTTGTTCATCCTCTTCTGCAATGACAAACATTAAAATGCTTTGAGATTGAAGGTAGTGGTGCTTTGTCATGCTTGAAACCTGCAAATGTGAAAATAATAGATGTTTCTTTAGTGTCCTTTGCATGATCATCTTAATGGTGGTCATTGCTACTACAACTTTATTTTGTTAGCTGAAATTCTATACGTTTTTGTGATGCATGAAATATATTAAATTATTGCCATGGGCTAGAAACTACAGTGCAAGAATCGCTACAATGTTTTGTTCATGTTATAACTTTCTGATGCATAATGCTTTTGGCTGTACATTGTTATAATATTTCTTGTCAACTTAAAGTGCACATGTAATGATTTTTTTTCTTCTCCTACTTTGCATAACCAATTGAAGTTGGATTTTGTTCCCATGGCCATCCATCATAACCACGGTATCTCCCTCGGTTGCCCATTACTGTACAACATATGGAAAAAATACATGCTACAAAAACACTATTGTCATGGAAGTATATACATGTTTACAACACAAGAATATCTTGTAACGATAGCAATAATTGTGAACTTTGCATATATTTCGGATTCATATCTCCTATGAGTGTGTTCTGACCTTCCCCTTCCTATTGTCTTGGAGAGTAGATGGTTCTTTTGTCATCCTTGCTATGGAACGTATATTCCTTAGTGGTTTTGTATTGCACAATATCAGAAGCTATTTCACCTCTGACTGGTACAAGGAACAAGATACTTGTGTTCTATTGTAAAATATCCTTCTTGCATTTGAAACATTAATGAATTAGTTACGCTTTTTATGCCATTCTTGATTTCCCATACGTTGGGTTGCCTCTTTCCTAGGCTTGGCTAGTGGTTAAGTTGGCAGAGTTAAATCCCTCCATTTCCACTTCACATATACTGGAAAGAGTAGTCTCATATTCTTCTACCTTATTTGAAAGTGCTCTATCTCGGAAGGCTCTACTTTGCCATCTTGAGGCAGAATCTCACTCTCCTCTACTATATTTTGCTTGTGTTAATCTAGCAGAGACAACCTGCAAAATGATGATTCATAAAAATAGGAATAGAGTATATTTTACCTTTCTTGAACCATTCTTGGTCTGTGCATGGTGTCGACTCCTTCAAACATTCACCAATCTCCATGTTCTTGATTCCAGGGCACTCTTATTGAGATATTTTCTCAACTCAAACTGTGATGCTTTGATTGGCCATTGATTCTCCTTCCCTTATACTCTATCATAGCCCATCCGTGTTAGTAGCTTGGAGCCTACACCCTCAGTGTGCTTTTCAAAATTGCCAACAGATTGATCAGATTTCACATTTTGGAAGAAGATATGTTTGTTGCTCTCTTTGCATGCATTTCACTATCTAAGAATTGGAAATTAGGTTCATATTGAATAAATACTAGTGTATATTTTTCTTCTTTTAAACCAAAATAGAGAACTGTATAAAAATTGATATTCCTAATGCTGATGTGTAGAAGGCTGAAAATATTAGAATTGTATGTCAAGATGAGAGGAGCGCCATACTGGAGAACAATGTAAGTTTGTAGTTATGCTTCATATTGTTCGAAGTCCATCTTCACATTCTGTGCAATCAAACACATTTTTTTCAAAGGACTTCAGTACTACCTTAACCATTCAATCGATATTTTCACTCTTCAATGCAATTGAGGTTGGATAAGATGAGTTAAAATAACTCTGAATTTTTTTTTTTATTCTCTCGTCCATTATACTGTTTGCCGTTCTTAGTACTATTTATTGAGTGCCTGCTAGAAATATTTTAGGAGTCACTAAGCTGTAGGTCTAAAATGACCATTCTGAAGATTAACGCCAAGATTGCTGCTGCTTGGAAATAGAAAATTTCAGTTCCACCACTGTTCACAACAATTAAAATTAGAACTTTCATGCATAGTTGTTAGATTGCATGGTTATCAGCAGTTTTTTTTAGTAGTCATAAGAATTTCTAAATTTGAGGGTTAATAATGCATGCAATCATGCTGAAGATGTTATATAGAACTTGAGATTAGGTAGTAGTTATAATTAGTTATTTTCTAAATAAGTATACCAGCAGTGGTATTAAATGTAATGGTTTTTTGGAATAGTATAATCTGTAATAAAAAGTTGTTTGATTCTGCTCTAAAAAAATAGAGCGTACTCTATTTCTTCATTGTTGGAGGTTTGTTTATTTTGCTTGTTTATCATCTTTGTTGTTAAAGATTGGATTGTGCAGGTGTTCATATTCAACATTTGGTATCAGAGCTGAAGGTGTTTGGAAGATAGCAGCATGGAAAACAATTTGCAAATCCCAGAGTTTGATGGAGTTGATTACCAATATTGGTCAATCAAGATGAAGACTTTTTTGATTGAAAAAGATTTTTGTGAGATCGTTGAATCCGGATATGAAGAGCCTGCAGATTGGAATACTCTCCAACCTAATGACAAGAGATTGAAGAAAGAAGCTGAGAAGAAGAAGAAGCTGAGAAGAAGAATGCAATGGCATTATTTCACATTCAGATGGCTCTTGATAAGAGCTTGTTTCCCCGAATTCCTAATGCACAGACAGCAAAAGAGGCCTGGAAGACTCTAAAAGATGCTTACCATGGCAATGAACAAATCAAGGTTGTGAAGCTACGATCCTTGAAAAGAGAATATAAGAACTTGAAGATGGAGACAGAGAGTGTGGGAGATTTTTGTGTGAGAGTAAAAGATGTGACTAATAAAATGGCCACTTTGGGTGAATCTATTGCTCAAGAGAAAATAATACAAAAGGTATTGAGATCTCTAACCCCAAGATGGAATATTGTAGTAATTGCCATAGAAGAAAGCAAAAATTTAGCTACCATGGAGTATGATGAATTGGTTTGGATCTCTTATATCACATGAGGATAGAATAAGGGACACATCTACTAGTTTTAATGAGAAGGCTTTTGCTTCCCAAATGCAAATTTCAAAGAATGATGGTGCTAGTAGCAGTAGTAACAACAACAAAGGCTCGGGAATGGGCCAAAATCAAAAAATTTCAAGAGGATCTAGAGGAAGAGGAGGTGCTCAAGGAGGAAGAGGTAGAGGCAGATTTAATAAAAGGAACATCCAATGCTATCATTGCAATAAGTATGGACATTTTGAGAGAGAGTGTAGACTGAAATCAGGTAACAATAATGCAAATTATGCCCAACAAGATGAGGATCCTTCCTCGGGTAATTTATTTTTGTGTTATGGGAAAGGTGAAAGTAATGTGAATGATGTTTGGTATTTAGATTCTAGATGCTCTAACCATATGTTTGGTAACAGAGAAATATTTTCAAAGCTTGATGATAGTTACAAATCCAATATTACCCTTGGTAATAACAATACTGTGGATGTTGCGAAAGGAGCCATGGATGTTCAGACAAAGGAAGGTATGAAAAGTGTTCAAGATATTTATTATACTCCCAAGTTGAAGCATAATTTATTGAGTGTTGGGCAGCTATGTGAGAAGAATTATAGAGTGGTATTTGAGAACATGCAATGTACTATCTATGATAAGAATCGGAAAAATAAAGTGATTATAGTTGTTCCTATGACAAAGAATATGATGTTTCCTTTGAAGTTTGGTCAAAATGACAATTAGCTTGTTAATATGGCTTATGAGGATAAAAGTTGGTTGTAGCATCTCAGGTATGGCCATTTGATTTTCAATAGTTTGAAGAATCTAACATCAAATGCATTAGTTCTTGGATTGCCTAAGGTTGAAGAGCATAAACAGATTTGTGAAGGGTGTGCAAAAGGGAAACATTCAAGGGAATCATTTCCAAAAGGCAATGCATGGAGGGCCCAATACCCACTTCAGCTTATTCATTCAGATATTTATGGTCCAATGCAAACACAAAGCTTGGGTAAGTCATCATATTTCATTACTTTTATAGATGATTACTCACACATGTGTTGGGTATATTTTTTGAAGACTAAGGATGAAGCCTTTGATACATTCAAGAGGTTTAAAGCTCGTTTAGAGAATGAGAAAGGGAACACAATCAGATGTTTGAGAACAGATCGAGGAAGAGAATTTTGCTCAAACGATTTTCAAAATTTTTGTGAGATGAATGGCATCTAAAGACAACTCACAATTGCATACACACCCCAACAGAATGGAGTGGCTGAAAGGAAGAATCGTATTGTGGTAGAAATGGCAAGGAGAATGTTAGAAACCAAGGGTTTGAACAATTCTTATTGGGCTGATTCAGTTGCTACAGCCGTATATATTCTCAACAGGAGTCCTACAAGTGCCCTACACAAGATGACTCCATATGAAGCATGGTATGAGAAAAAGCCTAACGTAAATCATTTTAAAGTTTTTGCTTGTGTGGCTTATGTTCACATCCTTGATCAGAATAGGCAAGAGCTAGATGCTAAAAGTGAATCATGTATTTTTGTGGGCTATAGTGAGGAAAGAAAAGCTTATAGATTATTCAATCCTATTACTAATAAGATTGTTGTTTCAAGAGATGTGATTTTTGATGAAGGGGGAGTTTATGGTCATCAAAAAAAATGTTGGAAAGCCAAAATTAGTTTTGGGTAATGATGATATTGTTGATAATGATAATGAGCAGTCAGCTAATGGTTCTTGATGCAGGAGCATCCAGAGGTATAAGGGCAATCTTGTCACCCAAAAAAATGTACTTAGACTTAGTTTCTGTTTCATGTGTTTTCATTTTTGGATACCCATTTGGGCCAAATAAAGGTTCCAACTCTCACAGTTCCACTATCAGTGTTCGTGTAAATCTCAAAAAAATAGGAGTATGTAATTGAGCCATCATTTTGGTGAACTAGGAGGTGTAAATTGTCCAGATGAATGTAATTGTAATTTAGAGCATTCCAAAAAAAGAATCAAGTCAAAAGGCCCCACGGTTTGAAAGTTATTATAGTTTTTCAGGTTTTGGAGACCTCCTAAGAATGCTTCAAAGTCAGGTTAGGTGCATTAAATGACCTCGAAAAGGGTCAAAAAATGGGGGATGAGCAAAGCTGGTCCATAGGGCTATAGAGCACTTCGATGGCTTTCAAAAAATGTAAACAGTTTGTCAATCGAAGCTACGGTTCAAAAGTTATGCCTCCCAGAAGTTTGATTACCGTTTATGGATTTTTCTAAATTTGCGTTGACTTCTAATGTAGCTTCTGGAACCTTCTATTTGGTCGGTGGATGCCTACTAGAACTTTCTAGAATGTACTCCTAGTCTTTAACCCTCTGGGGTCTATTTAAGGAGATTTCTAGAATTGTAAAAGGTAGTTCGAGGTGGAGTTTGAGAGGAGGTACTGAAAGGAGAAAATTATCTCCAGATTTGTGTTATTGTAAGCCCTTAGGGCAAGTTTTGAAGTTTATTTTCTTTGTACTATTTGTACTAGCTTATTTTCTCAGTTAATATAATTTTCTCCTTTTTTGTTGTGTCCATTCTGTTCTTGGGTTGTGTCCCCATCAAGTGGTATCAAAGCTGGTTTTTCTGAGTGTGTAGACAGAGCACCGACTGTGAGGTTATTTGCATCAGGACTATGTGGTTGTAGTTTGAGTTAGAAGATGCCTCCATGAAGAGAGCATGGAAGAAGCGCCAGAGCTATTAATCCTGAGGAGGTTAGAGCCCTCCAAAGGCAAGTACAAGCATTGCAAGAGGAGCTTCGTAGAGGAGCAAATGTTGCCGCTGGTGACGACAGTGAGGATGACAATGAAGAAGTTATGGGACCAAAAGGGGAATTTGACGGGGAAGTTCTGAATCATGCTGAGGAAAGGCTTTTTAGGGCGATTACTAAGTTTGGGAAAAGACCTACAATTGAAGTGGGTGTATTTTCAGGAAATCTGAAACCAGATGAGTTGATCGATTGGATCAATGAACTCGAAGAATACTTTGAGTATGAGGATATTAGGGACCCAGATAGGATTAAGTTTGCAAAGGCCAAACTGAAAGGCCATGCCAAAATCTAGTGGCAAGAGGTCCAATTGGAAAGAAATAGAAGAGGAAAGGAGAAGATCACAAGGTGAGATCGCATGGTGGATAAATTGAAGAAGCAGTTCATTCCTGTTGACTACAAGCTTGATTTGTTTAAGAAGATGCATGCGTTAAAGCAAGCAGGAAGATCAGTCCAAGAATATACAGAGGAGTTTTACCGACTCTTGATTAGAGCGAGGCATGCAGAAGCAAATAAGGAGAAGGTTGCTCGTTATACCAATGGGTTGCGACCTAGCATCCAGGAGGAATTAAGTCTGGTAAGAATGACCAGCGTTGAAGAGGCATACCAGTTTGCCCTATGAGTTGAAGAGAAGCTGAATAAAAGGTTTGAAGGAAGACAAAGAGGGCATGGTCAAGGAGGAAGGGGAAGCGGTAGGTCATCTAGAGGCCTCAATGAAACCCAAAAGAAAAATGAAGATGAGCGTACTAGTAGGAACCAGAGGAATGAGGGTTTCAACCGCTCCCATGATCAAGACTTTGGAAATCAGAGAGGAAGAGGTAGAGGATGTAGACAAGGAAGAGGAGGCTTCCATGGTACTTTTTTCCATTGCAACGAAGAACGTCATCGTGCCTTTTAATGCCCTCAATGAAAAGGAAGGACAGATAGGAGAGCTGAGGGCCAAGCTAGGGTTGCTCATGTGGATGAGGATGCACAATCATCACATTCAGAGGATGAAGAAAGAGGAGAGACCTTGGTAAATGAAAGAGTCCTACTAAGTGGTGAGATTGAACCAGGATAATGGAAGAGTTTGTTCCGTACCAAATGCAAGTGTGAGGATAAATGTTGTGACGTGATCATTGATGGTGGTAGCACTGATAACTTGGTATCAAAAGAGATGGTCTCTAAGATGAAGCTCAAGAGGGAGAAACATCCCCAGCCCTATCGGATTGCTTGGGTAAAAGATGATCATAAGGTCCTGGTAAGTGATACATGTTTAGTAAAATTCAAAATTAGGAGTTACCATGATGAAGTTCTCTGTGATGTTATTCCGATGGATGTTTTCCATCTATTGTTGGGTAGACCATGGTAGTTTGATAGGCATGCAATACATGATGGTCGTGCAAACACATACTCTCTAACAAAGGATGGAGTTTGGCACAAATTGAAGCCCATGAAAAAAGAAGGTGAAAAGTTATGTAGCAGTACTAGGATTTTTCTTGTTGATGGAAGGAAGTTTTTAGATGGCATAAAACATCAGCATATGTGCTATGCTTTGATTCCTAGGAAAGATAAAGAAGGTAGTAGTGAAATACCACTTGAAGTTTTAGATTTACTAGGGAAGTTTGGAGATATTATCTCTGATAATGTTCCAGATAGATTGCCACCAGTAAGGCAAATCAGTCATCAGATAGATCTAACTCTAGGAGCTAGTTTGCTTAACAAGGCTGCTCACAGGATGACTCCTACTGAAACAGAGGAGCTAAATAGACAGTTTCAGGAGTTGTTGAGGAAGGGCTTGATTCGAGAGAGCCTGAGTCCATGTGTAGTACCTGCAGTACTCGTACCAAAGAAGGATGGAGAATGGAGGATGTGTATAGATTCTCGAGCTATAAATAGGATAACCATCAAGTACCGATTTTCTTTGCTAAGGATGGATGATCTTATGGACTGCTTGAGTGGAGCTCAGCACTTCACAAAGATAGATCTCAAGAGTGGCTATCATCAGATATGGATTCGAGAAGGAGATGAGTGGAAAACAACCTTCAAGACCAAGGAGGGTCTTTATGAGTGGTTAGTCATGCCCTTTGGATTGATGAATGCCCCAAGCACCTTCATGCGGCTCATGAATGAGGTACTTAAGAAGTTCTTGGGAAAATTTGTTATTGTTTATTTGGATGATATTTTAATTTTCAGCAAGACTTTGGAAGAATATTTATTGCATATTCGTAGTGTCTTTGAAAGGCTAAGGGAAGAGAAATTGGTAATTAATCTGAAGAAGTGTATCTTTGCAAAAAGGGAGTTAGTCTATTTGGGGTTTGTTACATCACCTGAAGGTCTCAAAATGGATCCAGAGAAGGTAAAAGCCATCTTGGAATGGCCTACTCCAAGGTCTGCTACTAAGGTAAGATCATTTCATGGTTTGGTTAGTTTTTACAGGAAGTTTATTAAGAATTTTAGTGGCATATGTGCACCCCTAATTGATACAATAAGAGGGGATAGAAAAGAGTTCAAATGGACTGCAGCAGCTACGAGAAGTTTTGAATTGCTGAAGAAGAAGGTGACAGAACAGCCTGTGTTGGCACTTCCAGATTTTAGAAAAGTGTTCCAAGTGGATTGTGATGCTAGTGGCAGCACTATTGAGGCTGTATTAAGCCAAGAAGGTAAGCCTATTGCATATTTTAGTGAAAAATTGAATGATGCAAAGAAGAAGTATTTTGTTTATGATCAAGAGTTCTATGTAATAGTTCAGGCCTTAAAGAAATGGAGGCATTATTTATTGCCAAAGGAATTTGTTTTGTATACTGATCATCAGGCATTATAGTACCTAAATAGCCAAGGTAAATTGAATCAAAGGCATATGAAGTGGGTAGAGTTCTTGTAGAGTTATACATTTGTGTTGAAGAATAGAAGTGGAAAATCTAACAAGGTTGCAGATGCACTAAGTAGGAGATAGTTGTTACTTACAATAATGCTAGTTGAAGTAGTTGGGTTTGATGAACTCAAGAATTTGTGCCTTGAGGATCTTGATTTTGTTGAAGCATGGAAAGATTGTAAAGAACCTGTTGCTGTAGATAGAACCAAGTGGTTAGACTATTTGATTCAGGATGGCATATTGTTCAAAGGTAGTCAATTGTGCATTCCAAGGAGTTCCATGAGGGAAAATCTGATTAAGGAGAAACACAGTGGAAGGATGGTAGGACATTTTGGTCGAGATAAGACCATTGCCATTCTTAGAGAACATTATTTTTGGCCTCAAATTTTAGAGGATGTGAAGAATTTTGTACAGAGTTGCCAAGTTTGTCAAGTTGCCAAGGGGTTTAGTCACAATACTAGCCTATATCAGCCATTGCTTATTCCATCAAGGCCATTGGAGGACATCAATATGGATTTTGTTCTTGGATTGCCAAGGACATAAAGGGGTAATGACTCAGTATTCATGGTGGTTGATAGGTTCTCCAAAATGGCACATTTCATTCCATGCCACAAAACTCATGATGCTGTCCATATTGCAGACTTGTTTTTCAAAGGAGTGGTAAGACTACATGGTCCTCCAAGGAGTATAGTTTCTGATAGAGATACTAAATTTGTGAGGTATTTCTGGAGGACATTGTGGAAAAAGTTGAGAACAGACTTGAAATTCAGTTCCACGCATCACCCACAAACTGACGACCAAACAAAAGTGGTAAACAGAAGTCTGGGCAATTCGCTGAGATGTTTAGTTGGGGATAAGCCCAAGGGATGGGATTTGATTCTACCACAGGCAGAGTTTTCTTATAACAACTCTGTAAATAGGAGTACTGGAAAATCACCATTCCAAATTGTATATGGGAGTAGCCCAAGGATTGCACCAGAGCTGAGGAAGATAGAACAAGGGGAGAGGACAAGTGCTGAAGCTGAGGAATTTGCTGAACATATCAAGCATCTACATGAGGAGGTTCAAGCACACATTACCAAGATGAATCAAGGGTATAAAGCTAGGGCTGATCAAAGGAGAAGACATAAGGAATTCTAAGTAAGGGATCTAGTCATGGTGCACTTACGAAAAGAAAGATTTTCAAGCGGTACTTACAACAAGCTGAAAATGAAGAAATTTGGCCCCTCCAAAATTTTGAAGAAACATGACTCACAAAATGCATATGAGGTGGAGCTGTCGGATGGTATTCATATTTCTCCCATTTTTCAACATTGCAGATTTAACAGAGTATCATGATGATGGTGCAGATGAGGAGCTGGTGTTAGAGCCATGTCCAATTCTTGCTTCTAAGAAGGAGGAGATAGAAGACATTCTAGATCATCGTGTGGGTAAGAGTACCAAAAACAGGCAGTATGAAGAGTATTTGGTCAAATGGAAATGATGACCGATCGAGGACTCAACTTGGATTTCAGCAACTGAGGTTTCCCATTTGGAATTTCCTCTACCATTCATAAAGTGATAGGGTCACTTTTCAATCTACCCTGGGTGTCTGATGTAGTAGCATCTAGAGGTATAAGGGCAATCCTATGTCACCCAAAAAAATGTACTTAGACTTAGTTTCTGTTTCATGTGTTTTCATTTTTGGATACCCATTTGGGCCAAATAAAGGTTCCAACTCTCACAATTCCACTATCAATGTTCGTGCAAATTTTGAAAAAATAGGAGTATGTAATTGAGCCATCATTTTGGTGAACTAGGAGGTGTAAATTGGCCAGATGAATGTAATTGTAATTTAGAGCATTCCAAAAAAAGAATCAGGTCAAAAGGCCCCACGGTCTGAAAGTTATTGTAGTTTTTTGAGTTTTGGAGACCTCCTAAGAATGCTTCAAATTTAGGTTAGGGGCATTAAATGACCTTGAAAAGGGCCAAAAAATAAGGGATGAGCAAAGCTGGTCCATAGGGCTATAGAGTGCTTCAAGAGTTTTTCAAAAATGTAAACAGTTCATCAATCAGAGCTACGATTCAAAAGTTATGCCTCCCGAAAGTTCAGTTACCGTTTCTGGATTCTTCTAGATTTGCATCAACTTCTAACACAGCTTTTGGAACCTTCTATTTGGTCGGTGGATGCCTACTAGCACTTTCTAGAATGTACTCCTATTCCTTAACCCTTCGGGGTCTATTTAAGGAGATTTTTGGCATTGTAAAAGGCAGTTCGGGGTGGAGTTTGAGAGGAGGTACTTAAAGGAGAAAATTATCTCCAGATTTGTGCTATTGTAAGCCCTAAGGGCAAGTTTTGAAGTTTATTTTCTCTATACTATTTTTACTAGCTTATTTTCTTAGTTAACATAATTTTTCCCTTTTCTGTTGTGTCCATTTTGTTCTTGGGTTGTGTCCCCATCAGTTCTATTTCAAGATCACCAAGCCCACCAAGAAACCCCTCACCAATCCCAAGAGCAAGTTCATCCTCAAGTCCTCCAAGGAAGGTAAGAAGATTGAGTGATATCTATGGGAGGTGTCAAAATCAAGCACATGAAGAAGATCCAATAGGTGAGACAGTAAATTTTGCATTACTTGCTAAAGCTGATTTTGAGCCATCATGTTTTGAAGATGCATGCGCTAATGAGGTTTGGATGCAAGCAATGAATGAAGAGATGGATTCTATTGATAGGAATGAAACATGGGAGCTTATAGATCTTCCACATAAGAAGAAGAAGATTGGCACAAAATGGGTCTATAAGACCAAGTATAATAGTGATGGGAGTGTTGAAAGAAACAAGGCAAGATTGGTTGCTGAAGGTTTCACTCAAAGGTATGGCATTGATTATGAAGAAACTTTTGCACCAATAGCAAGACAAGAAACTATTAGGATGCTAATCTCTCTTGCAGCTCAAAAGAAATGAAGTATTCATCACATGGATGTGAAAAGTGCCTTCTTGAATGGGTACTTAGAAGAAGAGGTATATGTGGGACAACCACAAGGTTTTGAGATTCAAGGCAAAGAAGATTATGTCTACAAGTTGAAGAAGGCTTTGTATGGCCTCAAGCAAACACCACGTGCATGACATGCAAGAATTGATGGATATTTTCAGCAGAATGGCTTTCAAAGAAGTAAGAGTGAACCTACCCTTTACTACAAACAAGAAGGTAATGATATTGTCATTGTGAGTTTGTATGTTGATGATTTGTTATATATGGATAGTAGTTCAAAGATGAAAGATGAATTTAAAGTTCCTATGATGAATGAGTTTGAGATGAAAGATTTAGGTCTCATGAAGTACTTTCTTGGCATGAAGGTTTATCAAGGTAAAGATGAAATTTTTATTTGTCAAGAAAAGTATGCAAAAGATATGTTGAAGAAATTTGATATGGCTGATTGTAAACCTCTTTGCACTCCAATTTCTCATGGAGTTACATTATGTAGAGATTATGGTGCTAAATTTTTTGATAAGACATTATACAAGAGCATTGTGGGGAATTTGATGTTTTTAACTCACACAAGGCCTGATATTGCTTATTCAGTTTCATTGGTTTCAAGGTATATGAAAAATCCATCAGAGGAACATATGAAGGCAGCCAAGAGAATTTTGAGGTATGTGAAAAGCACAGTAGATTCTGGCATTCACTATTCTTCTAATAAGTATGAGCTTGTTGGCTTTAGTGATTCAGATTGGGGAGGTTGTTTGGATGATCGAAAATCTACATCTGGTAATTGTTTTTCTTTGGGTTCTAGTTTAATTACATGGAGTTCAAAGAAGAAAAGTATGGTTGCTCTCTCTTCTACAGAAGCAGAATATGTTGCAGTCACTTCAGCTGGCACACAAGCTTTATGGCTTAGAAAGCTTCTTGAAGAAATTGGAGAGATACAAGTTCAGCCTACTATGATTTTTTGTGACAACATAAGTGCCATTAAATTGGCCAAGAATCTGGTTCATCACAGCAGGACAAAACACTTTGATTTGAAACAACATTTCATCAGAGATTTGGTACAAAATAAAGCGGTTGAGTTGAAGTACATCAACACAAAGCAGCACATCATAGACATCTTCACAAAGGAAGTTACAAAAGATCATTTTTTGACACTCAGAGATCATATTGTTGGCCCTCTCAGCATCAATGGGGAGTATGAAGATTAACGCCAAGATTGCTGCTGCTCGGAAATAGAAAATTCTAGTTCCACCACTATTCACAACAATTAAAATTAGAACTTTCATGCATAGTTGTTAGATTGCATGGTTATCGGCAGTTTTTTTTAGTAGTCATAAGAATTTCTAAATTTGATGGTTAATAATGCATGCAATCATGCTAAAGATGCCATATAGAACTTGAGATTAGGTAGTAGTTTTAATTAGTTATTTTCTAAATAAGTATACCAGTAGTGGTATTAAATGTAATGGTTTTTTGGAATAGTATAATCTGTAATAAAAAGTTGTTAGTTCTTGTTATATTCTAATTCATCTCATTATATTCTAATTCATCTTGTTATATTCTAATTCATCTCATTATATTCTAATTCAACTCATCGCAACCTGAAATTCAATTCATTACTCATTTAAGGGAAAATTTTTCTGACGACAAGGTAAACTATTAGAAAAACCATGAATCTACCCATTTTTCATTACCTCCTTCTGCCTAATTATTAATAAATAGATTATTAGAAAATGGAATAGAATAAGCAATTTTTTATATTTACTTTTGTCAAGTCAATTAAAAAAAAAAAGAAAAAAATAAAAAAAGAAATAAAAAGAAGCAGGCTCTGGTCATCTTATCTTATACGTAAGATATATAAAAAAGCAATCTGCCGATAGAGCGCTCATAACCTTTTTTTTTTTTCGATCCTTATAGCTCCCTTCTTCGTGGACGAAGTCGATTTACGAATTATCTATCATCTGTATGATATATGTATAATCATTAAGAAATTCTGTATCATTAAAATATTATTCTAATTAGAATTCTATTCTATGTAAACATAATTATGCTCATATAGAATTTTACAATATTATTCTAATTAGAATTCTATTCTATGTCAACATAATTATGCTCGTATAGAATTTTACAAAAAAATAGAGCGTACTCTGTTTCTTCATTGTTGGAGGTTTGTTTATTTTGCTTGTTTATCATCTTTGCTGTTATAGATTGGATTGTGCAGGTGTTCATATTCAACACATTCTTCTACTTTAGAATGTGTTAGCAAGCTATGACATTTAGTCTTGTCTGTGTTGATGCAAAATAGTGTACTAAGAATAAACTGGTCTATTATCTATAGAGTGTTTTTATGTGTCTTTGGGAAAGTTCAACATCTAAAATGTTTTTCAGAAATCTTAGACATGGAGATGTACTTGCATGATTTCATTGAATGTAACTATAAAAATATGATGTTTATAGCTATCAATTGAAGATTCTTGCCACAACTATTGAGAGGAACACAATTGTTCTACTAGAAATAGGTTGCACAAAAACACATATTGTAGTTCTCCCTATGAAATATATTGATCAAAACCTGCAAAAGGAGTAGAAGGAATGCCTGATAATATTCCTAGCACCTGCAGTTGCATTAGTCAAACAGGTAATGTCGATTACACTATTCTGTCAATCTAAAATAACATGAGAGATACGATGTGATCAAGTGCCCGATTGAGAACATAATCATAACCTCTCTTCTTCAACTTTGAAAATTCCAACAATTTTAATATATAACAAGACATACAAACTTGCATGTGGCATGTTATATTGGAGGGAAAGTAGTAAAAGACTGGAAAGAAGCAACATTGAATGAGGTAACTAAATGAAACTTGAATATAACATACCATTGGATTCAAATTCCTTTTCTATTTTAGTTCTGAATGGTGTGGGGATCAAATTGCAGGTGCTTGTGATGACTCCTTGGATTTTACTTGCTGGCTTGGATAATAATTATATAACCCTAGAGAAAGTCAACCTCATGATCTTCGATGAGTGCCATCATGCAAGCAAACATCATCCATATGCTAAAATTATGAGGGTAAGTGATTGAATTTGTTTCTAAAATTTTGTTAAAATATGAAACTAATTAACAATTTATATGTTTGTATTGAAGGTTTATCAAAAAATGACTCAACAAAAACCCAAAATATTTTGAATGAGTGCATCGTTGGTCACAAAAAAGGGTGAGTACACTCTCTAATATAGGAAAATAAAAATAAAGGACTATCATCAAATTTAAGAGACATTTTTCCTGAGATCTCACCTTTCTAGCTGGTATGCATATGCATCATATATTCTTTTAAATTGTATGTACCTAGACCTATTAAATTTTTTGTCTTGTGAAAGTTACTGTCTGTGCCTCAGCTAAAAAACCTACAATTTTTTATCATTATTCATATTCTTGACTGATGATGATATGGAAGTTGTTGTGTCTTTGGCCCAACACTTCATGTCCTCCTTGTTTCTGGATTTTCATGTCCTCCTCATTTCATGTTTTTATGGATGATGCTTGAATGATTATCCCATTTCAAACTTGTCACATCCCATCAGACGCCTCCACAGTGAATGTGCAAGAAGAAGATAAAATATATATTACAAAAAGAGATAGTAAACAAATAAATAAAATAACCAATTAGTATGATTTTTCTATGGATTGATGTGGAAATGCTATACTCCACCCTTTTTGGTTGAGGATGAAACCCTGGTGTAGTATGGGATGCACCAAATCCTCTTCCCAAGTATATGACAGAGCAAAAGAAAAAGGAAAGGAATGAGGCCTATGGTGTAGCACACAATGCACTAACATCTTTCTCTTTTGGGGATGCACTGGGGACAGTGGATAGCTATGCACTGTATATGAGCTGATCATTATTCTTAGAGTGATTTTGTAAGAGCTAATATTTATTTTTTGGTGTATCCTCTATTAGTTAGTCACTATTGCATAGTAATATATGATGGAGCTACTCCCCGTGTATGCAATGAACAACAAGCTAGTCAGCTTGTACTGTACTTGCAATGTGAAGGACCTAGTCCTTGTATAAGGAACACCTTCTCCAGACCTCTATATTATTGGAAATGTTGGGCAAGAATAACATAGTGGTCCAGACCACTATGTTATGGAAAATGTCTGGCAAACATTAATGTGTACCTGTGATGTGAAGGAGTTAGTCCTTGTACCCATGTACATATGGCTAAGTGATAAAACTAATGACTGATAAATATGGGTATGAAACCAACATTGGATGGTAGTAGATATGTTTTATTGGATGGGACCAAGTTCTTAGTATCACATAATTAATAGATAAGATTAAAGATACCAAGATCTCATCAAGAGGAGAGAATAAACTTCCTTTGATTGCTAAATATGAAGCCTCTAACTTACCTTGGGAGGATACATAGGGAGGGTTATTAGGAGTGTTTATAATCTTCAGTTCAAAATTAAACAAAAGTTACTTGGTTTTTTTAGTGAAAATCAAAAGTAAAAATAAAAGTTGCAACTGAGGGTGGTTGCTACATAGGCATCAGGTAAACCAAGTTCAAACACTAGAGACCTATGAATCCAACCTGAGTTTAGATTAAGGATATAATATTGTACCATTGAATGATCCTAATTAAGTCAGACTCTTGGTCCACATTTTCTTTGAAATCCTTAAATTGATTTTAAGCCTATGAGAATGGTTGGCTAACCCTAAGACATCCTATGGAGAGTGTGAAAGGGAATATTCTTATAATAATTGTCAACAAATATCAGAGTGTGTTGTGAAATTTGTGTTGTTTAATTTTTATTAATTTTATGACCAAGTTTTACTCTAATTTGAGATCTTGTCATGTCTAATAGTTATCATGGTATATCTAAAAATACTAAGATTTGTCTCTTTATAGGAGCATGAATTTCTAATTATACAATTGGCAACACCCTCCATGGCTAGTTTGCAAAATAGTAATGAGACTCACCAAGTCGTCAAAAAACTTATATTTCTATAAGGTATTTCTATTAATATACCTGGCTCTCCGAGTCACTACTGAGTCACCATCGAGTCCGAGCTGGGTCACAAGTCTAATTGCCCTTACCCAGTCAGAGTCGGGTCCGAGTCTCATTACTTTGGTTCGTAACTATCTTAATACTTGACATTACTATATATTTGAATGAGAAAGAGAGAATTCTTAAAAATTAAATGAAATTAAGTTGGTTGATTGATATCCTTTATTTAATGGGACCAAGTTCATAGTATCGCTTAAATCAATAGTTAAGGTTAAAGAGATCAAGATATAATCTAGAGGAGAGAATAAAATCCATTTGATTGCTAACTACTAAGCCTCTAATTTCCTACAAGAGGATAAGTAGGAAACATCACTAGGAGTGAACTGTCAAGGCTTAGATCTAGGTCTAGGGATGACTCTAGTTATGGAGACTGAACACTATCATGAGTGAGCATGGAGTGTGATATCGTTGTTGCTAGTATGGTGAATGGAGGAGTATTTATAATCTCCATTTCAGAATTAAAAAAAAGTTACTTGGCTGTTTGAGTTAGTGAAAATTGAAAGTAAAAATAAATGTAGCAACTTAGGGTGGTTGCTACATAGGTATCAAGGAAACCAAGTTCAAATACTAGAGACCTATGAATCCCACTTGAGTTTAGATTAAGGATATAATATTGTACCATTGAATGATCCTAATTAAGTCAGACTCTGGTACACATTTTCTTTGAAATCCTTCAATAAATTTTAAGTCTATGAGAATGGTTGGCTAACCCTAAGACATCCTAGGGAGGGTGTGAAAGGGAATATTGTTATAAGAATTGTCAATGAATATCCGAGTGTGCAGTGAAATTTGTGTTATTTAATTTTTATTAATTTGATGACTAAGTTTTACTCTAGTTTGAGATCTTTTCATGTCTGGTAGTTATCATGGTATATCTAAAAATACTAAGATTTTTCTCTTTATAGGAGCATGAATTTCTAATTATACAGTTGGGAACACCCCACATGGCTAGTTTGTAAAATAGTAAGGAGACTTGCTGCAAGTCACCTAGGTTGGCGAGTTAGGTTACCCATGACCATGACCCACCAAGTCGTCAAATATGTTATATTTCTATAAGGCCTTTCTATTAATATACCTGGCTCTCCGAGTCACTGTAGAGTCACGATTGAGTCTGAGCTGAGTCACGAGTCCAATTGCCCTTGTCGAGTCAGAGCCAAGCAGGGTCTGAGTCTAATTGCTTTGGTTTGTAACTATCTTAATACTTGACATATTGCTTTGATTTGTAACTATCTTAATGTTTGACATAACTATATGTTTGAATGAGCATGAGAAAATTCTTATAAATTAAAAGAAATTTACTTGGTTGATTGAGTTAGTGAACATTGTTGAGTAAAAATAATAATAGTAGCAACTCAGGGTGGTTGCTAAAAAACTGAATACAATTTGTTTTATCCATAAAATAGCAAGATTTTTCTTATCTCATGTATTTAGGAATCATCGTAGGTTTACCCTTGGTATAGGAAAAATAATTTAATGTATTTTTTTCTTAATATCATCAGTTTTCCATGTATGGTTTCATTAAATAAAATTATTTGCAACATTATATAAAATATGTGTGTGTGTGTGTGTGTGTGTGTGTGTGTGTTTGTGTGTGTGTGTGTGTGTGTGTGTGTGTTCGTGTGTGTGTGTGTGTGTGTGTGTGTGTGTGTGTGTGTGTGTTTGAAATTTCATTGTTGTTACTTACAAGTCGAGACTGAAGATTCTTGTAGCCACTAGAGCCAAGTTTGTGTTGGCCAACTTTTTTTTGTCTCACTTTTGTAAAATTAACAATTTCAAACATGTTAGATTATATATTTACAAAGATCACTAATTAGTGCATGATTACAATGTACTTATTACTATCATTAGATACCTTCTTTTTCCCTGTGCTGGTTCATTTACTCTATTTTTACATAGCCTTTTCTCCTTTGCATCTTCTATTATTTCATTCCACTCCATTGGTGGAATCATAGGAGGATGCACTACAACCCTCACCATGTTGACCATGTGATGTCATAGTTGTCACATATTTCTGTACAAGAATACAAAATATTTTATATCATGATCCATAAGATACTATAAAATATTAACATCTATTAAACTTCTATTATTACTTTAAATTAATTACTGCTTACCTTCAAAGATTGGACCCTACGGTCCAATTCTTTTTTTAGTGCCTATTACTCCTCACTTGTGTCACAGTTGATGATAATGTTAACAATTTCATCAATGTATCTTTTTTTGAGTTGTTGGTCCATGAAAATAGGGTTAGCACTAAAGCTGATGTCATGTACAAATGATGCCCATATTTTAGATCGCATTTGATCTACTATCATTCTAGCCTTTTCCTATCATTTGTGACATTAATACCAGTAAAATTTCATCAAAATAACTCCAACCATAAAGAAAATAATATAATAATACAACATTTTTTTCTATATAATAATAAAAATTACAATAATTAATGTTTAACTCTGCTAAAGGTGACTAAGTTGGTGCAACCTTGCTTGTGCATGGTGGTCTACCCATGTTGCCTTGTGAAAAAGATCACTAATTCTTAGAAATCAGAAGCAAAATAAAAGTATTTGACATGTAGTACTTAATGTTTGTATCTGCACATATGGTTTTGAAAGAAAAATTTGGTGTAACTAATCTGTATATCTGCAAAATTCAAAATCAATAAAATTTCATCAAAATAACTCCAAAGCCATAACAAAAAGAACATAATAATACAACATTTGTTTGTATATAACAATAAAAATTATAATAATTAATGTTTACCTCCACTAAAGGTGTGTGAAATGGTGCATCTCCACCTGTACGTGGTGGTCTAGCCGTGTTGCCCTTTGAAAAAGACTAGTAATTCTTAGAAATCAGCAGCAATTTAAAAGTATTTGACATGGTGTACTTAATGTTTGCATCTGCACATATGGTTTTGAAAGAACATAATGACAAGACATTTGTTTCTATATAATTTGAAAAGTTACAATAATTAAGGTTTACCTCTGTTAAAGAAGGTGTGTGAGATGGTACATCCCTACCTGTGCAACATGGTGGTCTATCCATGTCACCTTGTAAAAAAGAATTAGTAACAAAATGCAAATAATAGACTTACCAAAAAAAATATTAATAATAGAGTAGATTGTATATGTAAATCATTTGTCTTAAGTTAGCCAAAGATTTGGTGTAACTAATATGTATATGTAAAAAAAATATTTGACATGTTCTACTTAATGTTAATATCTGCACATATGGTTTTGAAAGAAAATTTTGGTTGTACATGACCCCATCATAATTGAAATTGATTGTACCTAGATAGACATTTCATTGATCATCATCTTCATCCATGTCATCATCATCATCATCATCATCATCATCATACTTGTCACTTTGATCATTGTCATCACCACCACCATCTTTATCACCATCATCATCATCTTTATCACCATCATCATCATGACCATCATCACCATCTTCATCAACATGATCATGATTGTCATCATCATCACCATTATTGTCAACATGACCAAAATCATCACCATATTCTTCTTCATCATTGGGTAACAATCTTTCGTGATTATCATTTTAAGTCTTTTGCTTCTTCAATATCTTCTTCCATCACATTATACTTTACTGCCCTTCCTCTTGGATTGAGTCTAACAACAAATGACCAACCTGGTTTGTGTGGAATACAAAAATAAAACACTTGCTCGTATTGGCTTGGGAGAACATAGGGCTCATCTCCGACTAGCTCAAATGACCTTGTATTAATCATTGTAAATCCACTATCATGTTCAATGATAGTTCTATCAGGATCATTTTGATTAAGTCGTAGCCTGAACCATTTGATAAAAAATAGAACTATTTGAATGAATTAAAGTCGCACTCAAGTATATCATCCAAAATGCAATAGTATCAATTTTTAGATTGTTGAGGATGTATGTCAATTCTAGAGAAAATATTGGTGACCAAAAAGACTACATTTATCCTAGAATCACACATTTTCTTTGTTTCATCTAACTTTTTTATGCAAAATTTATAGCCATGGTAGTACATAGCTTTGTGATGTTTGACTTATAATTTTTCAAACATGTCAAGATTATTTACATCGATTTGTGAATTGATATTAAACTTATGGCTTATGATTAGTAATCTTCTACATACTTTTGTATCTCTTAATCCATATACCAGATCTTTAACCAATGATGCAACACTATCCCATGTTAATGAGTGACTATTTTCTTGAGACTGTTCAATCCATACCATCATCCAATCAAAATTATTTGCAATATACAAATTTAGTGCATCCCACTCACAACCAACTATAAAGAAAACAATTAGACTAGTTAGAAACAATTTATATTGATGATGGATAAATTAATAAACTACAAAGAAAAAACTTATAATTACTTGTTAATCTCCTCAATCTACCTTTACCTATCAAGTAATTTCCTTTGAGTTTTTCATTAGAGTTGGGATCTCAAAATGTGATCTACATGGATATTTGCTACAAATATTGGAAGATATTCACTAATGTACACCATGGTCTGGTAAATCATATATCCCTCTACCATAGAACCCTTAGGATGTGCTCTTTTTTGAACCAAGCCCTTCATAAATTTCAAGTGCCTCTCAACCATCCACATTGATCTAGTTTGTATAGGTCCATACAATTCAATCTCCTCAACTTGATGTATGAGATAGTGTTCTTGAGCATTGAAAAAATTTCAAGGTAGAAACTTTTTCTTTTCACACATAAGCTATGGAATTTTTCTCTTCTAATATTTTATATCTTTTTTATCAATTTCTTTAGATGATAACCACCTAAAAGAGATTCAACACACAAGAACATATAAATGAGATTTTAGATAAAATTATACAAATCTGAGAAAAAAATACTTCTAACTTCATATATTTTCCAAGGTTGTATATAACTTGTTTAATATTGTTCTCATACTAGTGTGGGAGGGATAGAGGTACGATGTACTGCAATCATTAAAAAATGATCATTTTAATATATTATTAAATAATATAATGGGTAGTAAATTCAATTTTAGAAATATACTATAAATAGAGAATATGACTTACCCTGATGAAGGTATGTCAATCATGTGTTTTCAACCTTGGCCCAAAATCACCTGTCTTTGATAGAAGAGTACTTATATTTGTAGCAAATCCTATTAGAATTTTTTTTTTTTTTTTTATGACTTCTTTTAATGCATCACTTTTTTTCTCTATTAATAAACAAGTAAAGGCACTTGTATTTATGCAATCTCCATTGCTATTTGATTTAGTGAAATCTTTTAGTGCATTGGATTCATGAATGTCAGTACAAATTTTCGCAATTTTTTCTCTATCATGCTTCTAATATTTTCCATAGTGTCTCTGTTACATTCTTTCTAATATGTGTAGCATCAAACAAACGTACGATTGGGAGATCCTTCTAGTACAATAACCAACTAAATTGTGTAGGATAATTTTTCATTCCTCTAAGAACTTGGTCATTGATTCCTTGACAACTTTCATGAGCATCAATTACATCATTAGTAAATAAGACAATATCAAAATATAAATTTTAAACTCTAGACAACAAACTAGACATTACCTCGACGATTTAGTCAATCATATTCCAATTTCCATAAATGAGGTTTCATTCTTTGTGCCCTTGATGATGTCTCTTCTTTCCCATTAAAAATATATTTTTTAGTAATTAGATACTTATGATTATTGTGAAAAAAGTTCCTAAACTCATCAAACACCTACTTTTCTAAACTTCTTGAATGATGTAATTTTGTCTTCGGACCACAAACTGGACATGTGAATTTTTATTTTGTCTAAAAACTTAAAAGATCATGTACAATTTTCATGTGCATCTTAAGCATACAATAAGTAATGTGTAAACACTATAATAGACCAAAAATATGTGATCTTAACAATATAACATACCAAAAAAATGAGTTAGCCTAGATGCATCATGTATTGTCCATACAAGCATTGCATCGAATTGAAGTTGTTGATGTCCTATTGTTCTAGAGATGTCATACATAGTGATGTCATTCTATAACTTCAAGAACTTGTCAATTAGGGGCTCAATATGCATGTTCATATATTTAACTTGGCACTTACCTATTAATTGAATGAACATAAACATTACATAATTATTATGACCATTTTCATGCATTTTTTAAAAATTAATTTAGAAAACTATTAAATGAAAAAATACCTCGCACAATCATTGACAAGATTTTGTGGGTAAAAGCACAAACCTATGTCACCTTTTATAAAGGAGAAGTGATATCAAAATTTAAAGTCTTCAACTTTAACGAAATAAAAGTGGCATTTGTGCTCAGAATTTGAAGATGATGTAAACTAATGAAATGTGTAAAATTGGATGAACTTTATGTCTATAATTTTTTTTAAAAAAATTGAGTGAAAATTTTATTTATTTTTGAATTTTTAAAGTGTATTTTTTAATTTTTTAAAAATACTAAAAATATAGAGTTCTTTTCTCATCAAACAAATATATGCAAATGTTCATATTTTGGTTTGATTTTGGAATATGTTAGAGTTAACATGTATACCTAGTGCACCAAAAAAGAAAAATTGAAATTTGGCTAATATTTTTGAAGTTATAACTGGTCAAAGTCAAAGTTATTAAAAATAGATATTTTTTTCTCCTGTCAAAGTTTTTCCATTAAATCTACATATTTTTAAAAAAAATTACATATTCTTGAAGAAGACTCTCTCCTCTAGTGCACCATTAAAAAAATTTAATTTTTAAACATGATTTACTATTCTTTTCTTATTTTTTAATAGACATCTTCTTGAATCTTAAGATACCTACTTGTAATATTTTCAAATTATAACATATTATTCATAATCAAAACTTTAAAAAAATTATACAATCATAATCGTGACTCCGAGAACTACAAAAGTATATTTTTAGTTTTAAAAAATGCTTCAATTTAGTAGGTCAAATTGGCCTTCAAAGTGAGATGTTTACAAAAGTTTTGATTTTTGCTTGTTTGGTTGCCACATAGACTATTTCGGCCGAAACTGCTTCGGCCGTAATGGTTTTGGCCAAAATAGTTTCGGTTGAAATGCATGTCGGCATGAGAAACTGCTAGCGGTTAATGTGACTATTTGATATTAAAAAATATTTTTTTTCCTTTTTAAAAAAATTAAATATACAAGGATAGCGAAAATTGGAAGAAGATTTGCAAAAAACAATTCATTTTGAAGCAATTTTCAACAACTGTTGTGCGAATTTAATCAATATTGCAAAGGATCGAATATTTTGAAGGTGCTTTTTTTCTCTTCTAATTAATTTTATTTTTATGTATTATATATTGAACCATTACCTGATATTTAGTGAAATCTAAATTATTATTATTATTTTTCTATAGATTGAAATATTCAATGGGTAATAAAAGGAAAAGATCAAGGAAATATGATAGAAAAAGAGATGAAAAAATGAAAGGCCATACAAAACATGCTCAAAACCAAACTACTAAAATTCCTGAACATGATGAGATTCATGAAGAAATTGGAAGTAATGAAGAGGAAGAAATTGGCAGTTCTATTGATAGAGACAAATTAGAAAGCATAAAAAATTTGATGGATGTGGATGAAGAACTACTTTTTAACCAAATTCCATCTAAAGATATGATAAATGATAACACTATCAAAAAACATTGTCAGAACATGTGGGATGAATATTTCAAGGATAAAAGTATATTTGGATAGGCACAATTATTTGTCAAGTTATTTAGGAGAAGAGATATGAGACCTGTTTTAGAGTTGTTGGGTGTTGATAACAGGAAAAGCCATGCCCATAATATTAATAAAACAATAGTTGAAAATTTGCAAAATGCTTATAAAAAAATTGACAACACAACTCGAGGAAGTGATTTGAGTAATGCACATAGAGCATTGATGACTACTATATCTAGTAGAAAATTGACACATAGAAAATAGGTACGTGCAATTTCTGATGTACTACATATATCTAGAAGAACTTTCAAGAGATACATCAGGAGGAGAAATATGCTAGATGATAACATTGAGAATAATTGGGTGAATATTTGTAGAGTTCCTTGAAAAGACAGGATTTCTGAAGAAGTAAAAAGACAATTTATTGAATTTTGGACCACACATTCTCGTGTTTCTTCCAATAGGCGTGATACTATACAAATTAAAGATCAAGAAATAGGGGCCAAAATTGAACATCCAAAATATTTCATAGATATAACTCAAAGTGAAATTTTTGAAGCATTCAAACAACAATTTTCAAATATCAAAATATGTCAGAGAATGTTTGAGATTTTACGTCCTTCCTTTGTATGCATAAATAAGATGCGAGAAACTTGTTGTTGTAGAAATCATGTTGAATTTGGTCTACACTTGCAATCATTTAAAAAAGTTATGGCAATACTTGATCCTAATTTGGTCATCCCTAGCAGTACAACACAATTTGTGAGGTCCATATTATGTGATAAATTAGAAGATTCAGATGAATTCAAAGTGCAATGCATCAAAAATCAGTGTGAAGATTGTGCAGATTTACACAAATTTTTTGAAATTATGCAAGTTGAGAATATTAATGAATCCACACCAGTTTCATGGATGAGATATGAATATGAGACATACCAAAATAATAGAGGGGATGAATCCAGAAAAATTGTATTGAAGGAGAGTGAATTGCATTATGATGAGTTCATGGCCAAGTTTCATCCATTGATATATCCACATATCCAACATTGTCATGGTGTACGATGGCAAGCTAAATAGTTTCGTGATTCCAAAAATTGTTTTCCACCTAGTTGTATACTTTCAATTGTAGATTTTTCTGAGAATTATACATTTGCACCTCATACAGAGCTCCAAAGCCAATATTATCATTCTGAACAAGTTGCAATATTTGTACAAGTGACCTATAGACATGCACAATTTGAGGTGGAGTAGATAGAAAGATTGGATGAAAATTAACGCATCATCATCAAAGACATTCATTTCTATATTAGTGATGATAAAGTTCACGACAGGAGTTATGTGGCTCATTGTTTTGCAATGTTCTCTGAAGATCTCATAAATCATGGAATAAATGTTTTAGAGCACTGAATTTGGTCTGATAGATGTGCAGGTTAGTATACACAAAATAGTTACACATTTATTTAACTTTATTTTAACTTGTATTTATTTGGACATGTCTATTTCTATTTGATATATGTACTTGGATAATTGTAGATACTTATCATGTTTCATGTTCACATGACAATTCAAATATGCAAAAGCATTTAATTGGTTAGCAATACAACATGCTAGAACTAATGTTAAGTTTTTATGGAATTTCTTTGAAAGTGGACATGGAAAAGGGGAGCATGATGGAGCAGGAGCATGTATAAAATGTGCGCTTCGACAACATGAACTTGCAGGTAAATATATGTTTATTTTCAATGTACATGTTTAATACTCTAATAGCATATATTTTAAATTTTATATACACATGCATATTTTATGTACATACAGGGAATAGGATAGGGAGCGCAAATCAAATTGTTGAATGGTGCAAAGTTCATTTTTCTACTCAAGATATTGAATACAATAAGCGTTACTTTTGGGAGGTGAAAGGTGAACTAAGTTATATTTATTTTTAATGTCTTTTTCAAATCAAGTTGAGTTTTTAATTAAATATTTATTTTGAAATATGACAATTAGTTTTTGTATTTGAAACAGATATAGATTGATCTTATCCTTACAATTGTCAAACAATTCCTGGAATTAGAAGTTTACATCAAGTGATGACTACAGAAAACCATAAACCTCCAGTACTTAAAGTAAGAGAGAAAACATGTTTTTGTGATGACTGCATTAAGGAAAATGTAGTGAGTGCATGTGAAAATATTGGGAATGGATATGTTTCACATTGGGATTTGAAGGAGATAGTTAGAAAGCCTCCTTTTGAAGATGTTGACATTGACATTGACATTCATGATCCTATATATTCAGCTCATTATGAGCGCATTTCTAATTTAGTTGTGGTAGGTTTGTGTGCATATATACATATATATAAATTAATATACATGTATATTTGTTTTAAAATTAATTTATATTTATCTTTTTATATACATGTAGGAGATATTTTTGCAGTTCAAGCCTTACTAGATAATGCAGAAAATGTGGAATATTATCTTTTAAGATGCACAAAAGCAAAACACAAGTTGCTAGAAGGAACTATAGATGCTGATGAATAGTCATATCCAATTGGATCAGTTGTTATTGAAGGAACATATTATCAACAAACAAGGGTAATTGGTAGTGGTATTGAATTTATTGAATACAAGCATGGAGAAAAGGTTTTACACTACAGTAACCATGTTATAGCAACCAAATTACAATTTGAAGCAATAAAAAGAAAAGGACGTCGTGGAAATCAAAAGTGGAAATTTCCTATTGAAGAACATGAAAAACTTCTAGAGATAATAAAAAGTAGAGAGGATCCTAACAATACATTGTTTGTGGAGCTCTAGTTTACCTATGTACTTATTGTGGAGCTCTAGTTGAGTTATGCCTGTATAGCTCTTATAATTTCATATTTAATATTGATAGGATATTTGTTTTATAAATTTTTGTACATTGGATCATTTATCTTGCATATGTAAAATTAGACATGTATTGTTATTTTTATTTAAATTCGACATGGATATCTCATTTAAGACCAGGTCTCTTAGGACCTCCCCTTAAGACAACCTTTTTAGTATTTGTATGTATTTGTATGTACATATAATCTTTATATGTTCTTATATGATACATTCTTTATGTTTGTATATAATCGTTATGTTCTTACATGTATATGTTATATGAACTATGTTACATATTACATGTACATTATATTTTATTAATTAAATGATGTTAATTATAGTTAATTAAGAATGTATGTCATTAAATATAGTTAATTAAGTCATTAAATAGAGTTAATTAGTAAGACATTAAATATAATTAGATTAAATATAGTTAATAGGATTAAATATAGTTAGTTATAATTAATTAGGTTAAATATAGTTAATTATAGTTGATTGAGGCATGTCACTAAATAGAGTTAATTAAGTCATTAAATAGAGTTAATTATTAAGACATTAAATATAATTAGATTTAATATAGTTAATTATAGTTAATTAAGGCATGTCATTAAATATAGTTAATACATGATCTACATTACATATAATTAGACTAAATATAGTTAATTATACAGTTAATTAAGACATGTCATTAAATATATGTTATATTGTTATGTACATCGAACATTAAAATTATATAGTTAATTACACTTAGATTAAGGCATTCAGATGAATAACTATACATATACATGTAAACTTGAATATTGAAAATATGAATAACATATAGAAACATGTGCACAACACATACATAAGTTACATAAAAGATGAAGACATCAAAAGATCAACAAAATAGACGTCTACATTAAAAGATCAATAACATACATGTGCATATATCTGGAGAATATAATGTACCCATATCAAATGTATAAAAATAGATCATGTAGATCAAATGTCTAGAAATAACATATATAAAACATCAAAATCTCCATATAAACATGTATCTGGAAATAACAAATAAAACATCATTTAGTGTCCATGATATAAACACGTATCTAGAAATAACATATAAAACATCAAAGTGTCCATATAAACCATGTATCTAAAAATAACATATAAGACATCAAAGTGTCTGGATATAAAATGTATGCATATGGAAATAACATATAAAACATCAAACTGTCCATATAAATATGTATCTAGACATAACATGTGTGTAATAAAATAAAATGCCACATATGATCTAATCAGCTACATCCCCCCTCCTGATCCTGGGCCTTGTCCCCAAAAGGGTCTATCAGCTGCATCTAAACCCTGTGTCAAATGATAACAAGTGAACCATTTAATTATGTGTATAGATAAATTATATCAAGATCTACATGTATATAAATCAAATATATATATATATATATATATATATATATATATATATATATATATATATATATATATATATATATATATATATATATATATATATATATATATATATATATATATATATATATATATATATATATATATATATATATATATATATATATATATATATTGTAACATACCTGGGACTCATGACGTGTAGGATCTGTTGATGTCTGCAGATCAGTAAACCGTAACATACTATCACTCAAACCCTTTAACACATACACAAACACACACATATACATTAGTTTAAACATATAGACATATTATTTACTATAATAAAAATAAATCTAAACATATAGAGATATTTACCATAGCATTATGTAATGCTCTGCTGATCTAACTGATATCTGAATCATGTAATGAAAAAATAGTATCAGCATCCAAGTCAATAGTGCGGCCCTGATCTGAAAGCATGGAAGTAAATAGACTAGGTTGTATGGTGCCACTTAGTACCTGAGTAGGGGGGGTGTTGTAGGGTCCTGAGTAGCTGGGGCTGGTGCTATAGCCTGGGCCTGTGTAGTAGTAGGAGTAGTAGAAGGTGCAGGAATGTCCTCCTGCCTCTGTGAATCCTCTGGGACTATTGTATGTGACAACATATGTCTAATCTAAGAGCTCATGTCACAAAGTGGAATCCCTAAGAGTGTAGATAATGCTCGATATGCATCTAAAAGATCAGATGCTAAATATGATGCCAAATGATGCAATGCATCCACCTCTAAGACTGCAAATATGTCTACAGGAGAAGGTATGTATGCAACTCCATAATCATCATCAACAGGTGTACTAGATGATGCAGTTGTGGGAGCGGTACCTCAAGACCATAGCATATATCGACTACATCGATCAAAAGAAATCTCGTGTAATTGTGTGGTGATGGTGGTGATGCTCAAAAAAATCTATGTCCTAATTGTGTCATCAGGAACACTCTCACCTGCAGTAGCCATCTGTGGACCTCTCGGCATAACCAAAAGGTTTGGACCCACCATTGCCCATTTATTAACGGGTGCAGGAGTGTCCGCGGGTCTAAATCTGTCAGAAAGTCTCCCTTGACCCTGCCGAACATGCCCTAGATAATCTATATAGTCAACATCATAGTGTAAACAAAATTTTGCAAACAATTGTTTGCAGAAATATAGGGGGACCTCATCCTTCTATGGCCATCTATGATGAGTAGCCAACCAACAACGATACATCAATGGTGCGACGAGTGGATCAGTACACTTCGTCGCAGAGTAGCCTCTGACTCTACGACGATCTGCATAAGATGGAAACATGGTTTTCACCATGCCGGTGGAAACCTCAGTGTCAATCTATGTGTACTTCATAGTGCCAGTGACACTGTGAGATAAAGAAGAATAAAATGTCTCAATGCTCATATCATCAAAAGGGTTGTATGATTCAACTGTCTGAATCATATGAAATAAATCCTCTCGCATTTCTATGACCTTCTCCCTATTAGGGAGGGTGGTAGAAGAGGAAAGTGAGGTATCAAAAACCTGCATAGCACGAGATAATCTCGCCACTGTATCTCTAAATAACTGTTGTCTATCATGGGTGGAGGAGGTCGATCTACGTGCTGTACCAGACTCAACACTCTAACTCCCACCATGAACACTAGCATCCCCTAAGGATGTAGGAGCACGATCCCCAGAACCGGATGCCATAATGTATATATGAAAATAAATATGAAAATATGAATGTGAAGCTACAATCTGAGTGATAAATATCTAGAGATCTGCACATGCATATATATACAAATATAAACATGCAAGTCTATTTAAATTAAAATAATTAAAAGTTAAATACACAAAATTAAATGTATGGTGTAAATGAACAATCATGTAACATACATATGTATTTTAAAATAAATTATCTTAGAGACCATATCTAATGTACATTGTAACATGCTCATGCAAATGTGAAAAATAAATATTCGTACATGTACATGTATATGCAAAAAAAAAAAAAAAAAATTTCTTGATTAAATGATAACTAAGTGTACACATGTACATACATGCAATAAAAAAAAAAATATTGACTAAAATCTAAATTTTGATGTAAATGCTTTGATGATTATGGGGAGTGTAGATGAGAGTTAGGACATAGGGATAGAAAAATTTGTTACTAGATAAGTAAATGAGTTTAGTTAGAAAATGTTAGTTTACAATTTAGAACTCATGACTTAATTTAGTTGTTTGAATTAGAGTTAAGAATGCTAATAAAGTAAATGGGATATAGTTTTATTAAGGTTGATAGTAAGGTCAATCTATTATGTGCTAGTAAACATATGAATACCTATTACAACCTATAACAGACATAATGACCTAGTAGGAGTCCCTAGGTCCCCTTAACATATATATGGCTAAAAATACCTAGAAATGTATCATGAGGTCATTATGTGTCATTTGGTAATGTAAGAATCATCATTACCTAATAAGACCTATTATATCCTAATAATACATATTAAGACTTATTAGAACCTATAAAAAATAGTATAACCTATTACAACTCCTATGTCCCCTTAAGACACACATGTATGGATAACATATTGAAAAATGCAGTTGACATAAGTGATCAAGTAACGTGTTGTTTGGTAATGTAAGACTCATTATTACCTGACAATACCTATTATGTGCTAGTAAACATATGAATACCTATTACAACCTATAACATACGTAATGACCTAGTAGGAGTCCCTAAGTCCCCTTAACATATATATGGATAAAAATACCTAGAAATGTATCATGAGGTCATTATGTGTCATTTGGTAATGTAAGAATCAGTACTACCTAACAATAACTAGTTGTTAAAATCAACATCATCAATATCTAAGTGTGGCTCATTCGGTTAGTAGAGGGCCTATGTTATGGTTAGAATGTGGTATGGGTTATGATTGTAGTTAATATAAGGTTATGTTAGAAGGTGTATTTAATGTCAAAATTAATTTCACCATAAGATGTTATTGTTTCACCTCTAGATCCATCAAGTTATGTTAGAAATTGAATAATGTCCCCTAAAGGTTAGCTACATTTTTTACTAATATTTTTCTACATGTTTACCTCATAACCTAATATTTTTCTATATTTTAACCTAATATTTTTCCTAATGTTTTTCTGAATTTTAACCTAATGTTTTTCTATATTTTAACCTAATGTTTTTCCTAATGTTTTTCTATATTTTAACCTAATGTTTTTCTATATTTTAACCTAATGTTTTTCTACACTTTTAACTAATGTTTTTCTATATTTTAACCTAATATTTTTCCTAATATTTTTCTATATTTTAACTTAATGTTTTTCTACACTTTTAATTAATATTTTTCTACGTTTTGATCTCATTTTTAACTACATTTTTGCTAACAAATTGATTTAAATAACATTCTAAAATAATATAAAATAATTTAAATAATTTAAACATATTAAAAATAAACAATTTTAAGCATTTGACTCACAAAATACATCAAAAACAACTATTTTAAGTATGATTAACATCTATTAATCAAAAAATACGTTTAAAAACTATTAAAAAAGGGGGAGAAAAAAAGCACTAACTAGTTACAGCTGAAACCCTTAACCCGCTCTCCAAACATCCAAGAACCGCAACAGTAACAATGATAGCCACTAGAGGTTTGCGGCAGTTTTTATATCGGCTTGGGGTTTCGGCCGAAACCCTTTCGGCTGAACCGATTTCGGTTGAAATGGTACGCGCCATGTAGGCACGCGAAACTGCCATGTGTGTACGGTCGGAGGCGTTACGGCCAAAAGCATTTCGACCAAAATGGTACAAGATATCACAAAGGGTGACAGAGCTTTGTGCTTTTACCCTTGTGCTCCCTCTTTATGAACAGCCAAGGAGGAATGTTATTGTTAATAACAAAAATAGGCCACATTGACTAAACAGATCTCATATCTTAAAATGGATTGACATTGTCTGCTGCTAATTAAAGTTTCAAATTACGAGGTTCTTCTTTAAAGTGTGACCATATTTCTTCTATTTCTTTAAATGTAGAACCATCTATAGGCATTCACATAATGGCATCTTGACTTCTATTGCATGCATGGTAATTCATAAATTGTGCTATGCTAGTGCACCTGAATAATCATTGAAGATGTGGAATAATGAGAATGTACCAAAGAACCTTGTGAGACACCTTTTTTATTATTTGATCTACCTGATATCTACTAATATGATAATTAGGGCATTCTATTGCAAATTCATATTGTTTATGATATAGAATGTGATCATTGGGACATGTATGTATTGTCTGATACTTCATTCCAATCTGATTTATAATGGTAGAAAATTCTCAGTACCAATGAGGTAAAATGTTTGATAGTGGTAACAAAAACTCACCTATTAACCTACAACAACAAATATACATTATTAATATAATAAATATTAATTGTATGCTAATATTGAAGATGAAAAAACCGCAAACCTTAGCATACATGATATTGCTATATTGGATAAACCATTCATAATCTTTAAGTTCACCAACAACAATATAATCGAGAGAAGAGTTGTTTGGGAGCCTTCATATAGATATCGTGTGCCTTCTCAAGTAAAGGTATATCAAGATTATCATCATCATCATTATGAAATGCACTAGTATCATCATCGTGAGCCTCTGCATCACCTGTTCCAATACCATCTTCTTCAAAAATCTCCTCTGACACATTATCATCTTCTTCCATGGGAGTGTTAACCTCAGCTTGGATATTCACACCTTCATGTTCCTCCAGTAGGAAATCCACACTTACCAATGGACAAAAATCATGGCCACCTTCAATGTGACCATGTTTCCTACAATGTCTCTACACTGTTGTGATTAGAATTTTTCAATTCTTTAAGCCTTTACCCTTTTTGCGAGGAAAATTACATTTATCAGCTTTTCTTCGGAATTGAGATCAAAATGTAGCCATTATTCTTTAAGCCTTTACACTTTTTGCAAGGACAATTACATTTATCAGCTTTTCTTTGGAACTAAGATCACAATGTAACCATTATCTCATTATTTTGTTCTGGGTTCATGTTGTTAGGCGTGGTCTTTCTTCACAAGAAAATATATCTGCAAATAAATTGGACATGTTGTACTTAATGTTTATATCTATACATATGGTTTTGAAAGAAAAATTTGATCTAACTAATGTATATATTATTTGCAAAAAAATTGAACATGTACTTAATGTTTATATTTGTACATATGTTTTTGAAAGAAAAATTTGGTGTAACTAATGTGTTCTCTAATTGTAAAAACACTTCTACATTATAATACGATGAAGTTTTTGCAATTTTGAGTGCAATTCCCTAGGTCTCCAATGATCTAGAACATAAAAAGATAGTAAACAGATGGATTAAAATGTTTTGAGCACAAACCAATGAGCTTTTTTACAAAGATTGTGTGAAGAAGTGCTCAAAGGTTTTTAAAAGAGTGCTTAATTATGAATTTTGTTACATGTGTTTCATCGAGTGTTTAATTTCTTAATGCACTAAGACCACTTTAAAGGTACCAAAGAATAGTATTTGGGGTGAAATTTTATTTCACAGAGGCATATTTGGTGCAAATAGATCTTGAAGACCTTAGAAGGTAAAATAAAATGTTTCCAAAACTATGCATTCTACTTGGCATTTGCTAATAACAATAGTTATAAGAAAGATCTCTTTTTCATTGTTATATGAAATTCTACATAAATATCCTTAGTATTTTGTCATTATTCACTTTCCAATTTGGATCAGATAGATTGTTAAAGATGTGACTCCATGTAACATGAGTGTTGTTTGCAACCTCCATAATTTGAGTACACATTAAACTACCAAGCACTCTTTGCATGGAGACGAGACAAGATACTCAACATGGATTCTTTCCTTATTAATGATATTTTGTTAAATTTATATGTGACCATAGGTGTGTACATAATTAATATAAGATGTTACAGATGCCAATGTGAACTCTAAGGCATACAAAATAAAAAGTAAAAATCATATATGCTCAGGCAATTCATGATAACTAATAATTTAATAAACAAAATGTGGTGAGAAAAATTACTAATGCTACAAAACAAAGACCTCTTTTTAATAACTAAAAGACTATAAGCAAAACAAAATAAAATGAATACACAAAGGAGGTGCATCATAGGTAATGGAAACTAATGCAAAAAAAAAAACTTTAACATTCTTATCAATGCCCAATCATAATAGGTATTCGTAGTGTTCCTACAATATACTTTATGATTGATAATGCATATGAATGTGAAAATTATTTCTAGATGACAGTCAAATTTTTTTTTAAATATCTTACAATCTAGGGTGAATTTTCTCAGATGGAACAAGCTGAACTTTCAAAATGTGCTCAAACAAAAGATAATTGTGTATGCAATCTGCTACAATTTCAACAACTTGCACAGAAGCACAATATCATCACATGGAAAGAAGCCAAATATACATGAGAATATACTATTAATAACATAATCTTATGTCTCTCTTAAGTAAGATAAATTTACTTTCCTTAGGAGACTCGAAACCAATGAAACTGTAGTGTCTTCTGCTTATAACTTCTTAAAATATTGTTATATTATAACTTAACCACTCAAAATTTTCCCAACACCATAGGAGACCAGGCTACACTAATATGTACTTTGTTAAAAAATCTCAATATAAACAGCAATAAGACTCTATTTATTGTTAGTAGTTTTTTGTAGTCCGTTGATTATAATTGGAACTTGCAGAATTTAGTGTTTCTTTGAGTTCAATTTGTTTGAAGGATTTATTGTTATAATACTTGAAGATAGGTTAGGGGTATACACGTAATTTGAATTCAATTAATTCTTGGACTTGAAATTCATAGTTATATATCAATTCAAGTATTCTTTCAAAGACTATGATGTAGTAGACTAGTGGTCAGATAACCCTAACAACTATTTATTCTTTTATACATTGATTAGCTTCTCTTATTTAAACAAGTATTTATTTTCTTTTATTTTACTAAAAATGAGTAAAATGAAGAGAGAAGTAGTTGAAGCATTATTCAGGAGCTTCCAAAATTTTGCATGAAGGTAGTGCCTACAGACTGTAGTGAGTGTCTCATCTGCCTTGAGGAGTTCAATGTAGGAAATGAGGTATGCAGTATAATATTGTTATAAATAATTGTGTTACACTTTTTTAAGGGAAACTTGGTTCATATATTTAACACCTTGTTGTGTTTTAATGATAATTAACCTCTCTAATTATAGGTTTGTGGGCTACCTTGCACACATAACTTCCATGTTGAATGTACTGATTGATGGATGTGCCTTAGCATAAAATTTCCTCATTGTCATCTCTTTATTTTTCCCAACCTGGACCTTAGTGCCTTGGAAAATGCCCAATGTTCTCAAACTGGAGACTCTAGTAGATCTTCTCAGGCATTTGCAAATACCCAATCTTCTCAAACTGGAGACTCCAGTAGATCCTCATTTCTTTGCAAATGTTGTAATATTTAGGTGGTTAATCTAATTGTTGTCATCTTCATAAGAGTGCATACGTCATCTTCATTATTCGTAGGTAAGAGTACATAAAATTACATATAAGTATTATAAAAGTCAGTCAATTAAAGATAAAAGACCAATGCAATAATAAAATAATAGTTAACAGTTCAAGGCAGACCAACTTCTATCATTGTATAAAAATATTTGGTCTTGGGTACCAAATTTATTGTTTCTAATAGCACTCTCTCTCTCCAGCTTTGTAAAACAATTATTCATTTTCATCTAGTTAACTAGCCACCATAGAATCTAGATGGTAGTGATACAAGACACATACAGGTTAGTAATCTTGAGGGAATGCATGCCCATTGAAAGTGGTACCAAAAATTTATGGGGAAGACTGTCAAAGAATATGTTAAAATACATTTCATTGATGCAACATAATTGATGGTCATGTTCTACAGAGGATATTAGTTAGAATTGTAGCTGCAAATTCAACAAAGCCACATTTTTGAAATGCACTGATTTATAGTAAAGAATTGTAGCCCATAGGAGATATGGAATTAAATAAATTTAAGACAATATCATAAACTCCAAAGAATTCATTTTAGACCTTAAAATCCTCTTGGGTCTTTAGGAAGATTAAGTACATGGTTTGGGTGACTAATGTCCTTTAGCACATTTCAAGGCACTAGGAAACAAGCCTTGTTTTAAGAACTTGACAAGAAATTTTTGAAGCCCCAATATCCCTCTGCATCAATCTGCCTTATTATAGAGCATGCTCTGATAAATGCACATGCAAAATTGCTCTAATTTTGTGTGAAAGTTGAAAGACTTTGAACTTAGGCTTCTAAGGATTTGAGTAGGCTTCTAATTTCAAAAAGACAAAAAATAAAAATGAATGTCTTTAAAAGGTTATTTTAAAATGTAATTTTTGTACATCACTTTAATATGAGATAAATTTATATTTATACTTAACATTGAAACAAATACACCTTTATAATATACAAAAGTTATCTTATAATTTACGATTATTGTAAAAAATCAGAACCTCTGAGATAGAGATTAAGTCTTTGGGAAGATTAAGTACATTCCATGTGCTATTGCTTATTAAGAATTTTTTTAAGTCACTTAATTGCACACTTTTGTTGGCATACGATCAAAATATTATTACAAATTTTATAGTTATCTTATTTGTAGGCTTGTAGTGGGAAAGTTATGGTGCTTTTCACCAAATCTTCAAAGGCTAGCCTTCTTTTTGTATCAACCTTGTATCACTTTTGGGGATGAGTGCAATGGAGTCTATTTGAGAGCATCCATTTAAAGAATAGGAATAGATTAACCCAACAACACCTTTGTCTTCAAAAAATAGAGCTTAGAAGGCAAGGATTTTTATAATATGATTGATTTGAAGGACACCAATTCATATAATATATTCATGTTTTTGACTAAGTAAAATAGGTTTTACAGGGACCTTGAAACCCAAAATTTTTTACAACATATTTGAAATAGAAATATTAAATAAAGTCCAGCTACAATGCATCTGCTTATCAAAAGCCAAACCCAAACAATAGGCCCACAACCAGATACAAAAAGCCAACTACATTAGAAAAAGATGAGACAAAAAGAAAGCACTAACTATTAGTTCTCCCTATCAAGAACCTGTAGGGTCTCTGTAGCTTCATTGGTCTTCTGGTTGTCCATGTCCTCCTGGTCCTAGTTCTAAGCATCCGCCAGATCCCTGGTTTCTTTCAAATCATCCTCAGCCTGCCTAATGTCCAAGCTGGCCTTCTCCAACTTTTCACTGCCATAACCAACACTCATCAGTGATTCACCTAGACTATTAATATTCTGATTTAGGGTGTTCAATGTAGTAATCACCTGATTAGCTAGATTTTGATGGGAGAACTTCATCCTTTGGACTATTTGTTAAACCTTGGTGATTCTATCCTCCTAGTCAGCATTTTATCCCTAGACGTTGGAGTGTCGTTGGCTTCCATCCTAGCTTCTATTCTCTTCATTGTGCCGTTGGTTGCTATTGATTCCCTGGCTTCCTTCCTTGCTTCTTTTCCCCTTAAGGTCTTATAATATATTCATGTTGGATTTTTGAGGATGTGGATGTTGTGTTGAGTGACTAAGAACCCATTGGATTGCAGAAAGAAGCAACATAATTACTAAAATATGGTGTTTCATTCAATCTTGAGGAGTATAGGGATTTACTTTTTGTGACTACTATGGGGAGGGAAAATAAGTTAAATATTGTTGTACAATATTGGAATTTTGAGTCTTTAAGGGATATGTAACCATTTTAATTCCTAGAGAACTTATAATCATAATAGACTAATGCATCTTCTAAATTTGTTTTGTATGCTTCTTTGATAATCATAATAGATTGATGCATCCTCTAAATTCATTAATGTATGCTTCTTGTGAATTAGTTTATTTTATGTATCATATAATTTATTTTATTTGTGTAGTTTTTTGTAAGTTTTTTGCTTAGTAGGAGTTTGCTCCAAGTTTTTCGGGTTCCTGTGTTGCAGCAATGTCAATTTTTTGAATTACAAAATGAATATAAAATTTAAAATAGAAACAATTATTGTAAAAGATCAGAAGCTCTTAGGTAGAGATTAAGTGTACAAGGTATGTCCAAGATCATGGTCAACCAAACTATGCTCTTAAGTGGCAATAAAAAATTAGAAAATTAGGGTTATGTTAACTTGATGGTTAATTTTCTACTTGTTATTAACTTTATATCAAAAAGTTGAGAGAAAATAATTTGTAGCAAATTGAATCTAGTTTCTAAACTAATAGGACTTATCTCAAAAAAATAAAAGTTGATTCATCAAAATTTTGAATTTTAATGCAATATTACAAAAATTTCAGAACAAAAATAAGTAGATATATGTCTAACCACCGTAATCAAAATCAATCACAATATTTTTTAATAATATTCTAGATATAAATAGTAGACTCATGCCTAGATGTGACACATATTTTTGGGTATTTTTATTCTAAATAAATAATAATTAATTAATTTTTGACTTTAGTATTTTTGGAATAAAAAAACTCTCATGTCTGACCACCTTGAATAATTCAAAACTTTGCAAAAATGATTTTTTCATTTTTATTCCTTATAGTAGAAGAACCATAGAATGTGAAGCATCTTTTGGATTTAAAAAATGTTGTACCATTTGAAAGTTTTAGTTGTTTCTCAAGTAGTATATCAGTCAACACTTTATACGTAACTCCATTAGAAAATAAGTAATAATTACTTACTAAACTCGTAATTTGACAAACCTTACATTTATGGAAAGATAAGAACATTCTTAAGAAACCCTTTTCATTTCATCAAATTTTGGTGAAAAAAAATTCGTTAGCTACATGATTGAAGTAAAACTCACAAAAAAATGGGCCAAAAGCACATTTTTAGGATGTTTTTAAAGTTGACCATATTGGTTTGGTATCAAAAGGTATAGTAGACCTTATAAAGATATTAATTGTTTTCATTTAGTATCAAAGTGGGTGGGAAAAAAGTTGGAATAGATTTTGAAATATTTTAGAACTACAAATTTTCAAATCTCCACTTTTTGGCACACCATGATCCTATACATAACCTACAATTAGACGACAGGTATTAGTTGATAGATTATAAGTTTTGAGTTTTTCCTACAACAGTCTAGGTTCTTTTCATAATATGAACATTCCATGAAAATCCAAGGGCGCTAGCTTCATGGGATGTGTTATTCTAACCTATATAATAGCCTACTAACTCTTAAAATGTAGAAATAATGCAACATTGATTGATTGTTATGGAACAGTGAGGATTTCGTGAAGAAATTTCAATGGAAATGGTGGTTAGGTACAAAAGGGGAGTTTTGGCCACATGAAGGGGGTATTTTGTGATTTGGATCATCTTATATGATTACTGTGAAGGTGTATGATCAACAAAATTGATCTGGAAGTTTGGGGAATGTTGATATTGGTGATACCCTAGATTTGAGGGTTTGAATGAAGGTAATTTGCGATTTTTGGGTTCCAGGAAGTCTAGAACAAATTTCTTGGGGATTTGGTGGTTTTATGCCATGAATGATTATTATTGAAAGTTACAAGGTCTGGGAGTCAATATTACTAGGAATTGCTTTGTTAAATTAGCCTTTTTCATGCTAAAAAATAGGGCATCAATCAGAAACAAGGGTGTTGGTCCAAAATGACCATATGAAAGATTTTGGTATGTTTTAGTAATTTGAATAGGGTGTCCATAAATGTAATTATCTTGTCAAGTGCTACTAGTTTTTCAATTAGGTCTCCTAAGGTACATTGGAAGAATTGGGCTTTGGGAGTTGGGTCTAGCCAATTAGATGGTTAAATATAGTTGAATACACATTATATAAATCATAAAATTCTTATTTAACCCTTGGTTGAGTCCATTGGATATTTGGAGTCATTTGGAGTCTTATGGGGTTTGTAGGTGTTTTGGGCAACTTGGAAAACTTACATGCTTGAAGAATTTTGCAAGTGGAGTTTGTCTCGTGAATACAAAGGTGTGGAGATCGGTGTGTTAACCTAGAAGATTGAATGGGTAGGCTGATTACTTCAATTTCACTTGAGGAAGATATAAGGGTATTGTTTCCAAACAAAGGGATAGTTATTTCATGCATCAAATCAATGGTTGACCATTGATTCTACATCATGCATGGAGAAAACCAATCAACATTAAATAATTAGCCTTTGTCAATAAAGGAACTTGGGAATTGATTGGATCCTCCAAACACATTGGTACAAATGATTCATTCAAAACAAAAAGAAAGGATAGAAGATTACGAGAGTTTTTCTTAAAAAGCTTAATGGACCACCATTCAAGTTTTGTTAATTTTGGCAGCACAAACCGAATGGAGACTAAAATTAATTTTCTCAAAAATGATCACAAAGAAAGAATTAACATGTCTTTCAGTCAATGCCTTCAAATAAGAAAGATAAGCAAGCTAATGGTACCATGTTTCTTGGAAAGAAAATATGTCATTATTGTATCGATGAAAAGTTTTGAATGGTTTGATTATCAAGTATAATACTATAAAGTTAAGAGACAACATTCTTATCAAACTAAATGTGGTATAGGTTTTGTTACCTCTAGTTTTACTACCAAGGATTTAAATTTGAATGCGTGGCTCGTGCAACGGTTAGTCTTGGATTAGTATTTTAATGCTATGACCCGCGAGTTTCTGGTCGTCAGATCTAGGCGGTACTGATAGTTGGCGCCATCACGTTATAAAGGAAATGCACGATATTTATGATAGCGCGATGACGTCCTGTTGACACGTTGCAGGGGTGGGTCCGATGTTCTGCGGGTCAGAAAAGGTTCTTTGACGCCCTTGGCGCTATGTCGCTATCATATATTGGCCAAAAATCTCCATAGCGACATAGCGCCCGACAAAAATATTCATGACAGCGAGTTCCAACAACCGGTAGAATCAGGTGTCATGGCGACAAATCAGAAGGAACCACGTGTGCCAGGTCAAAGTTTCTGTTGGCACGGCTAACACAGTTGGGGTTTACGATCTCCACCATCAAATCTAAGTGGTATCGACGGTAAGTGCCATCACGATATAGAGGAGCTGCGCGAGGGTTATGACAACGACATCGTGCCTTGGTGACACGTGTCAGGTGGGGCCGTGTCTCAAGGCAATGCCAGGTGTGCCGACATGGAGGGTGGAAGCACGAGGTACGACGAGTCCTCACGATCATTGGATTAGGTTGCATCAACGGATGGCACCATCTCGCTATGGCAGAGATGCACAGGTTTTATCATGGCGCCATAGTAACCATCCACCACATGGATCGATAGGACTAAGTCTCACCAAGGATTTCCAGATGTCATCTAGAGTGTGGTGCAGTTGTAGGGGTGGCGCCGAGTGGGATGGGTCTGGTCGAAGTTTCACGGTGGCAAGCAAAAAATTTTCATGGTGGTGGGCAAACAAGTTTCACGGCCCGGAGGTTTAGAAAATGGCAAGGCGCCATGGCACCAATGAAAAACCAATGCATTTTTCGATGGCGACATAGTGTCCAAACAGAAAGTTCATCGTAGCAAGGAATGATCAGATGGATGGGTCCCAGCGGGTACCTTGCAAGCGGAGTCGATGAGGCGAATCGGATGGGGACACGTGTAAATCTCAGGGTCTTGGGTTGCCAGCTGGTATTTTGTCAAACCAAATAGGGAAGTTCCATGTGTATGAGTCAGTGCATAGTGTACAGTAGGACCAGTAGTCTCAGAAGGAATGGAAAGTCTTCACGATCATCGGATCTGCAGGGTTCTATGACTGGTGTTGTCTCGCTATTGAGAACTGCTTGGGAGTTAACATCGACAACATAGTGCCCATGCACCACGTGTCCTGGCGGGGCCACATTTTATGCCGCCGGTGCAGTCAAATTTAAGTAACCAACAGACCAACAAGGAGATGCCACATATCACCAAGCCCGGCGAATCAATAGAGAAGGAGGGTCACGGGAGGTCAAGTTTGTGACCGTCGGATTGGAAATGGATCGACGGCAGGCGCCATCTCGCCATGGCAAAGCTGTAGGGTTTTTAGCATAGCGACTTGGCACCCTTGCGCCATGTGTCCTCATGGGTCTCGTTTTTGAAGCGCAGTAAGTAGGATAGTTGGCGGTCAGTGGTCATTGCGATCGTCGCAGTCGATGTGGCAGTTAACATGAGGTTACGGCAAGATGATGAAAGGTGGCACAGTCAAGTTGAAACCCTTAGGTGCTATGGCGCTATCAAGATCTTCGAAGACTTTTTCGATAGCGACATAGCGCCCAGTCGCACGAAAAGGGTGGTAAGTGCCCAGTCGCACGAAAAGGGTGGTAAGCGCCCAGTCAAACGTAAAGGGACTACTAGGGTGGCGAGATCGAAGGTGTGATTGGCCTGCATGGCCCAGTTGGCTTGTCGAGCTTGTTGACTGATTGATTCGACGGATGCATGAATCATGAATGATGAGAAATCAGGGTTTTGCCACAAATACGATGGTGGTATTAATTACCACCAACTCGAAATGAATGCCAAGCATAGAAAGACACTCCATCCATCCAGTCGATCCATCTACCATGTTAGGGAATGTTGTGGCGTTGTTCCTGTCTTCTCCAGGCTTTTTCTCAGAGGGATATCAGATTTCTTAGTATGCAGGCCATGCTCAATCAGTTCTTTGATTGGATTCTCAGGATGGAAAGTTAATGCTAGTAGGTGAGAAGTGAATGTAACGCAGAAATCTTTAGTTATGCCTAATCTATAAAGGCAATTTAGTGATCTATTCTTAGGGTTGACTCTTTCTGATTTTCTCTGCTACTGCTTGCAAACTTGCAGTGTAAAAAATCCCTTTGTATCTGAGCTAGATAAGCATCCTGTATCATCTCTTTTAGCCATCAACGTGTATGTGTATCATTTTGCCTCGCATTGATGTATTGTTGAGATCAGTGGTCTACATACTGTATCTATCTTTGGCCTATTGAATAATATACAAGTGAAATCTTCTGTTCTTGGTGTTATTCAGTTGGTCTCCTGATCTGTATGTGGTTGTTGATCGATATAAGTCTGAATGAATGTATGAATTTGGATGTTACCCTAGTTCTTTAGTGCATATATGGGCAGAAATGAGTCTGAACACTCTGTTTTGGTGCATCACCGCCTTAGATTAGACTAGGTAGATTCACTTTAGTGCTATCTTTCTCCCTTTTCCTTCTGAGAATAGATAGGTGCACCCTGACAGTAAGAGGAATCCGGCCTTCTCTGGAGACTCAACCTTGCAGTTCAAGTCCCATAGCTTGGAGGTTGTTTCCATGTTTCACTAGGTTGTCCTCGCGCATAGGCCTTGGACAAGGGTGCAAACCTAAGTGACAATAGTTTTTGGCACACCCAGTGGGACTCATATCAGAAGATTTTAGGTCTACTGGTGTCAAGAAGAAAGAATTCTAGAGATAAATGCTGAAGAAGTAGTGCTGGCTTCAATTTTCAAGCCTTCAACAGGTTGATTCTTCAAGTACTTGGCGACTCTGAACATCAAAAAGTCTAGTTCCAGATGAAGTTTGCATTGATTCATGCCTAGGACTGAAACAAGGGCGTCTTCTAGAGGTAAATTTTAATATCAAGAGATTTCTCTTTCAAATCCTAGAAGAAGGAGGGCTAGAACTTCATTATCACTAGTTAGTGGTAGAATAACAGTTGATATACCTATAAGATCTGTCTCTACTGCCCCTACTGTTCGAACTCAGCCTAGATTGCCATCAACACTCATCAATAGGACACTTGTTTATATGGCACAGCCAAGAGTTCATCCTTTTGCAACCTTTAATGGTGGAAGTCCTCTGCTGTTAGCCCAAAGACATGATATACTAGTATGTGCACTAAAAAGTATACCTGATTTTACTAGTGAAACTTCTATTTCCCCTTTAGAGCATATCCAAGAGGTGGCGAATATCTGCAATATTCATGGTATTACAGAAGACTATGTTGCTATCAAACTTCTAGCCTCATCTTTAAAAGGAAAAGCATTACAGTGGTATAGAGGCTTAGCTCATGGTTCTGTAACTGATTGGGATGGACTAGGAGCAGGATTATGCAAACATTTTGAGGATAAGAGTGACCATTTGTCACTACTAGAGAAGCTGACTACAATAAAAAGAGCCCCCCATGAATGTATGACTGATTTTAATTACAGATTCCAAAAGACATGGGATAGAATACCTACTATAGTGAAACCTACCCCTGGTAATGCCTTCTTGCATTACCTTAGAGCTTTCAACAGTGACATTGCCACTACAATCCAAACTATGGGAGGAGATACATTACCGAATGCTTATGAGACAGCTATAAAAGTTGAGAACATCCTAATACAAGGAGGAAAGTTGGCTCCAAGGCCTCCTATGCCTTTCTTTCCTGATGTTCCCAACCACCAACCAGAAATAGCCCCCCTTCCTACAATTTCTACATCACAAGCCCTTACTCCAATTCCCCAAGCTTCCACATCCTCAAACGGAATAGATGAACTCAAGGAAATGCTCCAAGGTCTAGTGCTGAATACAGATAAAAGAGAGAGGACTCTGGATAAAAAATTGCAAGAGCAGGGGAAGGAGTTGAAGGACCAAAGGAAGAGATTGGAGGATAGTTTTTCTCTAATACAAAAAATGAGTAACAAGGTGGTGGCCTTAGAAAGGCAGCAAGCCCAAAGTGGCAAGCCCCCCCAATTACAACATCAGGCTCCAAGTGGTGGTAGGCCTCCTAATCATTGGAATAGCTCTTTTGATCAGAATAGGCAAAATAGTCATGCTACTGCTTCAAGCTCAAATCAGAATAGAGCTTTAGTTCCTCAAAATAACTTAGCCCAAGATCAAGACTTATGTCCTTCATGTAACTATTCTTATAACTATTGCCTATGTCAGAAGGTAGAATCTCATTTGGCCCTAACTATCTAGGAGCCCATAGTAAAGAAATCATACAAGGAAGATCATCCCAAGGAGGCCTCATATATTCAGAGGGAGGGTGATTGCTCTTTCATGAATCATCAAATGAAGGAGCATTGTAATGTAAACCAGGATTTCGTTGCTCATAACATAAGAAGCAAGAAGAGAGCTATGGAACATACTGCCCCCCTTTCTCCTAAGCAGGCCTCAACTTCGAGTGTTACACCTCATATGCAAATAGAAAATGAGCATACAAACACTTCACAATAGCAAAGGCAAGGTCAAAGAAAGGAGGATGTAAGTGATCCCTATGTTGCTCCATCTCAGCCTCTCATGAGTACAGCTCCTAAAGTTTCTGCCAAAATTCCTAATGCACCCTTGAGTGTGGTAGAGAAAATGAAGAAAACCAATGTAAGCATTTCCATGTGGGATGTCGTTGCCACCATACCAATGCAGAAAAGGATGCTGTAGCAAGAATTGGAAAAGATTGAACCCAAAGATCAATCATCTACCATGGAGAGTGACACTAGTTTAGTACAACCAGTGGGTGATGTGGAGACAAATAAAAGGGTTAGACCTCCTCCATTCTATGTTTCTCTGATTATAGTGGGCAAGTTAGTCCATAATTGCATGATAGATTCGGGGGCTAGTAGCTCAGTAATGCCTAGGTGTGTTGTTGATACTTTAGGAATGAAATATGAGCCCATTATTAGGGATGTGTTACAACTAGATGGGAGTACTCTCAAAACCGTAGGCATCCTTAGGAATGTGGAAATGGCCCTACATGCATGCCTTGGTTGTACTATGATTCAAGACATATCTATTGCTGAAGTCAAGCCCTATTTTGCCATCTATCTTTCAAGAGACTTCACTGCCCAAATAGGTGGATTCATATCTGCTGATTGGTCTTATATGTCATTTAAGACCAGATATGGGGCCAATGCTTCAATTAGAGCAGAACCTCAAGCCCTTCATCACACTGAACCCTACACCCCCAACTTCATTAATATGAATTGCCCTATTCTAGAGATGGATGAAAATGACATAGTAAATAAGCCTGCCACCTCCATAGTAGAGATTCCTGATTTCTTCTTAGATGAGTGGGCAAATACATGTCAGTTTGAGCCTATGTCGAAAACTCTTGAGATAGGCCTTAGTACATATTGCATAATAGAGGAGGCTCAAGTTCCTAATCTTGTTGGAGCTAATGATGACATAAGTGGAATATGGAGTATGTACTTTGATGGCTCAAGGAATAGAAATGGATCAGGGGCTGGTGTTATGTTGATCTCTCCTGCACAAATAAGATACTACTTCTCTTTTAGGCTCCAATTCAGTTGTACCAATAATGTGGCTGAGTATGAATCCTTGATCCAAGGTCTCCTACTTGCCCAAAAGAGGGGAATTCAAGCCTTGAAAGTATATGGAGACAGTGAGCTGGTAGTAAACCAAGTGTGAAATCAAAATATCACCAAAAATGTCCTGCTCAAGTCTTACAAACACAGAGTCTGGGATTTACTTGAGGGTTTCCGAGCATTTAATATCCAAAGCATTCCTAGGAAAGAAAACAAATATGCTGATAGACTTGCAGCAGTGGGTGCATCTTATGATGTGCCAGGGAATCTTGAGGAAGAGAAGAAGCAACAAATAAAGGTGGTAGTAAGGCCTGTTGTTCTTGATAATAATACTCATTGGCAAGTGTTTGAGTCTGATGAGCAGATTGTGAGTTTCTTGCAGAATGAAGTAGAATTTTTAGAAAGAAATCAGTCAAGACTACAAGATCAATATGGTGATCAGATCATCCACCTCAGTACAAACAAACTGCCCAAGGGTCTCATTACCTTGGAGAGTGTCTTTAATCCTGATGATCAGTCAAGAGGCAAAGGAATAAATCTAGCTGTAGAAAAGGATGATCATGCCCCAGTTACAATTGCTGATGGAAAATCTCTTAACATGGGGAAGCTATGTTCTGAGGCTGAGCAAGAAAATTTCATTCATCTATGTCAAGAATTTAATGATGTGTTTGCTTGGACTTATGATGACTTAAAGGGGTTTGACCCTAGTTTGTTTCAGCATACCATAGATTTAGTTGATAGGGTCAAACCAGTAAGACAAAGACAGAGGCTAGTGAATCCCAAGATTGAACCCTTAATGAGGAAGGAACTATCCAAGTTGATTGAAGCTAACATAATTTTTCCTATCAAACACTCATCATGGGTAGCTAACCCTTTCCCTGTAAGGAAGAAGAATGGAGAAATCAGATTTTGTGTGGACTTTAGGGATCTTAATCAGGCTTCCCTTAAAGATCGCCATCCTCTCCCTTCTATGGAGCAAATTCTGTCCAAGGTCAGTGGGTCAAGGAGATTCTCTTTTCTTGATGGATTTTCTGGTTATAACCAAGTGTTGGTTAAAGAATCTGATAGATATAAGACGACATTTACTACTAAATGGGGCACCTATGCTTATTGCAAGATTCCATTTGGACTAACAAATGTAGGTGCCACATTCCAAAAGGCAATGGAGGTGGCTTTCAAAAGATTAATTGACAAGTTTGTCTTAGTATACCTTGATGATATAACTGTATATTCCAAGAATGTAGAAGATCATCTTGATCATTTAAGACAGATATTTCTAAGATTTAGAGAGTTTGGGGTTTCCCTCAACTTGGCCAAGTGTGTCTTTGCTACAAGCCAAGGAAAATTATTGGGACACATTGTATCTAAGGATGGATTGACCATTGATCCAGAAAGAACAAAAGCAATACTTGCCCTTCCTCTTCCTAAACACAAGAAGGGGCTGCAAAGTTTCCTTGGTAGGATAAATTTTGTAAGAAGGTTTATTCCTAATCTTGCCATCATGGTGAAACCCCTTACAGCCATGCTTAAGAAAGATATGGTCTTCTCATGGACCAAGGAGGGGAAGGAGATTTTTGAAGAAATCAAGGCAGCCATAGCCTCAACCCCCACTCTAACGAACCCAAATTTTGAGAAAGATTTCATCCTCTACACTTTAGGTCGTGAGTCAAGTATTTTTGCTGTCTTGACTCAGAAAAATGACAAGAATGAGGAGCAGCCCATAGCCTTCTTTAGTGAAGGACTCAAGGAATATGAAGATAAATATAGCTTTCTTGAGAAGCAAGCCCTTAAAGTCATTAGAGCCTTGAAGAAATGTTATCAAGTCAGGATTCAGATGAAGGGACTGCTATGGTAATTGCAGAGCAGTAGGAGGAAAGAAATGTTAATGCCCCAAAGAGCTAGATGGATGACATGAGGAACTTTTTATCAGGGAATGGATACCCTCAGGGATTGGACAGAGCTAAAAGAAGACAATATAGGTTGCAGTCCATTCCCTATGTTGTGATTGATGATATCCTATTCAAGAGGGATTTTAATGGGACCTTGTTGAGATGTATTGAAGAGGATCAGGTTGAGAGGATGATTAAAGAACTTCATGATGGCCCTGATGGTGGACACTTCTCTGCAAGAACAACCGCCATGAAGATCATGAGGGCTGGATATTATTGGACATCTCTGTTCTGTGATTGTTATAGGTATGTGAGAAAATGTGAGAAATGTGCTTTTCTCTCAGGCAAATAGAGACTTGCAGCTCTTCCTCTTCATCCTATTCAGGTGGATCATCCCTTCACCCAATGGGGATTGGATTTTATAGGCCCCATTAATCCTCCATCTAGCACAAGTTATAAATGGATCTTGGCTGCTATCAATTATTTCACTAGGTGGAAAGAGGCAGTTGCCTTGAAGGATGCTACAGAGCCATCAGTTGTTGAATTCCTTAATGGAATTGTATCTAGGTTTGGTGCTCCTTTTACTATCATCTCAGATAATGCCGAATCTTTTGTTGGAACCCAGATTTGTGCTTGGGCAATGAGTCACAATATCTATCTGAGCACATCATCAAATTACTATCCTCAAGGTAATGGTTTGGCTAAATCCTCCACTAAGAATCTGATCAGAATCATAAGGAGAATGATAGAAGACAATCAGAGGGTCTGGCATAAAAAATTAAGGACTGCTCTGTGGGTTGATAGGATAACACCCAAGAGATCCATTGGGAATTCACCTTTTGTGCTGGTATATGGTAGGGAGGCCAGACTTTCAATCTTGTTGGAATTTCCATCCTTGGAGTTGGCTCATCAGCTAGAATTGGTTGAAAATAGTTCCATGTCAGTAAGAATGGCAGAGTTGATTGAACTGGAAGAAAAGAGAAACAAAGCTATGCAAACTCTAGAGATACACCAGCAGTAGATGAAGAAGAGTTTTGGTAAGAAGGCAAGGGCCAGAATCTTCAGAGAAGGAGATTTAGTTCTCAAGGGGGACTCAGACAGAGCAAAAATAGGAAGGCACTCCAAATTTGATCCACTATGGAGTGGCCCTTATCTGATCTCTAGTTGCAAACAGGCCAATTTGTTCCAGCTAAGCAGGCCAAACGGTGAAATTCTGCCCATTCCAGTCAATGGGATCCATCTGAAGCCCTGTTTCTGAAAAGGTTGTGAATCCATGTACATAGTTAGTCTAGTTGCTTCTTGTTTGTTCCTATTTTGCAATAAGTTCACGTGCACATGGCTCACTTCTTGAGTCGCCAATTCCCAAACTTTTGACAAGTCTCAGGTTGCTGAGGAGGTCCTGCTTTTGTTTCCAAGTCGCAGAGACAAAGCCAGAGTTTCAAGGGTTTTCAATGTTTTGATTTCCTCATTAAGGGTTAGGGTTTCTTGCAACCCTCGGGTCCATACCTTCCAGGCCCTCCTTTCTGACTCCATGGCCCAATGGATCATTCTCAGGCACTGGTCATGCATTGAGCAGGCTCATGCCCCCTGTGAGTCACTAGAAGTGTTACCTCTGGTTTTACCACCAAGGATTTAAATTTGAATGTGTGGCTCATGCAACAGTTAGTCTCGGATTAGTATTTTAATGCTACAACCTATGAGTTTCTGGCCATCAGATCTAAGTGGTACCAACGGTTGGCGCCATCGCGTTATAAAGGAAATGCACGATATTTATGATAGCACGATGACGCCCTGTCGACATGTTGTAGGGGTGGGTCCAGCATTCTGTGGGTCAAAAAAGGTTTTTTGACACCCTCGGCGCTATGTTGCTATCGCATATCAGCCAAAAAATCTCCATAGCGACATAGCGCCCTGCGAAAATATTCACGGCAGCGAGTTCCAACGACCGGCAGAATCAGGTGTCGCAGCGACAAATCAGAAGGAACCACGTGTGCCAGGTTAAAGTTTCTGTCGGCATGCCTAACACAGTCGAGGTTTACAATCTCCACCGTTAGATCTAAGCGGTATCGACGGTAAGCACCATCGCGCTATAGAGGAGTTGCGTGAGGGTTATGACAAAGACATCACACCCTGGTGACACGTGTCAGGTGGGGCCATGTCTCAAGGCGATGCCAGGTGTGTCGACATGGACGGCGAAAGCATGAGGTACGACGAGTCCTCACGATCGTCAGATTAGGTTGCATCAATAGATGGAGCCATCTCGCTATGGCAGAGATGCACGGTTTTTATCATGGCGCCATAGCGACCATTCGCCGCGTGGATCGACAGGACCAAGTCTCACCAAGGATTTCCAGATGTCATCCAGAGTGTGGTGCAGTTGCAGGGGTGGCGCCGAGTGGGATGGGTCCGATCAAAGTTTCACTATGGCAAGAAAACAAGTTTCACGGCGGCGGGCAAACAAGTTTCACAGCTCAGAGGTTTCAAAAACAGCGAGGCGCCATGGCGCCAATGGAAAACCAATGCATTTTTTGATGGCAACATAGCGCCCAAATGAAAATTTCACCGTGGCGAGGAATGATCAGATGGATGGGTCCCAGCGGGTACCTTGTAAGCGTAGTAGATGTGGCGAATTGGATGGGGACATGTGTAAATCTCAGGGTCTTGGGTTGCCAGCTGGTGTTTCATCAAACCAAATAGGGAAGTGCCATGTGTATGAGTCAGTGCACAATGTATAGTGGGCCCAGTAGTCTCAGAAGGAATTGCGAGTCTTCACGATCGTCGGATCCGCAGGGATCTACGACTGGCGTTGTCTCGCTATCGAGAACTGCTCGGGAGTTAACATCGACGACATAGCGCCCATGCGCCACATGTCCTAGCGGGGCCACATTTCATGCCGTCGATGCAGTTAGATTTAAGTAACCAACTGACCAACAAGGAGACGACACGTATCAGCGGGCGTAACGAATCAATAGAGAAGGAGGGTCGCAGGAGGTCAAGTTTGTGACCGTCAGATTGGAAATGGATCGATGGGAGGTGCCATCTTGCCATGGCGAAGCTGCAGGGTTTTTAGCATAGCGACTTGGTGCCCTTATGCCACATGTCCTCATGGGTCCAATTTTTGAAGTGAAGTAAGTAGGAAGGTTGGCGGTCGGCGATCATTGTGATCGTTGCAGTCGATGTGGCAATTAACGTGAGGTTATGACAACATGATGAAAGGTGGCATAGTCAAGTTGAAACCCTTAGGCACTATGGCACTATCGAGATCTTCGAAAACTTTTTCGATAGCGACATAGGGCCCAGTCGCACGAAAAGGGTGGTAAGCACCCAGTCGCATGAAAAGGGTTGTAAGCGCCTAGTCAAACGTAAAGGGACTGCCAGGGTGGCAAGATCGAAGGTGTGATTGGCCTGCATGGCCCAGTTGGCTCGTCGAGCCTATTGACTGATCAATTTGACGGATGCACGAATCATGAATGATGAGAAATCAGGGCTTTGCCACAAATCCGATGGTGGGATTAATTGCCACCAACTCGGAATGAATGCCAAGCACAGAAAGACACTCCATCCATCCGGTCGATCCATCTACCATGTCAGGGAATGTTGTGGCATCGTTCCTATCTTCTCCGGGCTCTTTCTTAGAGGGATATCAAATTTCTTGGTATGCAGGCCATGCTCAATCAGATCTTTGATTGGATTCTCAGGATGGAAAGTTAATGCCAGTAGGTGAGAAGTGAATGTAATGCAGAAATCTTCAGTTATGCCTAATCTATAAAGGCAATTTGGTGATCTGTTCTTAGGGTCGACTCTTCCTAATTTTCTCTACTACTGCTTGTAGACTTGCAGTGTAAAAAATCCCTTTGTATCTGAGCTAGATAAGCATCCTGTATCATCTCTTTCAGCCATCAATGTGTATGTGTATCATTTTGCCTCTCATTGATGTATTGTTGAGATCAATGGTCTACATACTGTATCTATCTTTGGCCTATTGAATAATATACAAGTGAAATCTTCTATTCCTGGTGTTATTCAGTTGGTCTCCTGATCTGTATGTGGTTGTTGATCGATATAAGTCTGAATGAATGTATGACTTTGGATGTTACCCTAGTTCTTTAGTGCATATATGGGCAGAAATGAGTCTGAACACTCTGTTTTGGTGCATCAACGCCTTAGATTAGACTAGGTAGATTCGCTTTAGTGCTATCTTTCTCCCTTTTCCTTCTAAGAATAGATAGGTGTGCCCTGATAGTAAGAGGAAGCCGGCCTTCTCCGGAGACTCAACCTCGTAGTTCAATTCCCACACCTTGGAGGTTGTTTCCATGTTTCACTAGGTTGTCCTCGCACATAGGCCTTGGACAAGGGTGCAAACCCAAGTGACAACAGGTTTTAAAGTCATAAATAATGGAATGAGTGTCTAAAAGATGTTAATGCATAGTGAGTAGAAAAATATCTTGAAGACCTTAGAAGGTAAAATACAAAACAATTAAAGGCTGCGAGACTGTCACAATGAGGATAGGCACATATTATTGTTTATTGTTAGCTTCGTTTATGGAAGTAATCTCTCTTCATTTTACTGATTTTGTGGTATTCCTTTGACGCATTTCAACCCTTCTTTTTGTATCAGTGGTTTGACCAATACCTTCATTTTTTGCAAGAAAGGGTTTCTCTAAAATTTCTTAGCTCTCCTACTGGAATAGTATTTCCTTAAAATCCATTAAAGTTGAAGTAAATTCTTTCCTTATAAGAGTGAATATACTTTAAATATCTTCCCTTGATTGAGAAATTAAGAGGATTTAGAAAATTTTCTTTTGGAGAAATAACAAATTTTCTTGTAGTTGAAGGGGAGCCAAAAAAATGTTGTTGATCTTTGTAGAGATCTCTGGTGGGGAAGAAATCTATACCTTCTATCCTTCTCATGCCTACTCTAATTAGGGCCTTTAATGTCAACATGTTTTTTATGTTTGATCAAGCTTGAAATACTTATCCTCCTTCTCCAGATCCCATATTCTACTTCTTAAGAAGGTTTTGGCCTAAAGGATCCCATTTTGCTGGTGCACTCTTAAATCTGGCTGTAAAACCATCATCACTGCAACCTAGTACCAACTGACTCCTCCAATGGATACTTCTTCTCAATTTTTGTATTTGAACTAGAAAGAGTCGAATACCCTTTTATATCAAAGGATTTCTATCTCAATTCTTTACAAGAATGCAGATCAACAATGTAAAACAAAAAGAAAATCATGGACTAAATGATATCCTAGTTTGTCAATTAAGTCTCCTAAGGTGCATTGGAAGAATTGGGCAAAGTAACAAAAAATGAACAAGAAGTCTAACAAATTATCAAACCATGTACTCAAGGTTTATGATGTACTAGTAGTAAGGATTGTTGAGAGAGTTCGATTAGGATTAATTTCCCACCAAAATTAGTGATGAGATGACTATGAAAAGTAACTCTGGCAAAAATGTAGTGAGTTTGAGAAAACTAAAGTTCAGTGTGGCACCCAAACTATATCTAGCATGCTCCCTCACCAAAGTTTAGTAAAAATGCATGCTAAACTATGTTATTGTCCAAACAATATCCTGCGTGCTCCCTCACCAAAGTTTAGTAAAAATGTGCATTGATCCTATGTGAAATTTCTCATCTTGGGAATCCATGCACGAATTTATGTATAGTCCATAATAGAGACACACCTAATTAATTTAATATAGTCAAAATTATATTATGACTCAAGTTGGTCAAAATTTTGACCAACTTGGGAATAGTTTGGATATCTTTAAATTGGGTGAATGATGTTGGTCAAAATTTTGACCAAATCAGGAAAAAAATAATTGCGACCAACACGGGCATGAAAACTAAAAATATGGAAGATTCATAGCTTTGGTAAAAAAATTTGGTAGAAAAATGGGTGCAAATTTAAGAGTGAAAACAAAATGTATCAGTAATGCAAATGAAAATTTGGTTTATTTAGGCATATGCATCAAACAAGAAGGTATTAAAACTCCTATATGTGATAAGAAAAAGATAAAGAGAGGAAGGAAACCCCTAAAAGAGCTAAGGGAAGTAGATGGTTAGGAAAAATAACAAAAAAAGATTAGTCAGATTCTTTAAGTAGGGAAGAAAAGAGCCTTCCCATGACAATATGAGAATAAAAACTTAGAATGCTAAGGGTCTCAATGCTCCTATAAAAAAATTATTGATAAAAAAGAAACTTAACACAACTTGAATAAAAAATTATATCAATATACAAAACTAAACTAAACAAAGAAGAATGTATAAAACTAGGTAAGAAAATAGGTAGTTGGAACATAATCTTACAAGAATCAAGAGAGCATCAGGAGGATTAGGAATAATTTTGAATCCAAGAAAGATTAATTTAGACTTAATGAAATCTAATCAAAACTAGATGAGTTGTAAAGTTAAGAGTGTCAAAAATGATCTTTAAATAATACTAATAAATATATATGGCCCAAGTCAAAGTGTAGATAAAAATTAGTTATGGGAAGAAGTTAGCCTATTTATGAGAGACCATAATAACAACAATATATTAATATGGGGAGATGTTAATGTAATTTTAAGTTTGGATGAAAAATATGGAGGGATGCAGTATGCCTCGTAAGCCTCCAAAGATTTCAAAAATTGGATAGAAATAGATAAATTATTAGATATCCTTTATAATAATGGAACATACACTTAGACCAATAGAAGGGAAAACTTCACTTATATAGTAGAGAAATTGGATAGATTCTTCCTTAAAGGATAATTCAGAAACATAGATAGGGATTTAGAATCAATTGTTTTGCCTATAGCAAGATCAAACCATTACGTAGTAAGAATCAAATTATCTAAACCTAAGAAACCTCATTGAAATCCCTTTAAGTGCGAAAAATGTGGTTCCTTGATGACAACTTTATGGATTAGATCAAAGTATGGTGGAAGCAAGGTAACTTTAAAGGATCTTAAATGTTTTGTTTAGTGGAAAAAATGAAAAATTTAAAACAGAATATTCTTAAATGGAATAAAAATCATTTTAAGAATATCTTTAAAGAAAAATTAGACAATGAAGAAAATCTAAAAAGTCTTAATGAATAAATAATAATAAAGGTAATGGATAATGAAAAAAATATATAAAGGAAAAAGAGATGCTAGAAAAACAAGAGGAGATATTAGCAAAAGAAGAAATGTATTGGAGACAAAAATCAAGAGAAACCTGGTTAACAAAAGGGGATTGCAATAAAAAATTATTTCATAAAGCACTATATTTAATATATCTAGAAATAAGATTATAGAAGTCAAAGAGCCAATAGCAATTGGGCTTGAAAATCTCACAGAGACAGCAAAAATATTTACAAATTATTTTAAAACATTCTGAATAATAATGGAAGCTTGAATAGAACTACACAAATTAAAAATGCTGGAATGAATTCCAAAAATAGTAACTTTAGAAGACAACAAGTGGATGAACAAATCCATAATCATAGAAATTAAATCAACCTTTTTTAGCATGAAGCTAGACAAATCCCTAGGGCCAGATGGATTTCAAGCTTTCTTTTATAAAAAATGATGGGATATTATTGGGATAGAGTTATGGGGTGCTATAGAAGCATCCAAGAATGGGGGATCCTTATTATTAGAGATCAATTACACTTTCTTAACTCTCATACCAAAAAGAATCTAAATCTAAATATCCTTGAGACTTTAGACCTATTACCCTATGCAATACCATTTACAAAATTTTATTGGAAGCCTTATAAAGATGGCCTGAATTAATTCTTCCTAAACTTATCTTAGAAGAAAAAACATGATTTGTCCCAGGTAAGTCCATTCTAGATGGTATAATAATTTTACCAGAAACAATGCATTCAACAAACAAGAACAAAGAGGTGAGTATGTTTATGAAGTTGGATATACAAAAAGCATATGACATGGTGGATTAGAAAATCATTGCATAAGTTTATTGCCTATCAATTATAGTTTTAGATTAAGGTAAAAGCAGGTTTTGAAGGGGCTCTGAAACCCATTACATCAAAGAGAAAGATAAACCATTAAGCACAACCAGGTTTTAAAAGGACCTGAAACCAACCAAACAACTAAACTAGGTTTTGTAGGGACCTGAAACTAGAAGATATGACCAGTAAAAATAAACAAAAACTCTGGAATCTGAAAGGAAAAACAGACTGGAGCAAAGCAGCCAAAAAGGCTATCCAAACCAGATACTAGAAAACTAGAGACAAGACCATAACACCAACCCAGAAGAACCAGTCAGCATAAGGGAACAAAAGATTATCCTTTTAAAATGAGGTTACCCTTACACGATTGAAGGGTCATATCTAAAGGGGGAGCAGAGGGCTTAGCCTTCTTCCCTTTAACCACAATCCAACCGTCCTCAAACTTCACTGCCTCGGTCACCCAATCCTCAGAGGACAAAGACCCGTGGAACCCAGGGGATGCAAAGGCCTCAGCAAACACCCTATGAGAGACAGTTGACAATTGACCCCTAGGAGGGTCAACCGAAGCAGGGGGAGAGACCAAATCCTTAACCACCAGCTTGGAAAGAATGCTGCCCACAGCCACTGAATCCACAAGATGAGACGCCAAAGCAACCTCTGCAACCACTGGATCGAAAGGAACACTAGCCTCAACCTCTGAAACCGCAAGAGCAACCAAGCATTGTTTCACCATATAACACTCAGAGGAGGCCCCAGTCCACCAAGAGGGGGAACACTTGGGTTTGGATTTCCCAGCTACACAACGAGCAGCAATGTGACCCGTCAAGTGGCATTTCCTACAATAAAAAGGGATTCCCTTGAAATCCAACATTTGAGTCCAAGACCCCCTCGGGGAATCCAAACAGATTGCCTCAGGAAGACTTTTAGAAACATCCAAGTCAACACGAAAGTGAGCACAGGTTGAGTGGAAAATATTCGAAGTGTCAGCATCCACATATAAGAAATCCCCAATAGTGTTCCCAATAGATTCAAAAACTGAATCCTGCCAAAGATGAATCGGAAGATTAGGGAGCCGAACCTAGATAGGGTACTTATTAAAGGATTCTAAGAGAGGATCAAAATCCATATGCCACGGTTTGGCCATAAGTGGAAATCTGCCCTGCCAAGAGAAATTATTGTGACATAAAATAAACTTCTTGTCATTAGAATCTCGAAACTTAGCTATAAAAAAACCTTTACCACACGGAAATATGTGAACATTATAATCAATCAATGGCAATAAGTTCTTGGAGATCCAGTCATGTAGATCAGTAAGGGAGGGCCAATAGCCACGGAAGCAAAAAATTGCAATAAAAGAAGAAAGGTCATCTACCGTTTGAAAAATGTCTTCAACTGAATCTGGATCCAAAGGGACCCTAATAGGTTTTAAAGCACTTACAGGCGAAACTAGAGAGGGGCCAGATGAGTTAACATGAGGGAAAGCACCATGAAGCCTAGCCTCAAAGGTGGCAACGTCAGCGAAAGTTCTTCCCCCGAAACCAAAAGAGCTTGAACCAGGAGCAGGAGAACTAGAAGCCAATAGAGGGGCCGACGAGACCCTACCCCCATCCGCAGAAGAGGCCAGGCGAGATGCAGAAAGAGCCTTAGCCCCACCCACAGAAGAAGCCCCACCTGCAGGAGGAGCGGGAGTGACTCCAGCAGCCATGCTGGAACAAGACGGAGACAGGGGAGTTGTAAGAAATCTTCCAGTTTGAAAAAGCTCCTGGGAGAGAGAGTGGGGAGAGCAGGGAGAGCGGCCCATAGTTTTCCCATCAGTTGTAGTTATGTCTTAAGAACTGTTGAATTGTTAAAAGCATGCACAAATTTATCATATATATTGAAATTTTTCGTAATGTAAAAATATGGAGAAATAAATATATAAATAATGCATTTATATTCCTCTGATTTGATTATTAAAAATAATATTTTTTCTATGAGCTATTTAGATGGCTTGACAAACATTCCAAATGAAGACGTTCTTCTGATTTGATAATTAAAAATAGCTATTTTTCCTTGAACTATTTAGATGGCTCAACAAGCATTCCAAATGAAGATGTAAAAAGTAATCTCCCAATGAAGAAGGCAAAATGTTGCCTTCCACGTACACAACATTTATTAAGTGTACTCTTAGGTTTGAATATTTCTTCAAAATCTAAAGGACAATTTTAAATTTGAGTCATTGTTCTCATTATGATTTAGCTATATGTTATAATTATTTTAATTAATGATTATTAATGTTATTGGATGAGGGCTATCTATTTTTTTTAAATAATGAATTAAAAATTTATTGAGTGGCTAGCCAATATTTGTCTTTTCCAAAAAATAAATAAATTATGAACTAGTACTTGTACTTTTGACGGGTGCAAGGGTTACGCCAATCAAATGATGTCACTAAGTGCTGACATGGAAATTTTGCAACATTTTGTGTGCAAAGTAAACCATTGGTAAGATAAATTATATTTTTATTATTTTCTCTTCCTTGGTACTAGTGAAATACACATTGTTAGAATTTTCCTTCATTGAGGCTCATCCTGTCTTTTCAAGAATTTATTTTCTTTGCAAGTTTTACCAATATCTTTGCACCCTTTTCATCCATAATGAATTTTATAGGCTCTTGGTTCAATGGCTTGTGCTTTTATTATCCTCCTTTAAAATAATGGGTGAAACATGAACATCAACATTTTTATTAATGAAGAACAAACTACTGTAGTAGTTTCCATCATTATATCATGTACATGAAGTGTGGGAGCATTTGAGTTATCAAATTTGTAGATCTAATGTAATGCCTACCCCTAGTTTACTTTCCATGTTTTATTGTCATATTCTTTTAGGCCAGCTTTATGCTTATGTTTTATGACTAGTTGTAATTGATTACCAGATTTGATTGGATGTTATTTCATACTTGGTTTATATATTTGATGAGCTACTTGATACTCAATTATTTTATGTGTTCATGATTAGTCTTTCATTGATGACATATGTATGTTCATATAGTGATTTTAGTTATTTTATGATGATAGTTAGATGGATGATTTATATGTAATTTCAATGGTTACCAGCCCATACTTGCATGTGTATGGTGTACATGCATGTCTTACTTTATGGTTGACATTTCTAATGTGGTTGAGGGAGGGAGTCGTAGTCACATACTAGTCACAATCTACATGATGCACCACTCCTTGTCATTGTCTATTTAGTGTAGATTTATATGTATATGTATATGCTCGGCTTTTATGCAGATTGCAAGTGCCAAGCATCAACCTCCCTAAATTGTCTGGATGAGCATGCCCTATTGCAATATCTCAATGGTAAAAGATGAGAGATAGTTCTTAAGTTTAAATCATATCCCTAAGCCAATTATACTATAAAGTAGGACAAGTATCTTAGTTATTTACCCTTCCGAATTCATCAAGTGACGAGAATCTAAGATTTTGACCCTTTGAGTTTGATTTAGCACTTTATCTTTAAAATGAGTTTTCTTATTTAGTTTTGTGGGTTTATTGTGGTTTTCAGTTATAATTAAATCAAATAAAAAGATTATTAAATGATTTAATTTAACAAAAAATTATATTAAAAATTTTAATTTTTAATTATATTTAATTAATTAAATAAATAGAAGAAATAAATTTAAAAGATTTAATTAAAGTTTTAATTTTGGCATAATTATATTTATTTAATTTAATAATAATTTATTGAGGAGTTTTATTTTAATAATAAACTCTAAATATTATTATTATTTAAATTAATAAATATATTATTAAAGGTGTCTTATGATTTAATAAAAGAGAGAATAAATTTTAAAAAGTTTATTTTTAATTAAAATATAAAAAGAGTTTACATATGAGATTAAAATAAATTAAAATAATTAAGAAAAGGATTTATGTGATTGTAAAAATGAAACCCTACTGGGAGAAAGCTCTTTATTAAAAAATTAGAGCTCATTTTTACACACATAGGTTATTTGGAAATTATGAATTAGGATGGGGTTTAGAAAATAAAACTAAATTTAATTATTAAATTTGATTGTTTGTATTTTGTTACCATATCAGGATTAAAATTGATATCTATAATTAAAAGGGGGGGTTGTTGGAAATTATCCATATACCAAGCCTTTATTGAGTTTTATAAAAATACTATTGTTAAATGAAGTGGGGACATTTGCTTTTATTCAAGCGAATTTATTAATAAAAAATAAATTTAAAAAAAGGAGAGAGGTGGGGCTGTGACCTCCGCCCCTTGACTATGATGGTAGACATGCTGCCAAGGTAGGGAGCTACCAAAGCAATGAGGCTGCTTGCGACCTTCGCCCATGGGGTTGTGATATGAAATCACATAATTTTTTATTATTTTTATTTTTATAATCAAAATATTATCATCATCATCATCATCATCATTATAAATAAATGTTAAACTATTTTAATATTAATGATTATTATTATTAATAAATTAATATATATTATTTTATTAATAATTTAATAATTGTTATTATTAATAACTTAATAATTATTACTAAAATTTTAATAATAATACTTAATTATCAAATGTTCTTAAATAATATATGCTTTTAAAATTTGAATAAATGTTTTCTTTTAAAATTGTTATTTAAAAATGTTGAGAATGTTATTTTGGAAAGGGTAAAGTTAATATGTAAATGATTTTATACTAAATTTGAAAACCATAGTAAATATAACACTTTATGAATAAAAAATGGCAAACTTCTCGATAGTACCAAATTAGGGACAATTAGGGACAATGCCAAGTTTTTCCAAGCCTGACAAAAAATGGAGGCAAATATCTCTTTTCTCCTGAGTTGGAGAGGAATGGTGCTTGAGCCAAATATGGAATGACTCCAAAGATATCTGAACCTATATAATCCAAGAGTAGAGCCTGAGGTTGATCTAGAAATCTTGGAGAATGTGGAAATCATTCTACCCAATTTGTACAAATTAAACAAAGAAGGGACATCTTTCATCTTTCTTCTAGGATGCCCAGTGACAAACTAAAAGGAAGCTATGGAGATTATCATGGCTTGCATTAAGAAGGATGTTGTATAGATGGCCAATCTTATTGAGCTTACTGGTTCAGTTCCTGTGGTTTTAACTTTAGGGTTTTTTTTTTTTTTTTTTTGCAATGTTCCATTAGTATGGGCTAAGACCTTTTTGTTTTTTTCCCCTATAAATATATGGCATTTAAAAATGTATCTGGCATTCTGTTAGGTTTTTATCTTAATCTTTTAGTTTTCTAGATAGATGCATTTAAAAATGTACATGGGGTTCTGTTAGGTTTTTATCTTAATCTTCTAGTTTTTTGGATAGATATAGTTGTGTCTTGCTCCTTGTATTAACAAATTTGTAAATTTATATAAATACATAATATTATTTTCACTATTCTACTCTTTATGTGTGGAAAATTAGCGTCAAATCTCTTTTGGCATTTCTGTTTTCACTGCTAAAGGATTTTTGTAGTATATTTTTGGTAAATTTAAAAGTTTCTACATTGACAACATACTAAAATAGAGAAGGGCTAGAAAGCATTATAAAGTATGAAACTCAAACAGGTACAATCAAGGAAACATAATTTAGTATCATTAGTAAGGATATTACTCATCAGTTAACAATCAATCCCAAACTAACATTAACAAGGGTACAAAAAATTGGATCGTTATTTCATTAACCTAGATCATTAAAAGATTGAAAGAGGGTTTTAAAAATAAATTCTAAGAATACATGGCTCAAAATAGAGAAGAATAATGCATGGACATTAGTACTAGGAACTGTAGATAAAAATGTGATAGGAACAAAACGGATATTCAGGAACAAGTTGAATGAAAATGAAGATGTAGTAAGAAACAAAACAAGAATAGTTTGCAAAGGTTATGCCCAAGAAGAAGGAATTGACTATGTTGAGACTATTGCACCTACGGCAAGATTGGAAGCAGCAAGATTATTGTGAGCCTATGCTACTTACAAGAAGCTTAAATCTTATCAAATGGATCTAAAATATGCATTTTTGAATGGATATAAAATATGGATTTGTTAACCTGGTATGCAAGTTGAACAAGGCACTATATGTACTGAAGCAAGCACGAGAGCATGGTATGAAAGGTTACATTTTTATTTGATTAAAATTGAATTTTCTACAAGAAGTCAGAACAATAATCTATATTGTAAAAATAAATTTGAGAATATGGTGGTAATTGCTTAAATTTTTGTTGATGACATTATATTTGGTGGGAATGACTTACTATGTAAAATATTTTTTGCTCAAATACTAAAGAATTTAATATGTCAATGTTTGGTGAGAATAATTTTTTTATTGGATTAAAGTTCATCAAAAAAAGAATGGTATACATGTCACTTAATCTAAGTATGTAGGGGAAATCTTGATTTTTTTTGGAATGGATGAGCCAAGACCATTCGGTACACCTATTGCAATAGGAGTAAAATTGTTAAAAGATGATACTATTGCTGATATAAATGAAACTCAATACATATCAATGATTGGCAATTTGTAATATGTTGTTCATAGTAGGCAAGATATCGCACATGTTGTTGGAATTGTTGCAATATTTTCATCTAATTCAAATGAAACACAAATGATAGATATCAAGAGAATATTCAAATTTATCAAAGGGACTCAAGATTTTGGACTATGGTTCAAAAAGATTGTGACTTTATTCTTAAAGTCTATACAAATGATGATTAGGATGGTAATGCTGATGATAAAAAAAGCACAAGTTGTGAAGCTTTCTTTTTAGGAGAAAGATTGATAACATGGTTAAGCAGGAAATAAAGCTTCATTTCACAATCTATTGTTGAAATTAAGTATATTTTTACTAAAATAAATTATTCTAATATTATTTGGATTAAGCACCTATTGGAGAGAATGCAAGAAGACATAAGTGAGCCTATTACTATTTATTGTGATAACACTAGCACAATAAATATATAAAAGATTCTAGTGATGCATCTAAAGACAAAGCATATATCAATGAAGTATCACTATTTGAGGGAGAAAGTAGAACACAAACAAGTAAGGCTTGAATATATGAAGTCTAAGGAGAAAATTGTAGATATATTTACCAAGTCACTGCCTAAAGATGCTTTTGAGTATCTAAGAGATAAACTAGGGTCTTTCTCCTATCAAAAATTCACTAAGTGAAGATGCATGTTGCATCAATTCATGGATGAACAAAAATATCTTTGTAGAGTTGATGTAAGAGTTCACACTTTAGGAGAAATTATGAAGTTATGAAAATAATTGGTAAATCGACAAAAAATGGAAGAATTTGGAAGCAGAAAGTTTACTATTTAAGGAGATATTGGAAAAAGTTTTTGGTTTTTAATTAAGTTGTTGGTTTAATGCAAAATGGGTGTGAATTATTGATAGAGAAGGAAAGAACCAAGGAGAAACAAGAAGTGTAGAAGGAAGATCAATTAGAGTTAAAGAAAAGTGAAAGTGTGAAGGAGTGAATTAGCCAAGCGAAGATCAGAGAAGAGAGAAGACATAACAGAACTGAGATCTAAACAAGTGACGTAGTACTTAGAAATCTTACAAATTTTTTGACTATTACTTTCTTAACATTATAGAAGAAAAAAATATTAAACGAGTCGACCTAAAAAGTTTAGGAAATCGTATGGTAATATTGATTGGTGATGTTTGTAAGTCCTCTAGAGTGGGCCACTCTCTAGAAAAGACCAAGGAGTGATAAGGCCTAGATGATCTTTCTATTAAAACCCCGTAACTAGGTCACACTAAAATTGTGCATGTAACCTTAAATAAGGTTCTTTCCTAGTAAAGCTCACTTCGAAAGAGTGAAATTATTTGGGTTGCTAGTCCTAGGTGATTTTTCCCTTTATAAGATTTGTTAGTTCAATCATCGTGTCAAATGTGTGAATGTTTTTATGTTGTAAATTGATTTTATGGTATTTACTTATTACTACAACTTGGTAACAACTAGATAATAGTAAAGTAAAAGATAAGCTATATTTTTTATACTCTGTAATAATAGAAACAATGAGATAACAATTTAGAGTGAATTTTTTACAAGTGTGAATTGTGAAGTTGAATGAGATCACTAAGTTATTTCTTTTGATTTTAATAAAGTTTTATTGGTACTAAAATATTTCGAAGGACTATAGGATAGTTGGTTATAATTGATTCACCCCTACCCCCCCTCAATTGTCTAACAATAAATATTTATTATTATGGAATTATATCAGATCAAACATGAGCTTGGCCGAGAAATAGTAAATGAGGATTGAATTAAGTGGGCATCAATCAAGAAGTTGTAGCAACTAGAACGTCATCTATCAAAGTGAAAAGACAATAAAGTCAGTTTAGAGAACACCAATATCATAGATGTAAAACAAGGGAACGCTTCATTATCTTCAAATTCTGCTAAAAGGGGAAAACCCCAATCATTTTTTTTCTATAGGAAAAGTGAACTAGGCCACATATATTAGTAGTTGAGAGTGTAAGTTAAGACCTCCAATATGAATGTCACCCGAATTAACCGCTAGACTATTGGTGAGCTCTCAAAATCCCCAATCTGATTCCATGTATGTAAAATCAAGGAAATCCTCAAACTCATAGCTATGTAAAAAGGGGAATGCCCCTGTATAATTTTGTGTATCTATAGTGGAAAAATGTCCATGGACTTGACAAGAGGTTATCTTGACTCCTTTCTTTCCTACTAGTTCCTATTTGAATGGAGGAACCATGCAATTTTTTTTTATAATTAATAAAAAGTTTGGCCTAGACCTTTTAGTGATAAAAATTAGTGGCAAAGAATGGTAATGTGCAACCAAATTCAATACATCTTTTCCATATATTATCTCATTGGGAAGTGAAATCCATGGTCAAGGCTTTAACTCAAAACATGTCACTGTTGAAGGGCAAAAAGAGAGAAAAAATAGTAGATAATGAAATAATATAAATAATGTGTCAATGTTAAAAATGTAGACATGATTTTTTTATTTAAAAAAATTCAATTAATTATCTAGTGCTCATTTTTGTCAAATTAGAATTAGAATGGGAATTTCAGCAATTCTATCTATTTAGATAGAAGATTGAATTATGGTTTTGGGGGTTAAATGGGGATACCAAATTCTAATTTATCTGAATTCCAATTATAATTTTGTACACCCAAACACTAGATCTAGAACTTTTTAGAATTACAAAAGCTAATTCTTGTCCAATTTTAGCAACCAATTATGCCAAAGGCACAATGTTCAAGGCAAGTTTGAAGGTAATTAACACCACAAAGTACTCCAAAAGACCAAACAAACCCTTAATGCCGATAACATCTTTGATAGAAGGCACTTGACTTTTGGCACACCTAAACAAATACAAGTCTTGACTCGGAGAAGATTTCTTCAAATGGGTCCAAAACAATCCTTCCCAAAACTAAGCACACAACCAAAGAGAAGAGACCCATTATGAAGGGAATATAGATGAAAAAATCCATCAAGATAGAAGACTTACCATCTAAGTAAGGAATCAAGAACTCCAAGTAGATAAAAGATCAATGAACCAGCTTAGCAATCCATAGGGGCCAAGAGGACCTCATATCCACAAACCCCAATGTAAACCATAAAATGCAGGAAAGAAGGGGTAGAACAAAGCACAATTGCACAAACACCTTCCCAAAACCATCCGAATGATCATCCTCATGAACATCATCCTCCCTAGAAAATTCACAATTTCAAAACCCACCATCCTTCCTCTTCCCACTCAGAGCCATAAATCGAAATGTGTAATTTTATATATTGGTGATAAGATCAATACTCTTTTTTAAAATATAAATAAATTATTAAAAATGAACTTGTTAAAAAAATTTACAAATTCATTAGTTTGATATACAAGTTCATCAAACAAATAATGGTATATATGTGACTTTATCTAAGTATGTAGGGGAAATCTTGAAAACTTTTGGAATGGATGAGACAAGACTAGTCATTACACCTATGGTGATTGGAGTTAAATTGTTAAAAGATGATAATACTGCTGATATAAATGAAACTCAATACATATCAATGATTGGTAATTTTTAATATGTCATGCATAATACACAAGATATTGCACATGTTGTTGGAATTTTTGCAAGATTTTCATCCAATCCAAAGGAAACACACATGATAGATGTCAAGAGAATATACAAATTTATCAAAAGGACTCAAGATTTTGGACTATGTTACAAAAAAGATGGTGAATTTACTCTTAAAGTCTATACAAATGATTACTTGGATGGTAATGTTGATTATAGAAAAAGCACAAGTGGTGAAGCTTTCTTTTTAGGATAAATATTGATAACATGGTTAAGCAAGAAAAAAAGTTACATTTCACAATCTATTGCTGAAATTGAGTATGTTGTTGCTGCAATCAATTATTGTAATATTATTTTGATTAAACACCTATTGGAGAGAATGCAAGAAGACATAAGTAAGCCTATTACTATTTATTGTGATAACACTAGTGCAATAAATATATCAAAGAATCTAGTGATCCATGCAAAGACAAAACATATATCAATGAAGTATCACTATTTGAGGTAGAAAGTACAAGAAAAACAAGTAAGGCTTGAATATGTGAAGTCAAAGGAGAAATTTGTAGACATATTTACCAACTCATTTCCTAAAGATACTTTTGAGTATCTAATAGGTAAACTAGCCTCTTTCTCCTATCCAAAATTCACTTAAGTGAAGATGCATGTTGTATCAATTCATGGAAGAACAAAAATATATTTGTGGAGTTGATGCAAGAGTTCACACTTTAAGAATAGTTATGAAGTTGTGAAAATAATTGGAATAAACTGATAGAAATAGTATGTGCAAGGTACAAGGTATAACTACAAGGCTTTATAAGTTTCACATTGGAACTTATAGTTGCATTTGGCATTGTCGTCAAAGGGGGACACAATTTGTGAGAAACAAAATGAGATGAAGAGATTCAATAAGGAAGAATAAGAAAATGGGGAGTGATATACTATGGGAGAGAATTTGTAAAAAGAATGAGTAGTAGATGTAAAAAGAGGGGGAGAGAAACAAGAAACTAATACAAAAGATCAAAGATACTGCTGAATAGAAAGAGATTGTATCCTATGTGGGAGAAATGTTGAATATTGTTACTACTGAAGAATTAGACCAAGTACACTTGATGATGAAATTTGTTGTAGAGAATTTAAATGAGAACCAAGAGCTAAAAATTTGTATTATTGTTAATGCATAAATGTGATTATCTTATGTATTGTTTTGTAATATAAAATCACATGTTGATGTGTTGCCATCAATTCAAAAGGGGGAGATTGTTAGCCCCAACTGATGATGTAACAAGAATGCTATGAATGTATGTGAAACAATCATACCATTTATTATGTATTTTTCATTGATTCTAAAGTCTAATTTGGATAGACACTATTCTAATTCAATAGAGTGCCATATCATTTGATTGATGAAGAGGATTTGAAGAAAGTATAATGATTCAGTAGAGTTGATAAGTATGGTATTCAATGGTCACTTGAATGTGTTGGAGAGTCATAATGTAATATTGGTTTGATTGTTTTACAATCATATATAAGTATGGTATTCAATGGTCACTTGAATGTGTTGGAGAGTCATAATGTAATATTGGTTTGATTGTTTTACAATCATATTATCCTATAAGTAATGTTGAACTTTATGTATTCGCTAAGCTATGCAAGCTATACTAAATGACAAGGTTAAAGGAGTACAATATTGTTTAAGCTACTATAACCTTAACCAAATAATTCACATATTAACAGAGTAAGGTGTCACCAGAGTAAAATTTAATGTTCACCAAGTATGAGTTGGAAGAAAAAGTTAAGAAAAATAGAATCTAAGGCCAACTTATGGTGAAAATAAATTATGTTTGAGAATTTCAAAGGTGTGAGTCAAAGCTTGTTACAAGAGCAATGATTGAAAAAATACAATGATAGAGATTGAAACGAGATAAGGATGAGAACAAAATTTAATGAAAGTTCCATTTTCTAACTGACTAAGTATAATGAAATTGATGTCTATTTATGTGGCAAAGTGACAAATTTTGAAAGAATTTGGAAGCAAAAAGTTTACTATTTAAGGAGATATGGAAAATATTTTTGGTTGTTAATTAAGTCATTGGTTGAATGTTGAATGGGTGTGAATTATTTATAGAGAAGGAAAGAAACAAAGAGAAACAAGAAGTGTGGAAGGAAGATAAATTACAGTTAAGGAAAAGTGAAAGTGTGTAGGAGTGAATCAGCCAAGCAAAGATCGGAGAAGAGAGAAGACATAGCACAATTGAGATCTAAACAAGTAAGGTAGTGCTAAATCTTACAGATTGTTTGATTATTACTTTCTTACCATTGTAGAAGAAAATTATCTTAAATGAGTGGACCTGAAAAGTTTGTGAAATTCTATGGTAACATCGATTAGTGATGTTTGTAATTCCTTTAGAGTAGGCCACTCTTTAGACAAGACCACAGAGTGATAAGGTCTAGATGATCTTTCTATTAAAACCCATTGACTAGGTCACACTAAAAATGTGAATTAAACCTTTAACAAGAATCTCTCCTAGTAGAGCTCACTACAGAATAGAGAAATTATTTGGGTTGTTAGTCCCAGGCAATTTTTCCCATTACATGGTTTCTATGTTAAATCATGGTGTCAAATGTGTGAATATTTTTATGTTGTAAATTGATTTTAATGGTATTTACTTATTATTACAAATTGGTAACAACTAGATAATAGTAAAGTAAAAGATAAGCTTTATTTTTTTTATACTCGATAATAACAGAAACAATGAGATAACAATTTGGAGTAAATTGCTTACAAGTGTGAATTGTGAAGTTGAACGAGTTCACCCAGTTATTTATTTTGATGTTAATAAATTTTTCTTGGTACTAAAATATTTGGGAGGCCTACAGGATAATTGGTTATAACGAATTCATCCCTCCCCTCTGTCAATATCTAACAATTGATATTTATTACTGTGGAATTATATCAGATCTAACATGGGCTTGGCCAAGAAATAGTGAATGCAAAATGAGTTATGTGGGCATGAAGCAAGAAGTTATAGCCACTAGAAGTTCATCTATCAAATTGAAAAGACAATAAAGTCAATTTACAACACACCAATATCATAGATGTAAAATGAAGGAAGCCTTCATTATCTTCAAATTCTACCAAAAGGAGAAAGACCCAATCTTTTATTATTATAAGAAAACTGAGCTAGGCCACATATATTAGTAGTTGAATGTGGAACTTAATACCTCCTATATTAAGGTCACCCCAATTCACTGCTAGACTATCGCAGAGCTCTCAAAAAGTCCCAATCTTACTCCATGTATGTAAAATGAAGAAAATCCTCAAACTTAAGGCTACGTAAAAAGGGAAGTGCCCCTATATAATTTTGAGTATCTATAGTGGACAAATATCCATGGACTTGACTAGAGGTTATCTTGACTCCTTTCTTTCCTACTAGTGCCTATTTGAATGGAGGAACCATGCAATTTTTTTTTGATAATTTATAAAAAGTTCGGCCTAAACCCTTTAGCAATAAAAATAAGTGGAAAATGATTGCTAATGTGCAACCAAATTCAATAGGTCTTTTAAATAAATTCTCTCATTGGGAAGTGAAATCCATGGTCAAGAGTTTAACTTAAAACATGTCACCGCCTAAAGGGTAAAAAGAAAGAAAAAATAGTAGATAATTAAATAATATAAAGAATTTGTCAATGGTAAATATGTAGAGATGATTTTTTAATATTTTGATTAATTATCTAATCCTCATTTTTGTCAAATTAGAATTAGAATGGGAATTTGACCAATTCTACCTATTTAGATAGAAGATGGAATGATTTTTTTGGGGGTTAAATGGCGATGCCAAATTCTAATTTATCTAAATTCTAATTCCAATTTTGTACACCCAAACACTAGATCTGAAACTTTCTAGAATTACGAAAGCTAATTCTTGTCCAATTTCACTGACTAAATGTGCCAAAGGCACAGTGTTCAAGGAAATTTTGAAGGTGATTAACACCAAAAAGTACTCCAAAATGCCAAACAAAACCTCATTGCTGATAACATCTTTGATACAAGGCACAAATCTTGGTCCACACCTTACCAAACACAAGTCTCGGCTCAAGGAATATTTTTTCAAATGGGTCCAAAACAATCCTTCCCAAAAGCAAGCACACAACTAAAATGAGGGGGGGCCATTACGAAGTGTATATAGATGAATCTAATATCTATATATTTGGTTAATCAACAAAAATTGGAATTTTTGGAAGTAGAAAGTTTACTATTTAAGGAGATACTGGAAAAAGTTTTTGGTTATTAATTAAGTTGTTTGTTGAATGCAAAATGGGCATGAATTATTGATAGAGAAGGAAAGAACCAAGGAGAAACAAGAAGTGGAGAAGGAAGATCAAGTAGAGTTAAAGAAAAGTGAAAGTGTGAAGGAGTGAATTAGCCAAGTGAAGATCAAACAAGAGAGAAGACATAGCAGAACTGACATCTAAACAAGTGATGTAGTACTTAGAAATCTTACAAATTGTTTGACTATTACTTTCTTTCCATTATAGAAGAAAAATATCTTAAATGAGTGGACCTAAAAAGTTTGTGAAATCCTATGGTAATATTTATTGATGATGTTTGTAAGTCCTCTAGAGTGGGCCACTCTTTAGATAAGACCAAGGAGTGATAAGGCCTAGATGATCTTTCTATTAAAACCCCATAACTAGGTCACACTAAAAATGTGCATGTAACCTTTAACAAGGTTCTATCCTTGTAGAGCTCACTCCGAAAGAGTGAAATTATTTAGGTTGCTAGTCCCAGGTGATTTTTCCCTTTACAGGAATTCTTCATTAAATCATGGTGTCAAACGTGTGAATGTTTTTATGTTGTAAATTAATTTTCATGGTATTTACTTATTACTAAAACTTGGTAACAACTAGATAATATTAAAGTAAAAGATAAGCTCTATTTTTAATACTCTATAATAACAGAAACAATGAGATAATAATTTGGAGTAAATTGTTTACAAGTGTGAATTCTGAAGTTGAATGAGATCACGAAGTTATTTATTTTGATTTTAATAAATTTTTATTGGTACTAAAATATTTTGAAGGCCTATAGGATAGTTGGTTATAATTGATTCACCCCTCCACGCCCCTCAATTGTCTAACAATCAATATTTAATATTGTGGAATTATATCAGATCAAACATGAGCTTAACCAATAAATAGCAAATGAGGATTAAATTAAGTGGGCATCAATCAAGAAGTTATAGCCACTAGAAGGTCATCTATCAAAGTGAAAAGACAATAAAGTTAGTTTAGAGCACACCAATATCAAAGATGTAAAACAAGGGAAAGCTTCATTATCTTCAAATTCTGCTAAAAGGGTAAAGCCCCAATATTTTTTTACTATAGGAAAAGTGAGCTAGGCCACATATATTATTAGTTGAGAGTGGAAGTTAAGACCTCCTATATGAAGGTCACTCAAATTCACTGCTCGACTATGGGTGAGCTCTCAAAAGCCCCAATCTTACTCCATGTATGTAAAATGAAGGAAATCCTCAAACTCAAAGCTATGTAAAAAGGGGAATGCCCCTATATAATTTTGTGTATCTATAGTGGACAAATGTCCATGGACTTGACAAGAGGTTATCTTGACTCCTTTCTTTCCCACTAGTGCCTATTTGAATGGAGGAACCATGTAATTTTTTTTGACATTTAATAAAAAGTTTGGCCTAGACCTATTAGTGATAAAAATTAGTGGAAAATGATTGGTAATGTGCAACCAAATTCAATACATCTTTGCCATAGATTCTATCATTGGGAAGTGAAATCCATGGTCAAGGCTTTAACTCAAAACATGTCACCGTCTGGAGGGCAAAAAGAGAGAAAAAATAGCAGATAATGAAATAATATAAAGAATGTGTCAATGTTAAAGATGTAGACATGAATTTTTTTGTAAAAAATTTCAATTAATTATCTAATGCTCATTTTTTTCAAATTAGAATTAGAATGGGAATTTCATCAATTCCATCTATTTAGATAGAAGATTGAATTATGGTTTTGGGGGTTAAATGAGGATACCAAATTCTAACTTATCTAAATTCCAATTCTTATTTTGTACCTAGATCTAAAACTTTCTAGAATTAGAAAAGCTAATTCTTGTCCAATTTCAGCAAGCAAGCGTGTTGAAGGCACAATGTTCAAGGCAAGTTTGAAGGTAATTCACACCATAAAGTACTCCAAAAGGCCAAAAAAACCCTCAATGCCGATAAAATCTTTGATAGAAGTCACAAATCTAAGCACACACCTAACCAAATACAAATCTCGACTCAGAGAAGATTTCTTCAAATGGGTCCAAAATAATCCTTCCCAAAAATGAGCACACAACCAAAGAGAAGAGACCCATTACGAAGGGTATATAGATGAAAAAAATCCATCAAGATAGAAGACTCAGCATCTAAGTAAGGAATCAAGAACTCGAAGTAGACAAAAGATCAATGAACTAGCTTAGGAATCCATAGAGGCCAAGAGGACCTCATATCCACAAACCCCAATGTAAACCATAAAATGTGGCAAAGAAGGGGTAGAACAAAGCACAATTGAACAAACACCTTCCCAAAACCATTAGAATGGTCCTCCTCATCACCATCATCCTCCCTAGAAAATTCACAATTTCAAAACCCACCCTCTTTCCACTTCCCAGTCAAAGCCATAAATTGAAATGCATAATTTTATATATTGTTGATAAGATCAATACTCTTTTTTAAAATATAAAGAAATTATTAAAAATGAACTTATTAAAAATATTTACAAATTCATTAGTTTGATATACAAGTTCATCAAACAAATAATGGTATATATGTGACTTTATCTAAGTATGTAGGGGAAATCTTGAATTTTTTTGGAATGGATGAGCCAAGACTAGTCATTACACCTATGGTGATTGGAGTGAAATTGTTAAAAGATGAAAATACTGTTGATATAAATGAAACTCAATACATATCAATGATTGGTAATTTGTAATATGTTGTACATAGTAGGCAATATATTTCATATGTTGTTAGAATTTTTGCAAGATTTTCATCTAATCCAAATGAAACACACATGATAGATGTCAAGAGAACATAGAAATTTATCAAAGGGACTCAAGATTTTGGACTATGGTATAGAAAAGATGATGACTTTACCCTTAAAGTCTATACAGATGATTATTTGGTTGGTAATGTTGATGATAGAAAAAGCACAAGTGGTGAAGCTTTCTTTTTAGGATAAATATTGATAACATGGCTAAGCAAGAAACAAAGCTTCATTTCACAATCTATTGTTGAAGCTGAGTATGTTTTTGCTGCAATCAACTATTCTAATATTATTTTGATTAAGTACCCATTGGAGAGAATGCAAGAAGACATAAGTGAGCCTATTACTATTTATTATGATAACACTAGTGCAATAAATATATCAAAGAATCTGGTGATCCATGCAAAGACAAAACATATATCAATGAAGTATCACTATTTGAGGGAGAAAGTACAAGAAAAAAAACTAAGGCTTTAAAATGTGAAGTCTAAGGAGAAATTTGTAGATATATTTACCAACTCATTGCCTAAAGATAATTTTGAGTATCTAGGAGGTAAACTTAGATCTTTCTCCTATCCAAAATTCACTTAAGTGAAGATGCATGTTGTATCAATTCATGGATGAACAAAAATATATTTTTGGAGTTGATGCAAGAGTTCACACTTTAAGAACAATTATGAAGTTGCGAAAATAATTGGAATAAAACTAATAGAAATAGTATATACAATGTACAAGGTATAACTACAAGGCTTTATAAGTTTCAAATTGGAACTTATAGTTGCATTTGGCATTGTTGTCAAAGGGGGACACAATCTATGAGAAACAAGATGAGTTGAAGAGATTCGATAAGGAAGAATAAGAAAATGGGGAGTGATATACTATGGGAGAGAATTTGTAAAAAGAATGAGTAGTAGACGTAACCAAAGGGGGAGAGAAACAGGAAACAAATACAAAAGATCAAAGATACAGCTGAATAGAAAGAGATTGTATACTAGGGGGAGAAATGTTGAATATTGTTACCGTTGAAGAATTTTACAGAGTACACTTGATGATGAAATTTTTTCTAGAGAATTTAAATAAGAACCAAGAGCTAAAAAGTTGTATTATTGTCAATGCATGCATTTGATTATCTTATGTATTGTTTGAAATATAAAATCACATGTTTATGTGTTGCTATCAATTCCAAAGGGGGAGATTGTTAGCCCAAATTGATGATGTAACAAGAATCTTATGAACGTATGTGAAACAATCATATCATTTGTTATGTTTTCATTGATTCCAAAGTCTAAGTTGGCTAGACACTATTCCAATTCAATAGAGTGTCATATCATTTGACTGATGAAGATGATTTGATGAATGTATAATGATTAAGTAGAGTTGATAAGTATGGTATTCAATGGTCACTTGAATGAGTTGGAGAGTGATAATGTAATATTGGTTTGATTATTTTGCAATCATTTTATCCTATAAGTAATGATGAACTTTATGTATTTACTTAACTATGCAAGTTATACTAAGTGACAAGGTTAAAGGAGCACAATATTGCTTGAGCTACTACAACGTTAAGCAAAAAAATCATATACTAATTGAGTAAGGTGTCACCAGAGTAAAATTTAATGTTCACCAAGTATGAGTTGGAAGAAAAAGTTAAGAAAAATGGAATCTAAGGCCAACTTATGGTGAAAATAAATTATGTTTGAGAATTTCAAAGGTGTGAGTCAAAGTTTGTTACAAGATCAGCGACTGAAAAAATACAATGAAAATATGATGATAGAGATTGAAATGAGATAAGAAGGAGAACAAAATTTAATGAAAGTTCCATTTTCTCACTAACTAAGTATAATGAAATTGATGTCTATTTATGTGGAAAAGTGACAGATTTTGACAGAATTTGGAAGCAGAAAGTTTACTATTTAAGGAGATATGGAAAAAAAAATTTGTTGTTAATTAAGTTTTTGGTTGAATGTTTAATGGGTGTGACTTATTGATAGAGAAGGAAAGAGACAAAGAGAAACAAGAAGTGTGGAAGGAAGATCAAGTAGAGTTAAAGAAAAGTGAAAGTGTGAAGGAGTGAATCAGCCAAGCAAAGATCGAAGAAGAGAGAAGACATAGTAGAACTGAGATCTAAACAAGTAAGGGAGTGCTAAATCTTATAGATTGTTTGACTATTACTTTCTTACAATTGTAGAAGAAAATTATCTTAAATGAGTGGACCTAAAATTTTTGTGAAATCCTATGGTGAGATCGATTAGTTATGCTTGTAAGTCCTTTAGAGTGGGCCACTGTTTAGACAAGACCATAGAGTGATAAGGCCTAGATGATCTTTCTATTAAAACCCATTAACTAGGTCACACTAAAAATGTGCATGTAACCTTTAACAAGAATCTCTCCTAGTAGAGCTCACTTCAAAATAGAGAAATTGTTTGGGTTGTTAGTCCCAAGTGTTTTTTTTCCTTTATAGGATTTCTACGTTAAATCATAGTGTCAAATGTGTGAATGTTTTTATGTTGTAAATTGATTTTAATGGTATTTACTTATTATTACAAATTGGTAACAACTAGATAATAGTAAAGTAAAAGATAAGCTATATTTTTTTTATACTCGATAATAATAGAAACAATGAGATAACAATTTGGAGTAAATTGTTTACGAGTGTGAATTGTGAAGTTGAACGAGTTCACCCAGTTATTTATTTTGATGTTAATAAATTTTTATTGGTACTAAAATATTTGGCAAGCCTATAGGATAATTGGTTATGACTAATTCATCCCTCCCCCCTGTCAATATCTAACAATTGATATCTATTACTATGGAACTATATCAGATCTAACATCGGCTTGGCCAAGAAATAGTGAATGCAAAATGAATTATGTGGGCATGAAGCAAGAAGTTATAGCCGCTAGAAGTTCATCTATCAAAGTGAAAAGACAATAAAGTCAGTTTACTACACACCAATATCATAGATGTAAAATGAGGGAAACCTTCATTACCTTCAAATTCTGCTAAAAGGAGAAAGACCCAATCTTTTATTATTATAAGAAAACTGAGCTAGGCCACATATATTAGTAGTTGAATGTGGAACTTAAGACCTCCTATACGAAGGTCACCCCAATTCACTGCTAGACTGTCAAAGAGCTCTCAAAAAGTCCCAATCTTACTCCATGTATGTAAAATGAAGAAAATCCTCAAACTTAAGGCTATGTCAAAAGGGAAGTGCCCCTATATAATTTTTTGTATCTATAGTGGAAAAATGTCCATGGACTTGACTAGAGGTTATCTTGACTCCTTTCTTTCCTACTAGTGCCTATTTGAATGGAGGAACCATGCAATTTTTTTTTGATAATTTATAAAAAGTTTGGCCTAAACCCTTTAGCGATAAAAATAAGTGGCAAATGATTGCTAATGTGCAACCAAATTCAATAGGTCTTTTCAATAAATTCTCTAGTTGGGAAGTGAAATCCATGGTCAAGAGTTTAACTCAAAACATGTCACTGCCTCAAGGGCAAAAAGAGAGACAAAATAGTAGATAATTAAATAATATAAAGAATGTGTCAATGTTAAATATGTAGAAATGATTTTTTTTTTTTTTTCAATTAATTATCTAATCCTCATTTTTGTCAAATTAGAATTAGAATGGGAATTTGACCAATTCTACCTATTTAGATAGAAGATGGAATTATGGTTTTGGGGGTTAAATGGGGATGCCAAATTCTAATTTATCTAAATTCTAATTCCAATTTTGTACACCCAAACACTAGATCTGAAACTTTCTAGAATTAAAAAAGCTAATTCTTGTCCAATTTCAACGACCAAACGTGCCAAAGGCACAATGTTCAAGGCAAGTTTGAAGGTGATTTACACCAAAAAGTACTCCAAAATGCCAAACAAAGCCTCATTGCTGATAACATCTTTGATAGAAGGCACAAATCTTGGTCCACACCTTACCAAACACAAGTCTCGGCTCAAGGAAGATTTCTTCAAATGGGTCCAAAACAATCCTTCCCAAAAGCGAGCACACAAGAGAAGGGGGACCCATTACGAAGGGTATACAGATGAAAAAAATCCATCAAGATAGAAGACTGAGCATCTAAGCAAGAAATCAAGAACTCCAAGTAGACAAAAGATCAATGAACCACCTTAAGAATCCATAGAGGCCAAGAGGACCTCATATCCACAAACCCCAATGTAATCCATTAAATGTGGCAAGGAAGGTGTAGAACAAAGAACAGCTGCACAAGCACCTTCCCAATACCATCAGAATGGTCCTCCTCATCAACATCATCCTCCCTAGAAAATTCATAGTTTCAAAACCCACCTCCGTTCTTCTTCCCACTTAGAGCCATAAATTGAAATGCATAATTTTATCTATTGTTAATAAGATCGATACTCTTTTTAAAAATATAAAGAAATTATTAAAAATGAACTTATTAAAAATATTTATAATTTCATTATTTCAATATACAAAAGTCTTCTATAATTTTTTTAAATACAAACAATTATTCTTGAATATAATAGTCTACTTAAATATATTTGTATTCACATTCAACAAACTCAAATACATCACTTCCTCAACAATCTTGTCAAGGATAAAATCATTATGAGGAAGCCTCCAAAAGAAATCCTATAACACCAAACCAAATCAACCAATCATAATTAAGATAAATAATTTATATAATATATAAATAAATATAAACATTTAAAATGGTTTTAATTACAACTATTAAAATTATATTATAAATTATAAATCAATTACTGTTTACCACTTCAGAGATCTAACTATACTGTGAACACTAGTGAATAGTGTTGGCCTATTAACAAATAATGTAAAATAAAATTATTGAATAGACAACCAATAAAAATATTAGTGAAATAAAATAGTTAAATAAATAAACATTGAAAAAATTAGAAAATAACTTATGAAAAATGTTTTAAAAAATTAAATATCTAATGAACCAAAAAATAGTGGATAACATTTTTTTTTTTTAAATGTTGTTTTGGTCCCTAAGGGCTCCCCCTTTGATATTTTCAACACTGGATTCATGCCACTTTGGTTAGGAATTGAAGATTCTTCCCCATTTGCAATTAAAAAATTAATAAACCAACCAATGAAAATAATTTTTTACATTATTTATTCAAGATATTATAAATAAATTTTAGAACAAATATTTTTATATTTTTAACCTTAGGATGTATCCCCATCACCCAACCCAACCCAACGAATAGGATGAAATAAGATGCAATACAAGTCCATCGTTTTCATCCAACCTCAATTTGAATCCAAGACTTTAAGAAGAAAACCCAAGACTTTAATAGAACAAGTATTATTGAAAACTATTTATCACATAACAAAAACATAACTATAACATAAATTCATATGAATACATAAAAATGATAAATAAAATAATTAAATAGCCAACCAATGAAAATAACTTTTATGAATACGCGTACATACATTGAAAAACGTTTTGCACTTTGCCCAAAAAATATCGCACCCATTCAATTTAGAATTTGCAACAAGTCAAAGTTTTACAATTTCATTTGTCACTACTCCTTACAGAGTTTTTCGCACAACATCACATCGGAAGGAAAATTCAGATTTTTTGTAACAGAAGATCAATTATCAAGGAGGGCAGAATTGTTTCAAGGAGGTATGGCAAGCAATTATTTTTTTAATAGACATGATTTACCTACAATCAATAATGACAATTTGAATTTTCATATATATGTTTTCTATCAATGAAGACGAGGTAAGTTTTCATTGAAAGTTCAGTAAGAAGTTGTTTTACAATAGTAATGAGAAGCACTCTTTGTTATTTAGTATAATGATGTTCTTTTGGGTTTTACTATTTTTTAAAAATAAAAATGTGTGACAATAGCTATATAAATTGATTTAGGTTTTCCGATTGTGTATGTGTTTCTAAGTATGAATATTTCCTGTCATTCTCAGTAACAAGGATCATTTTGTTTTTTATTTAGAATAATAACGTTGTTTTGGTTTTTACTGTTTTTAATATAATAAATGTGTGAAAATACTTATATAAATTATTATAGGTTTTCGGATTCGATTGTGTATGTGTTTTGAAGTATGAATATTGGGGATGAAAGATAGCAAAAGATGTATAACCTCTCTTGCTATCTTTAATTTTCATCGGGATGATACATATTATCTTGCGATCTTTCATTTTCACCCTGATGATGGATCCCTGCATCTGATTGGAAGGGTTGATGTTAAAAAAAAAATTCACAATCGAATCGATAAACCTATGATCTTGCTATTTTTCATTTTCATCCCCATGATGGATCCCTAAGTGTGATTGGAAAGGTTGATGTTAAAAAACACATTCACAATCTAATCCAAAAATCTATGATAACTTATGATAGATTATAAACCTAATATAGCAAATATGTTTGAAAATAGTTACATAAATCTAATATCTATTTAAGAAACATTCACTAATCCCATCACAAAATTTCTAAGCATAATAATCTGTAGAACTCGTGATATTAAATTCTGAAAATTTATAATTAAATTAATGTCACTTTCAAATATATTTTAGGTATGATTCTGAAGGTTGATGCAGATAAAATTGACATTCTTGAATCCACAAACCAGGACAATAAGTAAGAAAAAAGATAATAATTATCCAAGTATGTTATCTACACAATCTTTTAAAAAATGATTTAGATTAAGCAATTGTTTCCCCTTACATTTCTATTCTGATGCAAAAGTTCTTAGTGTCCATTAATCTTGATCAGCTAATCTTGATTTATATATTTTTTTAAAATATATTATCTTAGACCTAAAAACTAAGTTTTATATGATAAATAATAATATTATTGTTGTCAAATTTTATTCTGGAATGGATTGTGTTTTATTTTTCACGTAACTTTTCAATCACAGCATGTGATCCATCATTAAAATGTAAGAGAGAAAACATAATGATAGGTAAAAGAGTGATATGAAAAGTTGATGTAGAAAATAAAACACAAGACGATCCAGAAACCAGGAAGACATTCTTTTAAAATGTTGCATGGCAGCCAAAAAATTAATACAAGGGTTGTTAGGCCCTTACCTGCGGGACGCCATGATTGCAGACGAAGAAAATGCTATGTTGCAATTGAGGGAGGATGTAGCCCTCAAAAATTTCAGAGGAATACAGAGAAATAAGTAAACTTAAACGAGAACAAATTTGAGAAAATTGGCAGGAAAGTCTAGTTGGAGACTCGTTCTTCTCAGCCAGGCCTTGGGTTTGTTATATACAATGCAACTCAGGCGGGTATTACTCTGGTCTATTTAGTTGAGTACATTCATAATCGTTAAGTTGTTTCGTATTCTTGCTTAAAGATTTGTTCCTTTATGGGTTTTATGGGTAATTGATAGTGGCTTGGCATGCATATCAGCACCCTTTAAGTTTTATGGATATTTGATAGTGGCTTGGAAGGCATATTCGCTCTCTTTAAGTTTTGTGTAAATAGAAACCAAAGAATTTAGAACTAAAGAGGTGATAGTTGTGTCTGAAATTATATTGAACGCCATTCCTGAAAATTCAAGGTTCGCTTATGGCATATGTGAGGTCATAAAAAAATTGGTCCCTAAACATTCTTGAAATTTATCAATTACTCTCAATGCAAATGGCTCACGCGTCACATATATCTTACAAGATACTGGTACTTGGCAATGTTTAAGAAAGCTAAAGGGTAATTCAACTTGCAATTCACAGTGTCTCCCAAACAGTGGGTCAACATGCAGCTAGTCATTACAGAGAAATTTTGAATTGTTCCCGACTGCCAACAGCAACACAGATTAGAAGAACAGAAGGATCTGCTTTGGTGTTCAAGTTTTGTGGTATACAAATTGCATCTGGTTTCGCTATAGAATTTCATGTTTTAGGGAATGCAATCCACTTGTTAGCTGTTAGGTCTCATCAAGGGCTAGCCACTTGACACATTTGTGCTAATCTGGTATATCATATTCCTTGTGCTTTTGGTAAAAGAAAGAGGAAACGATATTCTCTTTACTTTTTTGGAGACATTCAGTTGCTAAGTTGTATTGGATGTCTTCAGGCTTAATCCAAATTTATCTTGACTTCCTACTCTCTCTCATGAAATAGATAGTCAAGGAAGGCTGTAAAATTTGGGGAATACAATTACTTGCTAGCTATCGGGTCTTCCAAGCTAGTTGATAATAAAAATGGCACGATAATTTTCTTAGCAAAGTTTGTATGTTTGCTGAGTATACCCTGCATTTGTGTAGCAAGACTTCCTCATATCTCCTTGTTCATCCTCTTCTGCAATGACCAACATTAAAATGCTTTGAGATTGAAGGTAGTGGTGCTTTGTCATGCTTGAAACCTGCAAATGTGAAAATAATAGATGTTTCTTTAGTGTCCTTTGCATGATCATCTTAATGGTGGTGATTGCTACTACAACTTTATTTTGTTAGCTGAAATTCTATACGTTTTTGTGATGCATGAAATATGTTATATTATTGCCATGGGCTAGAAACTACATTGCAAGAATCGCTACAATGTTCTGTTCATGTTATAACTTTCTGACGCATAACGCTTTTGGCTGTACATTGTTATGATATTTCTTGTCCACTTAAAGTGCTACAAGGAATACTACAACAGCTGAGATTATGTGGATTCTCATACTACAACCATGAACATGCTATATCTTATGAGATTTTGTGCAAAATACAATTATAGTGACCATGTAATCAATGTTATGATGTGATCTGAAACTTCCTCTTTTGGAGTGCTCCACTTCTTCCACCCTTCTTGTTATGCACAAGTAATGATTGTTTTTCTTCTCCTACTTTGCATAACCAATTGAAGTTGGATTTTGTTCCCATGGCCATCCATGATAAGCACGGTATCTCCCTCGGTTGCCCATTACTGTACAACATGTGGAAAAAATACATGCTACAAAAACGCCATTGTCATGTAAATATATATATGTTTACAACACAAGAATATCTTGTAACGATAGCAATAATTGTGAACTTTCCATATATTTCGGATTCATATCTCCTATGAGTGTGTTCTGACCTTCCCCTTCCTATTGTCTTGCAGAGTAGATGGTTCTTTTGTCATCCTTGCTATGGAACATATATTCCTTGGTGGTTTTGTATTGCACAATATCAGAAGCTATTTCACCTCTGACTGGTACAAGGAACCAGATACTTGTGTTCTTTTGTAAAATATCCTTCTTGCATTTGAAACATTAATGAATTAGTTACGCTTTTTATGCCATTCTTGATTTCCCATACGTTGGGTTGCCTCTTTCCTAGGCTTGGCTAGTGGTTAAGTTGGCAGAGTTAAATCCCTCCATTTCTACTTCACATATACTGGAAAGAGTAGTCTCATATTCTTCTGCCTTATTTGAAAGTGCTCTGTCTCTGAAGGCTCTACTTTGCCATCTTGAGGCAGAATCTCACTCTCCTCTACTACATTTTGCCTGTGTTAATCTAGCAGAGACAACCTGCAAAATGATGATTCATAAAAATAGGAACAGAGTATATTTTACCTTTCTTGAACCATTCTTGGTCTGTGCATGGTGTAGACTCCTTCAAAGATTCACCAATCTCCATGTTCTTGATTCCAGGGCACTCTTATTGAGATATTTTCTCAACTCAAACTGTGATGCTTTGATTGGCCATTGATTCTCCTTCCCTTATACTCTATCGTAGCCCATCCGTGTTAGTAGCTTGGAGCCTACAACCTCAGTATGCTTTTCAAAATTGCCAACAAATTGATCAGATTTCACATTTTGGAAGAAGACATGTTTGTTGCTCTCTTTGCATGCATTTCACTATCTAAGAATTGGAAATTCGGTTTATATTGAATAAATACTAGTGTATATTTTTCTTCTTTTAAACAAAAATAGAGAACTGTATAAAAATCGATATTCCTAATGCTGATGTGTAGAAGGCTGAAAATATTAGAATTGTATGTCAAGATGAGAGGAGCACCATACTGCACAACAATGTAAGTTTGTAGTTGTGCTTCATATTGTTCGAAGTCCATCTTCACATTCTGTGCAATCAAACACATTTGTTTCAAAGGACTTCAGTACTACCTTAACCATTCAACCGATATTATCATTCTTCAATGCAATTGAGGTTGGATATGATGAGTTAAAATAACTCTGAATTTTTTTCTTATTCTCTCGTCCATTATACTCTTTGCCGTTCTTAGTACTATTTATTGAGTGCCTGCTAGAAATATTTTAGGAGCCACTAAGCTGCAGGTCTAAAATGACCATTCTTCTACTTTAGAATGTGTTAGCAAGCTATGACATTTAGTCTTGTCTGTGTTGATGCAAAATAGTGTACTAAGCATAAACTGGTCTATTATCTGTAGAGTGTTTTTATATGTCTTTGGGAAAGTTCAACATCTAAAATGTTTTTCAGAAATCTTAGACATGGGGACGTACTTGCGTGATTTCATTGAATGTAACTATGGAAATATGATGTTTACAGCTATCAATTGAAGATTCTTGCCACAGCTATTGAGAGAAACACAATTGTTCTACTAGAAAGAGGCTGCGGAAAAACACATATTGCAGTTCTCCTTATGAAATATATCGCTCAAAACCTGCAAAAGGAGCACAAGGAATGCCTGATAATATTCTTAGCACCTGCAGTTGCATTAGTCAAACAGGTAACGTCGAGTACACTATTCTGTCAATCTAAAATAACATGAGAGATACGATGTGATCAAGTGCCTGATTGAAAACATTATCATAACCTCTCTTCTTCAACTTTGAAAATTCCAGCAATTTGAATATATAACAAGACATACAAACTCGCAAGTGGCATGTTATATTGGAGGGAAAGCAGTAAAAGACTGGAAAGAAGCAACATTGAATGAGGTAACTAAATGAAACTTGAATATAACATACCATTGGATTCAAATTGCTTTTCTATTTTAGTTCTGAATGGTGTGGGGATCAAATTGCAGGTGCTTGTGATGACTCCTCGGATTTTACTTGATGGCTTGGATAATAATTCAACAACCCTAGAGAAAGTCAACCTCATGATCTTCGATGAGTGCTATCATGCAAGCAAACATCATCCATATGTTAAAATTATGAGGGTAAGTGATTGAATTTGTTCCTAAAATTTTGTTTAAATATGAAACTATTAACAATTTATATGTTTGTATTGAAGGCTTATCAGAAAACGTCTCAACAAAAACCCAAAATATTTGGAATGAGCGCATCGTTGGTCGCAAAAAAGGGTGAATACACTATCTGATATAGGAAAATAAAAATAAAGGACTATAATAAAATTTAAGAGACATTTTTCCTGAGATCTCATCTTTCTAGCTGGTATGCATATGCATCATATATTCTTTTAAATTGTATGTACCTGGACCTATTAAATTTTTTGTGATCTGACAGTTACTGTCTGTGCCTCATCTTACAAACCTGCAATTTTTTATCATTATTCATATTCTTGACTGATGATGATATGGAAGTTGTTGTGTCTTTGGCCCAACAGTTCATGTCTTCCTTGTTTCTGGATTTTCATGTCCTCCTCGTTTCGTGTTTTTATGGATGATGCTTGAATGATTATCTCATTTCAAACTTGTCACATCCCATCAGACGCCTCCACAGTGAATGTGGAAGGAGAAGATAAAATATATATTACAAAAAGAGATAGTAAACAAATAAATAAAATAACCAATTAGTATGATTTTTCTATGGATTGATGTGGAAATGCTATACTTCACCCTGTTTGGTTGAGGACGAACCCCTGGTGTAGTATGGGATGCACCAAATCCTCTTCCCAAGTATATGACGGAGCAAAAGAACAAGGAAAGGAATGAGGCCTATGGTGTAGTACACAATGCACTAACATCTTTCTCTTTTGGGGATGCATTGGGGACAGTGGATAGTTATGCACTGTATATGAGCTGATCATTATTCTTAGAGTGATTTTGTAAGAGCCAATAATTATTGTCTGGTGTATACTCTATTAGTTAGTCACTATTGCGTAGTAATATATGATGGAGCTACTCCCGGTGTATGCGATGAACAACAAGCTAGTCAGCTTGTACTGTACCTACACTGTGAAGGACCTAGTCTTGTATAAGGAACACCTTCTCGAGACCTCTATGTTATTGGAAATGTTGGGCAAGCATAACATAGTGGTCCAGACCACTATGTTATGGAAAATGTCAGGCAAACATTAATGCATACCTGTGATGTGAGGGAGTTAGTCCTTGTACCCATGTGCATATGGCTAAGTGATAAAACTAATGACTGATAAATATGGGTATGGTACCAACATTGGATGGTAGTAGATATGTTTAATTGGATGGGACCAAGTTCTTAGTATCACATAATTAATAGATAAGATTAAAGATATCAAGATCTCATCAAGAGGAGAGAGTAACCTTCCTTTGATTGCTAAATATGAAGCCTCTAACTTACCTTGGGAGGATACATAGGGAGGGTTACTAGGAGTGTTTATAATCTCCACTTCAGAATTAAACAAGACTTACATGGTTGTTTTAGTGAAAATCAAAAGTAAAAATAAAAGTTGCAACTGAGGGTGGTTGCTACATAGGCATCAGGTAAACCAAGTTCAAACACTAGAGACCTATGAATTCCACTTGAGTTTAGATTAAGGATATAATATTGTACCATTGAATGATCCTAATTAAGTCAGACTCTTGGTCCACATTTTCTTTGAAATCCTTCAATAAATTTTAAGCCTATGAGAATGGTTGGCTAACCCTAAGACATCCTAGGGAGAGTGTGAAAGGGAATATTCTTATAAGAATTGTCAACAAATATCAGAGTGTGTAGTGAAATTTGTGTTATTTAATTTTTATTAATTTGATGACCAAGTTTTACTCTAATTTGAGATCCTGTCATGTCTAGTAGTTATCATGGTATATCTAAAAATACTAAGATTTGTCTCTTTATAGGAGCATGAATTGCTAATTATATAATTGGCAACACCCTCCATGGCTAGTTTGCAAAGTAGTAACAAGACTCACCAAGTCGTCAAATATCTTATATTTCCATAAGGCATTTCTATTAATATACCTAGCTTTCCAAGTCACTGCTGAGTCACCATCGAGTCCGAGCTGGGTCACAAGTCTAATTGCCTTTGCCGAGTCAGAGCTGGGTCCGAGTCTCATTACTTTGTTTCATAACTATCTTAGTACTTGACATTACTATATATTTGAATGAGAAAGAGAGAATGCTTACAAATTAAACGAAATTAAGTTGGTTGATTGATATCCTTTATTTAATGGGACCAATTCATAGTATCTCTTAAATCAATAGTTAAGGTTAAAGAGAGCAAGATATCATCTAGAGGAGAGAATAAAATCCCTTTGATTGCTAACTACTAAGCCTCTAACTTCCTACAAGAGGATAAGTAGGAGACATCACTAGGAGTGAACCGTGAAGGCTTAGATCTAGGTCTAGGGATGACTCTAGTTATGGAGACTGAACACTATCATGAGTAAGCATGGAGTGTGATATCGTTGTTGCCAACATGGTGAATGGAGGAGTATTTATAATCTCCACTTCAGAATTAAAAAAAAGTTACTTGGTTGTTTGAGTTAGTGAAAATCGAAAGTAATAATAAAAGTAGCAACTTAGGGTGGTTGCTACATAGGTATCAGGGAAACCAAGTTCAAACACTAGAGACCTATGAATCCCACTTGAGTTTAGATTAAGGATATAATATTGTACCATTGAATGATCCTAATTAAGTCGGACTCTTGGTACACATTTTCTTTGAAATCCTTCAAAAAAATTAAAGCCAATGAGAATGGTTGGCTAACCCTAAGACATCCTAGGGAGGGTGTGAAAGGGAATATTCTGATAAGAATTGTCAACGAATATCCGAGTGTGTAGTGAAATTTGTGTTATTTAATTTTTATTAATTTGATGACTAAGTTTTACTCTAATTTGAGATCTTGTCATGTCTGGTAGTTATCATGGTATATCTAAAAATACTAAGATTTTTCTCGTTATAGGAGCACGAATTGCTAATTATACAGTTGGCAACACCCCACATGGCTAGTTTGTAAAATAGTAACGAGACTCGCTACAAATCACATAGGTTGGCGAGTTAGGTTACCCGTGACCATGACCCAACAAGTTCTCAAATATCTTATATTTCTATAAGGCATTTCTATTAATATACCTGGCTCTCCGAGTCACTACAGAGTCACGATTGAGTCTGAGCCGGGTCACGAGTCCAATTGCCCTTGCCGATTCAGAGTCGAGCTAGGTCTGAGTCTCATTGCTTTGGTTTGTAACTATCTTAATACTTGACATAACTATATGTTTGAATGAGCAAGAGAAAATTCTTAAAAATTAAAAGAAAATTACTTGGTTAATTGAGTTAATGAACATTGTTAAGTAAAAATAATAATAGTAGCAACTCAGGGTGGTTGCTAAAAAATTGAATAAAATTTGTTTTACCCATAAAATAGCAGGGTTTGTCTTATCTAATGTATTTAGGAATCATGATAGGTTTATCCTTGGTATAGGCAAAAAAATTGAATATGTAGATGAATAGAGACTTTTGCACTGAGATATTAGATTAGTAGTAGTGAAGAATGTGTTAGAAATAGTCAACAGTCATGCTGTTATAACCAAACAGCAAGTATGCCACACATTTCCTATTAAATTGGTAACAAGATAGGAATGTCCTCCATGAAACTAGGTCATACAACATTATCCTAAGAAGATATGAATGTCCTCCTTGATACTAGGTCATATAACCTTATCACCTTATTCTCTAGAATCATCTTCTCATCTCATGGGCTCCCTATATATAGGGGCCATTGCATAGCCTTGTAGCAATCATTTTGATGAATAAAAGTTGCTTCTCTCTTACGTGTTTATTTCTATTTTTTCCATTGCCAAGTATTTGTGCTTATTTTAGATCTTAGTAAATCTTGGATCTCTTATTTTTATCATGGTATCAGAGCAAGGTTTAGCCAAGTTCAGCTGGAGATTTATTTAGAAATTCAGCTAGAAATATTGCTAGAGGGTTTTGCTGCAGGCAAAAAGTTTGCTGAAAATGGTTTGTTTGCAGGGCTGATTTTTTTGGAGTGATATTTGGTTGCAGGGGTGTTATGCTGCTAGAGTATTGCTAGAATTGTTTGAACTTGATCTTTTTGCTAACATGGGTTCTTCAAATGAAGTTTTGCCTATCTTTGATGGAAGTGGTTTTGCAGATTGGAAGATTGCAGTCAAGAATGCTCTAAGAGAGAAGGCTTTATGGAGGATAGTAAATAAAGAAATTGGAGAACCTCAACAAACTGATAAAGAAAAGGAGTTGTGAAAATGTAAGTTGGAGCAAGCTAGAGGTATTATTGGTAAAGCTTTGAGCCCCAATCTAAATAGAAGATTTGTTGATATTGATAACCCAATAGAGCTATGGGAGACTTTAGAAAAAGATTATAAAGTTGCAGACATGGCTAGCACATTTAGTATAGAAGAAAAATTGATGAATTTAGATCCATCTTATTTTGAAAAAATGTCTGATTACTTCAATGAAGTTACTTTTTTAAATACTTAGCTAAAAAAAATAGGTGTTGAATATGCAAAAAAGGATTTTCAGTTGATTGCAATGGTTGAAAGTAAGCTTCCCCAGCCATATAAAGTTTTTAAGGAATCAAGGAAAAGGGTTCTTCAACTAAATCCCAATACCCCCCAGCAAACTTTTGATCAATTTTGCAAATTTGTTTTAGATGAAGAAGTTCAACTTATTAAAGAAGGGCATATTAAGAAGAATCATGCATATACAGCCAAAAGTAAATTTTTTAGAAATGATGGAAAAAAGAATTGGAAAGGAAATAATAAATTTTGAAATCATGAAGGTTCTAATCATTTTTCTAGAAATGATGGTGCAGAAAAGCAAGCTGGAAGAAAGCCTTTTATTTGCAGGTATTGTGGAGGTGAGAATCACATGGAGAAGTTTTGTTTGAAGAAGAGGGACAATGAAAGGCAGCAATATAAGCCCAAGCAAGAAAGGTTTAAGGATGGAAAGAAGGATAATCATAGTTTCGTAGCTATCTCTTTAAAAAGGCAAGAGAAATCAAATGAGGAGGTAATTGCTACACCTAAAAGTAAATCTAGTGTTAAAGGGGGATACTTTGCTTCAGATTCTAATAAAGAATGGATTTTAGATTCCGAGGCATCATCTCACATGACTGGGGATAGATCTTTGTTTATTGATTTTTATGAAGGGAAGAATTCAGATCAAAATATTTCTATTGGCAATAAAATGAAACTTCCAGTTTTAGGAACAGGAACTGTTAATGTAACAGATGGGTCTTTGAAAAATGTTTTATTGGTTAAAGGATTGGGGGTGAATTTTATTTTTGTATACAAAATAGTTCAAGCTAGATATGAGTTTGTTGTCAATGCTGATCAAGTTATTGTTAGAGATATAAAAGACCCAAGCAATATAATTTCTATTGGTAGAGTTGATCATGAAGAGAATCAATTTAAATTTGTGGGGTTTCTTGATGATAAAAAGACACTCTCTCATGCTTTTATTGCTCAGACTGATTATATGTCACAACTTTGGCATGCTAGACTTGGACATTTAAATTATAAAAAATTACAAGATATGGTTAGAGGATTAACAAAAATTTCAGCTTGTGAAGGTGTGTGTGAAGGTTGTGTGTTAGGGAAACATCATCTAGATCCTTTTGATTCAGGTAAAGCATGGATAGCTAATCATCCATTGCAACTTATTCATAGCAATTTATGTGAACCAGGATATCCTTCACTTCCAGGTGCTAGGTACCTTCTCACTTTTATTGATGATTATAGCAGGAGAGTATGGGTTTATTTTCTTGAAAGGAAAAAAGAAGTGTTTGAATTATTTCAAAAGTTTAAAGCATTAGTTGAAAATCAAAGTGGTAAAACAATTAAATGTTTGAGGACAGATAATGGGGGTGAATATTGTAATTATGCTTTTGAGTCATTTTTTGAAAAAAATGGTATTAAGGTGCAAAGAATAGTTCCTTATACTCCTCAACAAAATGGGGTGGCTGAACAAATGAATAGAACTCTTTTAGAAATGGCTCGTTGTATGTTGCATTTTAAAAGTTTGCATAATAAATTTTGCGGTTTGGCTATTTCTTGTGCTGCACATATTATAAATAGAATCTCCACCAAAGCTCTCACAAATATCACCCCAGAAGAAGCATGGAGTGGTAAGAAACCTCACATTGGATATTTTAAAGTATTTGGGTGTATTGCTTGGGCACACATTCCTGATGCACAAAGGAAAAAGTTAGAACCAAAGAGTCATAAGTGTTTGTTTATGGGTTATAGTGAAGAATCAAAGGCTTATAGGTTATATGATTTGACAACAAACAAGGTCTTTGTTAGTAGAGATGTGAAGTTTGATGAGCATTCACAACTTATAGCCACTCCTTCTCACTCTACAACAACAAATGCTTCTCATTTTTCAGATATTTTAGGAGGAAATGGAGACTACATTGATGAGGATGAGTTGTGTACTTCTACAAATGATGAAAATACTAATGAAAACAACACAACTAATGCTTGTAATCAGACATTTTCTGCAGATAGTAATGATGAATAAGATAACTTTTCAGCTAGCCAAAAGACAAGGAGTGTTGAAGAAATCTATAGGCAAGGCTCAAAGATCCAAGGGAGGAATGGTAGTGCTCGCATGGCCAAAGTATTACAAGTAAATGACCCAAGATCATATGAGGAAGCTAGAGGGAAGAAATAATGGGAGCAAGCTATGGAAGAAGAATATGATGCTTTGGTGAAAAATAAAACTTGGGAACTTGTGCAACTTCCCAAAGGTAAGAATGTCATTGGTTGCAAATGGGTTTATAAAACAAAATTTAAATCAGATGGTGCTATAGAAAAATTTAAAGCTAGATTGGTTGCTAAGGGATTTAATCAAAAAGAGGGTGTTGATTATGAAGAAACTTTTGCTCCTGTCATTAAAATGAATACAGTTAGAATTATTCTTTCTTTGGCTGCAAGTCTTGGATGGAATATTCATCAAACGGATGTAAAAAATGCTTTCTTAAATGGAGATTTATATGAATAAATATATATGGATCAGCCACTAGGTTTTGTAGATCAGCAACATTCTACTCTTGTTTGTAGATTAAAGAAGTCACTTTATGGGCTTAAACAAGCACCAAGAGCATGGAATGAGAAGATTGATAGGTAATTTCAGCTTCATGGGTTTCAAAAATGCAAATCAGATCCAAATATTTATGTGAAGAGAGTGCAAAATGAGATTATTCTTGTTGTAGTTTATGTGGATGATTTACTCATAGCTGGACCAAATATTGGGTTAATTAGTGATTTCAAATCAAATCTTCAAGGGGCATTTCATATGAGTGATTTGGGTGAACTGAATTATTTTTTTGGCTTGCAAATTAGTAGACTTCATGATGGGTTATTTATCTCTCAAGCAAAATATGCTTTGGATCTTTTAGATAAATTTAACATGCTTGAATGTAAGCCAGCCCCTACTCCTTTTCAATCTGGAATTAAGCTTACTAAAGAATGTATTTCCAAGAAGGTGGATGCTACTTTATATAGACAGCTTGTTGGTAGCTTGGTTTATCTAACACAGTCTAGACCAGACATTTGTTTTGCAGTCAATTTGGTATCTAGATTTATGCAGGAACCAAAAGAAACTCATTGGTTGGCTGCCAAAAGAATTTTATGATACATTTGTGGCACCATTTACTATGGCATTCATTATAGTTACAAGTCTTCAATTTCTTTGACTGGCTTCATAGATTCAGACTGGGGAGGTGACATAGATGATAGAAAATCTACTGGTGGTTATATTTTTCAGCTGGGGTCAGGTCCAATTACATGGAGTAGCAAAAAAACAAACTACTACATCATTGTCCTCATGTGAAGCAGAATATAGAGCAACAAAAGAAGCTGGAAAGGAAGTAGTTTGGATTAGCAACCTTTTATTTGAGCTTGGTTTTGCACAAAGTTCAGCTACTCCTTTGTATTGTGATAATCAAAGTGCTATTCAAGTTGCAAATAATCCTGTTTTTCATGCTAAAACAAAACACATTGAGATTGATGTTCACTATATTCGAGATCTTGTTCAAGAAATTTTTGTTAATCTTCTCTTTTGTCCAAGTGAAGACCAAGCAGCAGATATATTTACTAAGAGTATGCTTGAGGCCAAATTTTTGAAACTACGAGGCATGCTCGACATGATTGAGGTGAACATTAAGGGGGGATAGTCATGTCATGTTCCCCTCTCTTTCTTTTGTTGTAAATAGGTACCTAACAAGGCTAAATGTCGGGACCTATCCTATCTATATTTTTTATTGTAATTTCTCCCATACATTATCATTAGTGGTAGAAATTAAGGGAGGATGTTAGAAAAAGTCAACAGTCATGCTGTTATAACCAAACAACAAGTATGCCACACATTTCCTATTAAATTGGTAACAAGATAGGAATGTCCTCCATGAAACTAGGTCATACAACATTATCCTAAGAAGATATGAATGTCCTCCTTGATACTAGATCATACAACCTTATCACCTTATTCTCTACAATCATCTTCTTATCTCATGGGCTCTCTATATATAGGGGCCATTGCATAGCCTTGTAGCAATCAGTTTGATGAATAAAAGTTGCTTCTCTCTTAAGTGTTTATTTCTATTTTTTCCATTGCCAAGTATTTGTGCTTATTTCAGATCTTAGTAAATCTTGGATCTCTTATTTTTATCAGAATGGACACCAAGAACAAGAATAACTGGTACTGGTGATTAATCCTTTTTTAAATTAAGTCTATAGAAATTTCCTAACCATAAATACTGATTCATTTCATTACTAATATAATCTAATATGATACAATATACTGTAATTATGAAGTATATATCTCTTGGAAATAACACTCAACAGTTTGTAAATAATATATTTAATGTTGAGAAGATGATATTAGCTAGTTATATTTGCATTGATATCCGCAGGGTTTTCTTCCAGCAGTGATTGTGAGAAACAAATAACACAAATTGAAGAAATCTTGGATGCTTGCAGGTAAATCTGATGACCCCTATTCTGAGAAACTAGTAACATTTCCATCATTTCTTGGTGTTTTCTTCATTTCTCAGATCTTAATTGTAACCGCATTAATTAACATGCCCAAACAGACCATTACAGTGGAAGATAAGTGTGAACTTGAGTCGACTCCAGACCCTGCAAAGCAAATAACTAAATTTTATTCCTTGTCAATTGAACATCAAGCCCTACAAAACAAATTGGTTTATGTGTGAGAAATATATTAAAATTTAATTTAATACTCACAACCTTAAATCTAATGCTCGGCACATGAAGGTGTCGAGTGCTAGTTTTACTCGGCACAGGAAGGTGCCGAGTGAAAGATTGCTCGGTACTTGATGTGCCGAGTGACAGGCAACAAGTGCCGAGTAAACTCGGCACACAAAGGAGAAAGCCTAGTACCAACGGATGCCGAGTAAGCTCGGCTCACAAAGAAAATGCTCGGCACTTGAAGAGCTCAGCACAAAAATGCAGTAGGTGCCGAGTGTTCTATTTCAACTAAATATTATAACTTAGAGAAATTCAACGTGAATGCTTTCACCATTAGAACCAGAAAGCCAAAGCTTTAACCTTTCAAACAAACTTGTCAAATGCAATGAATAGAAGAGGAAGATAGATTCAAGTATGCCTGCTTGCTTTCTATTCAATCTTTCATTAAACTATTACAAAATCTGGGAGCATTAGGCTTCAACCAAAAAAACCCTAACATAATCCTTAACTGATAATACTTCAAACTTCAATAAACTTTTAAACTTGCAGCTCTAATGGCTGCATACAAAGGTGCCTGGAGCAATCACTGCTTCAACAGGACAAGACAAAACAACAACCAACTCACAGAATGAACAGAGGAGTCACATTCAACTGGAGACACTGAACATACTTCCTTTTGTCTCTGCAACAAGTGGATCTGCTGACCACTTTCTTCTTCTTCCTTTTCTCTGCTCTGCTGAACTGAAAAACTGAATAATCTGACTGACTGAATGAATGAATAAACATTCCTTTTGTCACATTCCATTTTCCCCCTCTTTTCAGAATTTGAAAACCTCACCTACCCGTATTAATTGTTTTTGTCTGTTCTGGATGTCAGGGGGGTAGGTGAGCATTTGGCTGAAAGGGAAAACGTCAATGCTGCATTAAATTTTCCAACATTCTGTGCATCATCTTTTTGAGGAAAGCAAAGCAAAAAGCATCAAAGAAAATGTTGAATATTGTCTTCAGAATCTGGGTTTGCTCTGTGCTTTAAAGGTATGGTTTTTTACTTTTTTAATATTAAATTTTTATTTCAGTAATGTTCTGTTGAGATTTTCATTTGTCACACTGAACATATATAGGATGTTAAAGAAAATACGTTTGTAGTTCTCATGGTATTTAAGATGGGCAATTGTAGATGGATTTACTGTTGCTCTAGCTAAACCCCTTCTGTTATTATACCTCATCATGCATTCATTCCTTGGCAAGTCTCAGTATGGTATCTTCCATGCACGACTCTATTGTTTGATCCAGCTGTCACTTGCATCAAGTGCCTTTTTGTGCAGTGGCTACATGACTATGATATTCATCTTGATATTTTTTGATTTCGGCTTATTTTTTGTTTAAGCACTCTTACTGCTACAACATTCACATGAGTTTATCTCTGAAAACTTCTAATCCTTTAACCGATAGTGATGCTAATCAAATATTCTAAAAGCAATTTTAAAAAAATATTTAGAAAAGAAAACTATTGATAAAATTTAAAAATGAAGGAGAATAAACCTGCTACTGAATCTTCTGTTTTCTACATAACTCACCTCCTTCTCTGTAGATGGAGAAATGATGTTTTCATTAGACCACCAGATTTGCATTTTTCATTCACAGACAAACTCAATGCAGTTATGATGATCTAATTAAAAAATGATTTCAACACTTACAACTGCAACCTCACTTATTTTATAAATGAATTCACAGTCTAATGAAAGTACTAAGTCCTGTATGAAGTCTCCAAACACATGCTTCATTAATAAACTAACTGAAAATGCTTTGAATGTTACATGAATTCAGAGCTCGGATATATATAGGAGCGAGGACCTTGCATGCAACTTTACTACTAGATTTTCTCCACATGTCTTCCACAATTTTGCTAAATTATCATTATTATTCTTTCACACTCTTAACCAAATACCTGCGCGTCTGCTCAATCGTGGATTACTTTGTCACTGCTTGATGCCTGCCTGTGTGTGTACTATACCTGCAGGTTGTGCCTCTTCCAAAGTCATGTAGCTAACATGGACAGATCAATCACCAGGTCGTTCAGACCTAATTACATTAAGGTGGGTTCTTTTGATATCCACAAAGTAGATTCTGTCATCATATAGATTCCTCTCACTTTGTTTTTTCATGGTTCTTTGGTCAACTAAACTTCATCTTAGTGACTGTTCCACTATGTGATCCAATGAAATTTCATTTCAATTGTGCAAATTAAGTTTCTTACGATGAATCCAAAAACATACCTCAAACTGTTGTCAAGGATCAAGCTTATCTATACCTACTTGGCTGTCGTAGCTGGGTGTAAATCTTTTTCTGCCTATAATTAAGTCTAAGGCAGTGCATCGATTGAGCATACGTGCAGGTGTAAATCTTTTTCACTTTTGTGATCCTCTACTCCTTTACGATATACTAAAATGATCAAGATTCAAAAGAGATAAAAAGACTTGCAAATAGGGCTTGGGAAACATGATTTTGTGTATGCTAAAGGAGATAACATCTGGAAAACATCTTGATATTGGAGCTTTGCTCCTTGAGAATGATGTTTTGTTCTACTTTCAGTTGCTTGAGCTATATCCTATATGTCTACAGTTTTGCCTTCACACACTTTATAAAGGATAGCCTCAGGTCTAGTGGTTATTAATAATAGCTAAGTGAATTTAATTGTTTCTTTATGATAATGTTAATTTTTTCAGAACTTTTATTCATGTCTTCTTGTTACATAACTAATTGTTAGACTACACGAGACTGGTTTTATACATTAACATGAAATCTGTCAATCATACAGGCTGTTCAGTTATGCAGTGAAAAAGAGAAGTTACGTGAGACTTCTACTGGAACGGTAGAAATGGAGGAATATGCTCTAGATGATTATCTAAAAGATGCTCGTAGACTCTTTGAAGAAGAATTACCATCTGGTATGCATGTCCACCACACTTTCAAGGGGTAGTAAATCATGAACAACGAAACTTATATGGTCAGTTGAGAAATCTTTATTAATTTTTTTGCTTGCACTTCTAGAACCTAGAATAACTGCTAGGATGGTCAGAGTGCCATCATGCAATCCAGGCCAATTATATAACATAGATGTAAGATTGCTAAATATTTGTATAAATAGGCATTCTAACCACTCTGAACATTCATAACATGGACATTGAGGAGTCTACTAAGAAATGCAGCTAAAAGTGATCATCATCAAACAAAAATACATCTGACTGAATCCGACCATCTTACTCTGAATTCAATTGTCATGGATTTTCATAAATTCGAAAGAAACAAATTACAGCTGAAAAAACAGTTGCTGATTTTCTTGTAGTATAAAATGTTGTTACTTGTTTGGTGTAAACATCAAATTAAAAATATTGAATTTGAGACTTCAGATGTGAACGAATTATTCAAGACACCTGAAGGAATTCACAATGCTGTTAAACATGGCATTTTAACTCTAAAGTTGGAGCAGCTAGTGCATTTTTTAATACAGAAGAGGTACGAGAAATCATAGTAATGTGACATCAGTGTCTATTTGTAGTTTTTTATTGCATTTTGATAGAAGCCTGACTCCTAGTTTTAACAGTGATGAAGATCCCAGAAAGGTTTCCTGTATAGTATTTGTGGAAAGAGTGATTGCAGCTGCAGTAATCTCAAGTTTGTTACAACAGATTGATTGTTTGAAATGTCTGAAGACTGATTTCTTATCTAGTGTAAGCTCTACATTTGGTAGCAAGACACAGAAAAAAGCTTTAGAAAACTTTTCTTCTGGAAAGGTTGGTTGGATCTTTCATTTACTAGAAACAAATGTTAATTTGATTACGACCATGCTATTCAAACTTACCTAGATGTTAAATTTTTCTTAATACGTTGTTCAAATTTTTTCTTAATACGGTGTTCAAATGTTACATCAAATTTTCAGTTGCATCTTTTTCAGAAATATATTTATAAAGGTTATTGATATTGATTTTTCAAAAATCTATGGGATGTATTGAATTATGATGTTTTTTGAATATGAATGTGCAGGTTCAAGCTTTAGTTGCAACATATGTGATTGAAGAAGGTATTGATGTAAAAAATTGTAACTGTGTCATCTGTTTTGATTTACCCATAAGCCTGTGCAGTTATATTCAATCTAGTGGACGTGCTCGCCATGAAAACTCAGAGTTCATCTTATTTGTTGATAGGTAATTTGTGAATATAAAATCAAGTAATTAATATAATGTTCAAGCTTACGGCTTTTACCTTGGAAAAATGAATAGAAAAATAAAAAAATAAAAAAATTATTACATTCTTATCTGTTTAAAAAATGCATAAAATACATTATTACAACAAGCTTTGAGTTGGCATCATAGTCTAAACCATGGTCCCTAGGAGATGCATGATGTAAATAATCACTTTGCTTTTTCAACTTCAGTAGAATGTGAGTCTAGCTAATAATTATCGAAAATTTCATCTGATGATTTCAAATACCATAGAAGTCATAAGGCATTTTCAATTTGACAAAATCTAGAAAATTCATAACCAATGTTAGTGTTATACTCTTACACTAAATATTATCAATTTTTGAATTTCACAGAGATAATGAGAATCAGAAGGATGACTTATTTGATATAATCAAGAGTGTAGCCATATTAGAGGACATAATATCAAGTAAAAATGATGCTTCTATAACGAAGAGGAGTTCAATTGAAAAGGATTTGTCAGTAGATGTTGAACAGCTTCCAGAAATCACAACCATTGTAAATAGAATGCCTTACAGTAAGGAGAAAGTGTGGTTGAAAAGGATAAATCTAGAGCTTCAAATGAAGTTGAAGATTTTGGTGAAGATCTTGGAGGAGTTCATGAAAGAGAGGACAGAATTAAAGAAAGAGTAATTGAAAATGGGGATGAAATCGAAGAAGATTGTAATGGCAAAGAGGGAATAACATCTACGAAATCAGGTATGCAAACAATTCATTCTCTTGTATTATTGGAGAAATTGGCATTAGAAATAGTTTTTCTAAACTTTTAGTATTATGTAGAAGTAAAACTATATTATTTATTGGAATGAAATTAATATTTGATAAATTTGATTGTGATATATGAATTAAATGTGTTTTTTCTAATTGCAGTTAAAAGTTTTCTCTTATATTTCCTTTTATTGCTTATATTTTTTTTAAAGAAAATATTTAAATTTTTTGAAAATTTTGAAGTCATATTGTATATCCCAAATAATAATAGAGGTAATTAAATTTATATTTCATATATTAGTTATTTCTTAAAATTGTTTTTTCAATAAACGTAATTATTTATTTTAATTACATTTTATAAACAAAATTATTGTCAAATAAAAAACATTAATGAAACCGAATAAAATGTCAATATTCTTTGGAGAAAATTTTGTTTTGATGATATTTTTGTTCCTTTATAATCTTTATTAATGAAAATTATGCAGGATTTTCTTTGATGATTAGTAGGTTGTGATATTTGAAGATTTAATTGTCTCCCATTATTTCTTTTTCTTTCTGCAAGGTCTACCTGAAATAAGGGAGTTACATTCAACTATTAAAATAGACACATTATTTGATAGTTGGGATGAAGAGGGAAGAGAAGTTACTTTGAAAGTTTACAAACTTCGTTTTACATCTAAATCCAATGATAATAAGACATATTTGAATTTTGCCATGTTAATTAAATCTGAATTAGATGATGACATTGCAAATACAGATATAGTGTTACATCCCAAATTTTGACCTAGCTTGAAATATAGCCGTTGAGGTTCACATGAGGTCACTTGGCAATTAATTTGATATTTAGTCATTATGATTTCAAGTGAAGATGATATGTTAGTTGATCATTAATCATGAATTCATGGAATTAAGATGAAAGGTAGATTTGATTATTTATAATTTATAATTTAATTATAGAGAAATTCCTTGCAGGGAGCATATCGAAGGACTGGAAACATTGTCAGAAAAGACAAAGAATGTGCCATTCCATATGCGAAGAAATACACGATAATATGAGGTTTCAAGCTCTTTTGTACTGGGAAAAATAGCTGTTACATATGGTATCAGAGCGTTGGGTTAAACAATAAGATCCTTTCTGATGTTGGTTAAACAATCAGATCATTATGTGCTCCAAAAGGAGTTGGAACTATCAATGCTTGTTTACAGATGTGAACTTTTGATGAAATGGGCATGGAAGCTTGAATCATAGAAATGGAAAAGATGAATTTCCAAGTATTTGAAATGATGAGAATCTTATGAATTGTTCCAGATGCTTATGATCTTGATTTGATGATCTTGCATAGTATATCATTGTTTTTGCCCTTTGACACATTATTATACATGTATAATACACATGTGATGTTGACTTTACTTGTTGAGCTGTTGTATATTGTTTTGGAGATATCCTACCATGAAATGATTATTCTAATAAAATATTGGGCTTGAAGGCCAAGGATTACAATGGAAAAACATGGATTCACTAACCTATTACAGGTAATCTGTAAGTTGCAACGATGATCTATCCGTTAATGAGGACCATGTGTTAGATAATATGTATGAGTAATTTAAATTATGATCTGGAACTTACTGGTTGAAAATTTTCAATTTTGAATACTTATCTTACTTTCAACCATTGAATCCTATAAATAAAGAAATCAATATGGAATCAAACTAATGATATGGTGAGTGTCAACATAAGTATGACAAGAATATGAAACAGAATTGACTCAATCAATGCTAAGATGACCACCGTTACGGTAAAATGAACTCAGGTGAGTACGTGTTCAATTTTATGTTACCATGCAAGTATCTTATTGGAAGCTTTAAAGTAAAAAGGGATCTTGAGTTTTGACTATGATTTTCATTTTGACCCAATTGAGAAAAGAAATGATATCACAATGATTATATATATGTATCTTGTATGTGGAATCTTCTTTTAGTGTCTAAATTGCAGAGGTCATCGAGGACGATGAACCACAAGGGGAATGGTATGTTACATCCCAAATTTTGACCTAGCTTGAAATATAGTCATTGAGGTTCACATGAGATCAGTTGACAGTTAATTTGATATTTAGTCATTATGATTTCAAGTGAAGATGACATGTTAGTTGATCATTAACCACGAATTCATGAAATTAAGATGAAAGGTATATTTGATTATTTATAATTTATAATTTAATTAGAGAGAAATTCCTTGCAGGAGCATGTCGAAGGAGTGGAAACATTGTCAGAAAAGACATAAAGAATGTGCCATTCCATATGCGAAGAAATACACGATAATATGAGGTCTGAAGCTCTCTTGTACTGGGAAAAACAGCTCATTATAGCCTAGTGCCGAATGTTAAATTAGACCTAGGAAAACTGGTTGTTACATATAGATATGTTTTTAACTACGGATAAGCTTGTCAAGGCAAAATTTTTACGAAGAGGAGAAATGACTTTGGATTTAACTGAGGTATTGAAAGACAAACAACTTCATCTTCCAATTTATATATTACAATTTGCTTCCAATAAGTTATTTACTTCTTTTTGTATGAAACTAATAATAGTTCTGTCACTTGTGTATTAAACAGATGAGGAATGCAAAAGATTTTCAAGAAATAATTTTCAATGGAATTTTTGGAAATCTGAGGAATAAGAAAAAATTCATGGAAATGAAAAACCTATGGTGCACTTCCTATACTTACTTACTTCTACCCTTAGAATCAAATCAGTCTAGTCCAACTGTTATTGACTGGAAATGCATCGAAACATGTGCAAAAAGAGCTAGAGAGTTTAAATTACTTTCAACTATTTCAAAAGAGGCTTCTATGATAGGAACAACAGATTTGCACAGTCGAGAGGACTCTGAAATTTTGATTTTGGCTAGTGACATCTGTGAATCTTCACATTTGATAGATAAAGCAGTGCTTACTGTTCATAATGGAATGCTTTATCAAGTCGTAGAAATTATTCAAGGAAAAACTGCTGAGAGGCCCTTCCCTCCCAAAAAAGTTTCTAATCCATGTTATGATAGCTACAGTGAATATTTTCTGAAAATGTGGGTATCTCATCTTTGATAGTCTTAATCTTAAATGCCCGTCCAGGTGTATTCACATAGAGTTGATTGCAATGGTTCTAATTAATTTATCATGATGATTTTGCAGGCATGGAAAGAAACTAAAGCATTTAAATCAACCACTTCTTAGGGTGAAGCATGCTAAGCGACCCCGTAATTTTCTTACAAAACACCAAGAAAAGGCAGTGGAGAAAGAAGGACCATATGTGGAACTTCCTCCAGAGTTGTGTTTGAACTTGGATGTTCCAAGCTCATTTATGAGATCATTGTGTTTGCTTCCATCTGTTATGCACCGCCTCAATTGTTTAATGCTCGCAAGTCAACTTAATAAAACAATTAAGATAGAACGCCAAAATTGTCCACCTGTATCCGTGCAACTGGTAATTTCATTGCTAATCATTTCAAACTGATGTTATTTTGTTTGATTTATTTATTTAAGATTAATTGTTTCACTTTTGTTTTTCTATGCAGAAGTAAATTCTTCTTAACCTCTAACTAAACACTTTTTCTTTCTTCATAGATACTGGAAGCAATCACTTCACACAAATGCTTAGAATGTTACTCCTATGAGCGGTTGGAGTTATTGGGTGACTCCTTTTTAAAATATGCCATTAGTCGACATCTTTTTATGAAATATGAAAATGGGGATGAAGGACAGTTATCATATCATAGAGCTAAGGCAGTCTGTAATAAAATGCTTCATGATTTGGCATTGAACCGTAATTTGCAGGTACTAAAATGCTATATTTTAATAGTTAGTTAATAAAAAAAAATTTCCAAATTAAAAATTCTACTGGTAAAATGAGCTCCTATTTTTTTAACTCTTTATTCATAGTTAGTTAATAAAAACATCTTAGTAAATATACTATAGATTACAAATCCTACTGCTAAAATAAATTGATATTTTATGTTTCTTAGACAGTTTTCTCTCAAGTTTTAAGAATTAGTGACAAGTACAATATGACCCTTAATATGGGCTGAATATATTGATATCCGCCTTCTTTGAGGAAAAAGATGTGCATCTTTAAACAATTTTCTTTTTCCATCTTGATCTTTTACTTCAGTCAATTGAGTTAATAACAGCTGATACTGTTATGCTGATTGAAGACTATTGCTTGTTTACGTGGAAGAATTTTGATTTTGATATAGTCTATATTTAATAAGTTGAGTATTTGTCAATTTCAAGTCTAATCTAATAACTTATTTTTCTTTTGCTTTGTGAAAAGGGATATATTTTAGATGATCTATTTGATGTGTGCAAATGGGTCGCCCCTGGGCTACATTGTAGAAACATTGTTCCCTGCTCTTGCAACCCAGAAGATTCCAACAGTCTTGAAATGGGAAAAGTTTGTGACAAGAGGCATCGATGGATTCAATCCAAAACAATATCAGATGTTGTGGAGGCCCTAATTGGAGCACATTTGATCGGAGGGGGTACAAATGCAGCCCTTGAGTTCATGAGATGGATGAACATGGAGGTTAATGTTGAAGATGAGTCAGTAGATATTGCATGCAAACGTTCTATAAATTATCCTAGTGTCTTGAATGCACGTTTGGATGAACTGGAATTGATCTTAGACTACCGCTTTGAGAACCGATGCCTCTTGGTAGAAGCAATCACACATGCTTCAATTAGCGAACAAGGAGGACATTCTTACCAGGTAATTTTATATTGAACTTACCTTGCACAGTCCAAATATTATATTTGATAGTACTTGCACAATTAATTTTTTCTAGAATGTAGAACTGAATGTTGATATTATGTGTTAATTTTACAGAGGTTAGAATTCCTTGGTGACTCTGTACTAGATCTTGTTATTACTAAGCATCTGTATTCAACATATTTGGAATCATCCCAGGGAATTTTATCAGACTTACGGCAGGTAGCTGTTAACAACGAGAACTTTGCTCAAGCAACAGTGAAACACAATATTCACAACTATCTGCGTCATAATTCAGATGAATTAAAAAATCAAATATTAAAATTTGTTGAGGAATTTAAACAACATAGAGGTGGTGACTGCAAGTTTATATCATTTGGAGGAGGAATGCATGCTCCAAAGGCAAGTTAGTTAGTTTAACATTTGTGAGAACTCATCCTTGAATTTTCCTTTAATCAGCTCACGTTTTTTTTAGTTATTGAAAATTTTCTATAATGCTCAATAACATGATTGAGGAGCCTTATTCTATGCATATTAATATAATTTATTGGACTGGAAGTCCATCTTGACTTTTTATTATTGAACATCAAAAGTACATAGATAGGTATACAATAAAAGATTTCCAGTGGGTAATTGTGTAATAAATTTCAATTTATTTTATTGTTTGGTAATTAATTCCTAGATATATTACAGACATGTTATTAGCATTCCTCTTATTGCATGTTAACATAAATGTTCACTTTGATTACAACTTATGTTATTTTACTATATTTCTTAAATGCAGGTACTAGGAGATATACTAGAAAGCATTTCAGGTGCAATATTAGTGGATACTCGACTAAAACTTGATGTTGTCTGGAAAAAACTAAAACTTATTTTGTCTCCCATTGTTACACCTGAAAACATGGAATTGCAACCACTTCGGGAATTGCACGAGCTCTGAACTTACCACCATTATGAATTCAATGTGGCCACCACAAAGACAAGGAATGTTCATGTGGCCACTGTACAAATAAAGGTTAAGGGATCAATTAGCAAGGAGCCTCAGTGCATACAGTCTTAGAAGCCTATCATAACCGAGAGATTAAGTTGTTTAATTGGTGAATCTAAATTTATTTTCACTGATCAATAGCATCACATGGACAAGCCTTATTATAATTGGGAGTTCCTAATCCTGGAATGGTGGTTTTGTAAATAAGGTAATGGGAATATTTCATGGACGTTCAGTGGACGTGATTGGGAATGAAGCTCTACACGCATCTAATCTTATTGCTCAAGAAAACATGGTTTGTCTCTTATATAATGTTTATTTTAATTATGCTAGCTGAAATTTTTCAAAGAAAAAGTTGTATTCAGTTAATGGAGATAATGTTTTATTGTTGAGCCAGATAACTGCTAGTAGTACAAAAGTAGATTCAGGAGAAGTAGATATGTTTGTTTCTCTCGATCAGTGTCACAAAGAAAAAATACATGAGGAGATCTTATTTTGTTCCAGCAAATCAATGCAAGGTAAAGACCTAGATCTACTTCCACATATAAAATCCACTAACTAGCGTAAATTGGAAGAGGGAGAGGAAGGTGTGGGTATGATAGAAGAGCCTATACATGAGACTATAAAAAGTAATCGTCCAAAGAAGAGAACTTAAGCTAGAAAGACAGATGTAACTCTACTGGAGGCATCAGTGAATTCCTTGATACCTAAAGATCATATTCATGATACAAAGGATGATTCTAATAAGAATTGCTCCCCTGAAGGTATTTTTAGTTTCTTTTAAGAAAAGTCTTAACATATTTTGTTATACATGATTAAATCCGTGGGATTTCTATGGTAATGTAACTTTATATCTATGTGAAGTGGAAAAGCTGTTGTTTGAATTTCAGGCTATAGGCACCCATTTCTAATCTTTTTCAAACAATAGTAATGTACTAAACAGTGGATATATAAAAATGGTTGTCCTTTGAAGGTTTTCTTTTGCTTCTTTCAGTACATAAATTTTAGGCCATAAGCTATAGTTATAGCTCAGGAACTTTTGAAGTAATGAAGTAAAAAGTAGATATAAAAATGGTTGTTCTTCAGAAGTTTTCTTCTTACTTCTTTCACTCAAATTTTTAGTCATAGGCCAGCTAAATTGTTAAAACTTGGAAGTATGCACGAAATATGTTAAAAGTACTAAAATTTTCATTAAAAATGTGAAAAAATGAAGTTATAAATTGCATATTTATATTTTTCTATTTTTATAATTATAAAGAATTATTTTGCTATGAACAATTGAGGTGGCTTCTTTAGCATTCCGAGTGAGGATGTAGACTAGCACTTGTACCCCAGGACGGTCCAAGAGTATAGCCGATAGGTGTCCATATCTAGAATCTAAATCAACATGAATTGCAGAGAAGGAAAGAACTAAAATATTAGATTAGACAGTGGGGTAGATATTTTGAAAAATAGGAACTAAATGTGAATGTGACGGGTATTTTGAGACAATCATATATTATGAATGGACCAATATGTGTGTGAAGTGAATATCTAGCCTATGAATCTTGCAATGAAATACACAGAGATTGACCCACATATAATTCAACTGCCGATTTTGGCCACAACCGCTAAAAACATACACCTGATTCTCATTCACCACCATTGCATGGTAGCTCCTGTTCAAAGCATCATTAAATCAAAGACCATAAACCCACAAACATAATTATTCAATCAAAGACCAAAAACCAATAATCAGAGAAAGAGTAAAACATCATTCAACTAAAGACCCCAAACCCATCATTCATTATACAATTAAAGACCATTTAAACAACAAACCCATCAATCAAATACCAGAATCCCAAAAACAGTGAAAAGGGCAAAGCAAGGGTTTTAGAAAAAGTGGGAAAACCTGTCTGGTGGACCCTCCGGGTGTCAAAGGAATAGAAATGGTTGAGCTCATGATGATCTTTATCGTGACCTCCGAAGATGTCAATGACAAGGCCAAGGGCGACCATGGTGACGCCCACCTTCGGAGGTGGCAGAACCTCTTTAACATTCGCCACACTATGCACCCAGCTACTCTGGTCTCCACCTACTATCAAGACAGTCACATCTACTTTTCTTGTTGCCTACACTGCTGCACTGAACATGTCATTTTTAGTACATTTCACATTGGTGCAACCTGGGGCGAAGAGGGATGAAGTATATTTCAAGAGCCCCTGAAGAGGGGTTGTATATTTGCATGGAATACCTGCCCAACATGAACAAGATGAATAGACTAAATATTAGCAATTTACCTATGCAATACTCTTATTGATATAAGAAACACTCGAATCTCATACTTCTATATATGTTGGTTAAAAATATAACATATATAGTCAGGTTTGGAAGGATTTATTGTAGATAAGTCTCGATGATAGTTTCATAAATGGGTACCTTCATAATTTCCAATCATGACTTTGGTGACATTTGCATTGAGCCCAATGATGGCCAAAGAACTAATCTTGTTTGCAGCTAATGATAATGAGCCATCATTCCTGAGCAGCACTATCTCCTGCCTGGCAACATCCAAAGCAAGTTCTTGATGCTTTGTAGTAAAAACATCTTTTGGTCACAAATTTCCATATGGCTGCTTGGTGGGATCCCCATCAAACCAACTAAGCCTCATCAATGTCATGAGAGTGTTAGCCAGAGCATTATCAATGGAGGACTCATCCACTTTGCCTGCTTTCACAACTGCTTTTGTGTGCTTCCCCATGAAAGATCCATAGTCCAGATCTAGCCCTAAATTCATCATATCTAGGCCAATGCAAAAAATATATAATTCTTCTCATATGAATCACAAATTCAGATTGCTCAGGCATATTTTGTAGTGAATTGCATACCAGCTTTTTTCATGTCAGTAACTAAATCTTCAGCAGTGGGTGCATAGTGTAGAACCCCTTTAACTAGTCCTCCAGATCGAAGACATGCATTGTGTTTTCCACCAGCACATGAGGCTCCACTTCCCTTAATGCGAAGATATTTGATGGCCTCATTTGTAGGAGAGATGATTTGTGGGAGATTACAAGCGTAAAGCAGTGGTGGAGATAGCTGATGGCAGACATGGAACACATGCCTTTCACCGAGTGTTTGGACATTGGGAGTCAGAGGAGCCACCAGTAAACATGGCGATGTACATGGAAATTTTCAAGGATAATACATTGGATGTGGTGATTTTGCCTTTATCCTTGATGAAGAATGTAATGGCGATCATTATCTGTTTACTCCACCATGAATTCTGAAAGCATCTCCGTGTCTCACAAAGACCAATGTTTCCTCTGCAACCCTATTTGGACGTTGTGAGTTAGAGAATTTTCTAGCATTGATCGATAACAAACATTCCGATGACAAATTTCTGGTTTGGAAGTTGCAGTGTGAGGAATTCCCGGTGGGCTATCGCCCAGGTGAAAGCTTATCGGCTAATAACACGCTTTCCTTGAGGAAGCATATATTGGAAGAGGGAAAGGAAGATGTGGGAATGGAATATGTGCTTTTAATCATCGAGAGAAGAGGACCAAAGCTAGAAAGATGCATCTATTGGAGACATTGGTGAATTCCTTAATATTTGAGGACCATAACTGCAATGAAGAGGATAATGCCACGGGGCACAGTTGTAAAGATGACTCTAACAATAATTGCTCCTTTGGAGGTAGTTTTGTGAGTTAATGCTTTTTTCCAAAAACATTAAGCTGTTGTGTTACATATGATTAAATCTGTGGGAAAGTCTATGGTGATGGACATAATTATCTATGATAAGGGGAAAAGCTGTCCTTGGAAGTTAAGGATACAAGCACATTAGTCTTATATTTTCTTTTACAAACTATACTAATAACTAAAGATACATATTTATAAAAATGAGCATGTTTTAGAGTTTTCTTTTACTTCTCTCCTACTTTCATTGCATAAGTTTCTTGGCCATCAGTTGTAGTTATGTCTTAAGAACAGTTGAACTATTAAAAGCATCACAAATTTATCATATATATTGAAATTTTTTGTAATGTAAAAATAGGGAGAAATAAAGATATAAATAATACATTTATATTCTTCTGATTTGATAATTAAAAATAATAATTTTTCTATGAGCTATTTAGATGGCTTGACAAGAATTCCAAATGAAGACATTCTTCTGATTTGATAATTAAAAATAGCTATTTTGCCTTGAACTATTTAGATGGCTCAACAAGCATTCCAAATGAAGATGTAAAAAGTAATCTCCCAATGAAGAAGGCAAAATGTTGCCTCTCACATACACGGCATTTATCAAGTGTAATCTTAGGTTTGAATATTTCTTCAAAATCTAAAGGGAAATTTTAAATTTGAGTCATTGTTCTCATTATGACTTAGCTATATGTTATAATTATTTTAATTAATGATTATTAATGTTATTGGATGAGGGTTTTGTAACATTTTGTGTGCAAAGTAAAACATTGGTAAGATAATTTATATTTTTATTATTTTCTCTTCCTTGGAACTAATGAAATACACATGGGTAGACTTTTCCTTCATTGAGGCCCATCTTGTCTTTTCAAGAATTTATTTTCTTTGCAAGTTTTACCAATATCTTGCACCCTTTTCATCTGTAGTGAATTTTATGGGCTCTTGGTTAAATGGCTTGTGCTTTTATTATCCTTCTTTAAAATAATGGGTGAAACATGAACATCGACATTGTTATTAATGAAGAACAAACTACTGTAGTAGTTTCCATCATTATATCATGTGCATGAAGTTTGTGAGCATTGTAGATCTAATGTAAAGTCTACCCCTAATTTACTTTTCATGTTTTATTGCCATATTCTTTTAGGCCACCTTTATGGTTATGTTTTATGACTAGCGGTGATTGATTACCAGATTGGATTGGATGTTATTTCATACTTAGTTTATATATCTGATGAGCTACTTGATGCTCAGTTATTTTATGTGTTCATTGTTAGTCTTTTGATGATGATATGTGTATGTTCATATAGTGATTTTAGTTATTTTATGATGATAGTTAGATGAATGATTTATATGCAATTTCTATTGTTACCTACCCCATACTTGCATGTGTATGGTGTACATGCATGTCTTTTTTTATGGTTGACATTTTTGATGTAGTTGAGGGAGGCAATCATAGTCACATACTAGTCACGATCTACATGATGCACCACTCCCCGTCATTGTCTATTTACTATAGATTTATATGTATATGTATATGCTTGGCTTTTATGCAGATTGCAACTGTTGGTATCCACTTCCCTAAATTGTTTGAATAAGCATGCCCTATCGCAGTATCTCAATGGTAAAAGATGGGAGATAGTTCTTAAGTGCAAATCTTAACCCTAAGAAAATTGTCCTATAGAGTAGGACAAGTATCTGAGTTATTTACCCTTCCGAATTTGTTTGAAATGAGTTGTCTTTACAATTTTGTGGGTTTATTGTGATTTTCAATTATAATTAAATCAAATGAAAAGATTATTAAATAATTTAATTTTTTTTTAAAAATTATATTAAAAAATTAATTTTTAATTATATTTAATTAATTAAATAAATATAAGAAATAAATTCAAAAGATTTAATTAAAGTTTTAATTTTGGCATAATTATATTAATTTAATTTAATATTAATTTATTTAGGAGGTTTATCTTAATAATAAACTCTAAATATTATTATTAGTTAAATTAAAAAATAGATTATTAAAAGTGTGATTGTAAAAATGAAACCCTAATGGGAGAAAGCTCTTTATTAAGGAAATAGAGCTCATTTCTACATACATAGGTGGTTTGGAGGAGCAAATTTTGAGAAAGGGGGTTTTCAAGAAGACATGAATTCTTGCAAGCTTTGACCATTAATTTGGTTAGCATCAGATTGAGGTAGGACCTTGTTGAGATTTGCACAGTAATTTGCATAGTAATTTTCCTTCTAAATTTCTCTATCTTCTCTCTGTTTGTTATAGATCTGCTTTCAGAAATAATTCTAGTTGAAACCCTTGTTAAAATTTATGTTCTTTATTATTGAAAATTATCTATGAATGAAATCAAATTGGAAATTCTTGATTGAGAAATCTTTTTTTTTTAATTGGATTGATTTTGGAAATTATGAATTAGGATGGAGTTTAGAAAATAAAACTAAATTTGATTGTTTTTATTTTGTTGCCCTATTAGAATTAAAATTAATATCTATAATAAAAAAAAGGGGGTAGCTGAAAATTATCCATATACCATGCCTTTACTAAGTTTTATAAAAATATTATTGTTAAATGAAGTGGGGACATTTTCTTTTATTCAAGTGAATTTATTAATAAAAAATAAATTTAAAAAAAAGGAGAGAGGAGGGGCTGTGACCTCCCCCTCGACTATGATGGTAGGCACGCTGCCAAGGCAATAAGGCCGCTTGCGGCCTTCACCCATGAGATTGCTATATGAAATCACATAAATTTTTATTATTATGTTTTTTGAAAAAAAATTAGAATACTATTATTATTATTATCACCATTATTATTAATTGTTATATTATTTTAATATTAATGATTATTATTATTAATAAATTAATATATATTATTTTGTTAATAATTTAATAATAATAATTTTTAATAATTTAATAATTATTACTAAAATTTTAATAATAATTTTTAATTATCAAACGTTCTTAAATAATATATGCTTTTAAAATTTGAATAAGCTTTTCTTTTAAAATTTTGAGAATGTTATTTTGGAAAGGGTAAAGTTAATATGCAAATGATTTTATACTAAATTTGAAAACCATAGTAAATATAACACTATGAATAAAAAAAGGCAAACCTCATGATAGTATCGAATTTGCTGAAGAGTAGGAAAATCTTGATTAACAAAAAAGTGATCAATACCTATCATCAACAACCACGACAGATAAGATAACAAGAAAGATAGAAATAAAAACAAATATGGAACCAAAGAAATGCCCTAGAATGGTACAAATCATGTTAAAAAATAAATTTTACATCCTAGTAGAAAGGCATGAAGAGCGCATCACAGAAATAGTGGTTGACTATAGGAAAAATGATTCAAGAATATCTAAGAAAATCATCTTCAAGTCAAACAAGTAGATTAATCAAAGGCAAAAAATTGATGAAAAGGAAGGATGGAGGTAGGTTCGAACCCGAAAGCAGAAAAGTTCAATGCAAAATTTTCAAAAAAGGGATCAAGGGGGACCAAACAAAAACCTGGATGAAAACAAGGACGAAAACTAGAGAAAGCAGACCATCTTCAAAAAAACTAGGTATGCAAAAGAGATACAAATGTTGAAGGCAAAATTGGGAAGGATAGCCCCTAAAATCCTAACCCTAAACTGGTCTAATCCCTATTTTTGCCAAACCCTCTTTCATTTCCAAAGCCAATACCGTCCCATTAAATCTCAACCCTAAAATTAGCACCCAACATCTAGTAACAAATCTCAGGGAGGAGAAAACATCAAAACCACTTCACGATAGATTCCAATTTGGCAAATTTTAGTACGACAAAATAGTCAATCGATAGCAAGCATACCATGAATCAGAAACAAAAATGGATAACACGATAATCATAAGTGATAAAAATATAGGAGAAAAATAGTTTGAATGTGAAAGAAGTGGACTATATGCTATCTAGATAGGCACAAGAAAGACCAAAATTGATGAAATGGCTCAAATCAATGGATGTGAATCAGGTAAGTATATCCCCCCTTTTGGATTCTTTAATTTATATAAATTGCAAAGATGTAAAATTTAGAACATATTTTCTTAAAAGAGAATTAAAAATTAAAAATGGTTATAATTTAAACTTTGTAAAATAGAAGCCAAATTTCAATGATATAGAAATTAAAAATTTCAATATAACTAAGTGTGTATAATTAAAAAAAGTTCCAGTAGAACTATGTGACATAGACATAATCATTAAGATTGAAGAAAAACTAGGAGGAATAAAAGAATTTGAATGACATCATTTGAAAACAACCAATGTGAAATTACTAGTTAACTCCAAACCACATAGTCATGAACAAGATGAAATCAAAATAATAAAAAATCGTTCAATTTATACAATCAAATACATGGTCTATACTAGGAAAATTAGATATGTTAATTATCTTAAAAAAAGAATAACAAAAGCATCAACCTATAAATATTTTGAGGAAGTAAGGAAAGAAGATCATGTAGAGATTCACACCATAGAAGAGGTAAATGTAGAAGAGAAATTGAGGAAACAAGGAAAAAAAAAAGAGCACAAAATAAAATAGACAACATAGTTATTGCAAAGAACAAAGAGACTGAAGAAGAGGAGATTACAGAGCTTGAAATCATCCAGAGTGTTCTTAGAAGTATAGTAATGAAATGAAAAATAGTAGAGGAAGAAGATGCCAACCAAGCAACTCAAAGGAGATTTAGGGAAGGATTCTAACTACTGAATGTACTAGGAAGAAAAGTTGAAAATCTAAGAGAAGAACCTAGGCATTCAGAGTCTAGAGGAGAACATTCGATAAATTAAAAAACTCAATGAAGATATAACTCTAAGAATTAATGACGTCATAGATCAAATAGAAATTATGTGGACATCAGAAGATGCACAAAAAGAGAGAGGAACAAGGGAATAGGTGCATACAGAATAAATAAAAGGATATCCAATAGAATGAACAAGATCAAAATCAGAGAGAACACTTTGATAGTGAAGAAGATCAGGAAAAATAGAGAAATTAGAGAATAGAGAAAACAAAAAATTCTTGGCTAACACCTAAAAATGCAAATAGAAGTAGATAAGAACAATCCAAAGAAAAACCAACAATGGAAGAACTCATAGAAGTAACTAGTGAAACAAATGGTGAATGGAATGATACTATTCCTCCAACAACTTAAAGCCAATGGTGTAATATCACAATAAAAAAAAAGAGCCAAAAAAACATAGCTATAAATTTTGAGAAACCCCAAAGAATTGAGGTGATCCTTTCAGAACAGAAAAAAACACAAATGAAGAAAATGAAGAAACAATAGCAAACAAAGTAAACGTTTGGAGTATAGAGGACTACAAGGTAGTCACAGAGAACCTAGAACAAAGTAATGATCAAAATACTGATAAAGAGGATAAGACAAACTTAAGGCAGAAATGTGAAGAATATGACATAATGATGGATTTAGAACAAAGAATTATAGAAGATTTATTAGATCAGGAAAATGGACAAAATGAAAAACAAAGGATACAAAACAAAGAGCAGCTGAATTTAGAAAAATAGATAATAAAAGAGATGGAAAGAGAAAAGGAAGAGGAAGAAGAAGAAAGGAAAACAAAATGTATCAACAATGCAAATGAAAATCTAGAATATTTAGGCATATCCATCAACCAAGAAGGTATTAAAACTCCTAAATGTGATAAGAAAAAGATGAAGAGAGGAAGGAAATACCTAAAAGAGATGAGAGAAGTAGATGGTTAGGAAAAGGAACAAAAAAATATTAGTCAGATTCTTAAAGTAGGGAAGGGGAAGAGCCTTCCTGGGATAGTATGAGAATGAAAACTTAGAATGGTAGGGGTCTCAATGCATTAGGAGCATTAGGAATAATTTGGAATCCAAGAAAGATTAATTTAGACTTAATGAAATCTAATCAATACTGGATGATCTATAAAGTTAAGAGCATCATAAATGATCTACAAATAATACTAATAAATGAATATGGCCCAACTCAAAGTGTAGATAAAAAATAGTTATAGGAAGAAGTTAGCCTATTTATGTTTTACTTTGTGTTTGATTTGGGGTTGACTTAGTATGTTGACCAAAGGCCTAAGAGTTACTGTTTTCTGATGTTATATGAGATGTTGTGGTTTATGCTTTGATCTTTGAGATATGGATCAATGTTTATTATTTGGTCACAATCTTTTATTTTCGACCATTGTGATGCATTTACGTATTTCTATGATAAGTTTTGATCAGATTTTTGTTAGTGCTTTCTAGTTGTTTGTTTAGGCCTAAGGTGAATGATGTGTTTTTTCCGGTGTAACCTTTGAGTTTCGATCAATTATCCTTTGGTGTTTTCTAGTTGGTTGTATATGGCTGAGGTGATTATTGTCAGTTTCTTGTTATAACTTTTGAGTTTTTCATTAGCTATCTTTTGGTGCTTTCTAGTTGCTTGTATAAGGACTGAGATGAATATTTTGATTTTATCAGTTGTACTTTTCATTAGCTTAGGGTAGGTTATCTATGTGTATGTTGAGAAGTGGCTCACAATGGAAGCCTGAGCCATAAAGAGGTTTCTTGGGTAACCCATTGTAAGTTATTTTAATAAGTGAGAACATTTCATTAAATGGGTTTTAAATGAATTACTAAGAGTTAGTGTTTTCCTCGCTCATGCTTTCAATGTTAGTATAGGCTAGGATGGGAGTAGAGAGGATGCTTGGTTGCGACCTTGCCATACTAGTATGCATTGTATGTACGAAAGGATATTGATGCCACATAAAGATACTAGGGGGCTAGAGTGTAGAGGCTGCCAAGGTAACCTTAGAGTTGACTCATGTCATGACACTTGCCCACTTACATAGTAGATTTCTTATGTGTCTTTGTTGCCTTTGGGATTAGATGATACTTGTCTCTTGATACCCTTTGAGATAGTTTTCTATCAAATTTTCCTTGACCTAGATAATGGTTATGACTTTTGTGGTTTTATATCCATATGGGACTTGAGATTATCTCCTCAGCATGGTGGGAGTGGGCCATTTAGGTTCCATAAGGCCAGGTGGTAGTTTTTCTTATACCATTGAGATAGTTGGATGTACTTGTGCAGTTGTTCCTTTCATTTTGATCTTATGTTTTTGTTGGATGGTTATATTATGTTGTACTGTACTTGAATAATCAAATATCTTATGAGATGATGTATTATATTCATGATGTATATTATTTGAGCTTTTCATATGCTGCGACTTGTACATTGGATGATTATACATTATGGTTATGCCAAGTGACATCTTATTTAATTGAATTCATACTTGTGATTATATTATGATGTGGATTTTGGTTATGTATCATATTTTGTATTAATGAAAACTCATGTATGTGATTCAACATTATGTAACCCTTAAGAGATGTAATCTATTTTTGGTTTTTTTGTATGTATGTGAGTTATTTCTTCCACTATATTATCTCTTGTTGTTTTAATCTTTCAAAAAAAATGTTTGTAAAGATTATAAGTGACACATTAGGTTTTTTTTTGGGTTCCCTTGTGGGGTGTTACATCTAAGATACTTAGCCCTTCAACTAATGCACATGAATGTTAGTTTGAATCACCATGGAGGCTTCATAAATCTCACAATGGTTTGACCAAGTCCCATCTTATGCCATTTCATTGAGATTTAATTTCCTCTTGGCTCTCCTCATTTTTTGGTTCATCCAACATGACACTTAATTGAAATTGCTTGCCTCCTTATTTGGTGAGCATTTTAGGCTGAGGAAGAGATGGCCTTGCTGAAACTTTAACATATAATTTAAATAGATAATAAGATGTATAGTTAAAACTTGGCTATAAACCATAAATATTTTATTTCAAAAGAGAATAATGTTGAATGTTAAACTATTCTATAATAGTACCTCAAGCTCTGTATAAATTGTCAAATTCATTCATGTGTAATCCTAGAAAATACAAAGAAGATCAATTGTATCCTAGAGATATTTACGAAAGATGCCTGGTTGAACATCAAGCTACCTATTTCACTATAAAAAATCGAAACCCTCAAGAACACATTCAAGGCAACAAAATATGAGACCAAAATGATTAAAATAGGGGAAAACTAAAAGGATGTTGTTAAAGGAAAAGAACATATCAACATTGGATTTATGTTGGAGCATCAAAGTAATCCTCTACCAAATGTAGTGACTCTTGTGATAACCGTAAATTTGTTCCCAAAAGTTTAACACTAACGAGCTATGAGTTAATGCACAAAACAAATGAGAAGCTTATTCAATTGAGGCTACATCATTACATATACATTTCCTTAATGAAGTTTTTAAATCACACATAAATAGAAAAGGGAACCTATTAGTTATGCCCATTTGGCAAGTTTGTACTCTCTTTCTCCTACTCTCCAGTAAGCTTTCTTGATCATCTCCAACTCACGTGCCTCCTTTTACCTCATACCCCCTCCGTCGATGAAATCATTCTCTTTTATCTGCAGAATAATTTTTGTCTTTTGAGATGCAGTTGCAATGGAGAAAGAGAAAAATGAGCATCCCTAGAAAAGGGCAAGCACCCCCTTTTTAATAAAAAGACAATCCTACCATTGTAATGGACCCAAGTGATTCGATTTGATGCATATGTTCAAACAACTCCGCATTTTTCTTTACTAATTAATAAATTTTCTAACAAAATCTATGTGGCATTACATTTTCCATTTTGTTCGGTTTGTGAACAAATGGGTTGTGACATCCTCCCTGACTTAAAGAATGCATTGTCCTTATGCTAGGTCAATATGTACAAGTACAATCAATGAGAAAACAAATAAATAATTTGAATTTAGTCAAACTTTGTTCAATGTTTTAAATAATACATGTACTCCTATTTAGATTCTATCATAATCAACAAGATTATTTAATATGAATGCATTCTAATACAATCAACACACACAAACACTCATAAGACGCTATTTTTCAACCTAAAATTTTAACACTTATTTGAAGCAATCAATTCTAGAGAAAAATTAATACACATTTTATATAAGCAGAGGTATAATAATCATCAATCTAATTAGATTTCCACAATCCATTAGACGTTTTTATCTTTTGCTTCTGGATTTGATTGTGTTCATTTTTTTATCATCAACATTTCGGATCACACTCTGTGATCCATCATCAGAATGAGAGAATGCAAGAATGAAAAAATGTGAGCAGATCAAACCAGTGCAGGGGTTAATAAAGGAAAAAGGTTGGCAGAAAGTGAGGTGGACAGAGGAGAAGAAAATAAAAAATAAAAAATAAAAAGCTTATAGGGGTAGGACCCATGGGAGAGAAAATGAAGAATAAACAAAAAAATGAGGAGTAAAAATTGACATTACCCCTAGGAAATAAAAAAAAGAGACAAAATTAGAAGAGCCTAAACGAGAGCAAGTGCAAAAGCCTCCCATGCAATGAATTAGAGATACTAAATAGTAAAGAACAAAGCAATCGAGAAGCAAAAGCATGTAAAAATGAATAATAAATGCGTTGAAAATGAAAAGAGATATTATATATAAATTAATAATAATAGTATGTGTGTGTGTGTGTGTATATATATATATATATATATATATATATATATATATATATATATATACTATTATAGCAAATTAATACTATATATTGATACAAATATAGCATAATAATAAACAAAAAATATTATTAGTCCCTACCTTTTAAAAGGCAGAGAAGATACTATTGTTTTCATATCGATTATGACAATTTATTTGTGCTTTCAAACTTTAAAAACAATAATATATTATATGTTTCATACTAGTTCATGTCTCAAATTTTGAATTTTCCTATTGGTTAGCTGGTTTTTTCTAGCGGTTTAATTAATTTTCTAAATTAAATAATAATATTAATAAACAGCTGAAAGAATGTATACGTGTATTGCTTGTTTTAACAGCTGCATCCTTTTATTAATGTTTGATAGGACGCTTGCCGACATTTTCTACGTTGGCCTGCGCACGGACCATAGGAAAGCAGGCTAGGTTGGCACGTTCACCTAGTAATTATTTGCTCTTGCCAACTCTTACATGAGTGCAATTAATTTGACCTTCTCTTGCCCGGCTGTCGCATTTGCCATTCATCTTGAAATATACAAGATTTTCCATTTCACAGATGCAGAAGTATTTTGAACAAGTAAATTTTTGTATGCCCTCTTCATGTAAGCTTTCCTCTTTTCTTCATCTAGAATCTCTGATTGTTCTATTTTTTTTTACAGGCCAGTAGCCATATGAAAATATCTAAAGTTACATCATTCATTTGTTAATAGTCGCTCTTGGCTATGTATTAATGCAGATGTAGCTCATTGGTGATATCCATGTGACCTTGATGATAGTTTTTGGTTTAAAATATGCTTCCTTTCACCAGAAGCCATAACTTTCCTCTTGCATTTCATATAGCTTCTGTCTTTTACGAATGCTATGGAAGACTAGAAACTGAACGCTGGAATCTTCTTGAGAAGATTAGAACAAAGGTTTAGATGATAGATAAAGCCTATTAGAAGACTGACACAAAGCCTGCAAAGCTTCTTCTCTGCAACTTCAAATTGGCAATCTGTAAAAAGTAGCTCTTACAATACAATCTTTTTCTCTTGAACTTTTTATTTTCTTTCAATTTATCAAACTCTAAAAATTTCATTTTTGGGGCTAAAGATTTCAATATCTTCTTTATAAATTTTCTACAATCCATTAATTGATTATGGATAAAGGTTTCAATTTGATTAAGCAGTAAAACCTTTGAAATTTTGGTTCTGTAGTTTCAGTCAATTTGATCAAACCCTAACCATTTTATTTAAATATTTTTTTGATCAACGTGTTTATTCTATTTCGGCAGACAAGGGAGGTAGAGAAATTGGGCAGCTATTCATATACAGTTCAAATAAAGGCGAGCTACTCTCTGTTCGCAGGAATAGATGACAGAATTAGTATTTTTGGGTGCTTCGTAGTCAAGTGTTATGAAGACTAAGCAACGCATGTACCTACAATTCTAATGGTATTTGGTTGCTATGTAAAAGAAAGCTGAAATGAACAGTGGCTACGTGAAGTCTACTACCTAGTTAGTGTGTAGCTCAAGACCAAATTTGAAAATTACCTAAAGGGAGACCACTTCGTCTTTCTTCTCCATGATTTCTTGGGTCAAGGCATTTTCAATGCTGATGGGGAGCTATGAAAGATGTTAAGTCCCTCAGAAGCTTCATGGTGGAGATGATGCAGTGAGAGATTCAAAATTGCCTCTTGCCAGTCTTCACCAATGCAACGAAAATGGGTGAGTGTTTAGTCGATTTTCAAGACATTATGCAGAGATTTGCATCTAATAATATATGTAGCCTAGCATTTGGGGTGGATCCTGCCTATCTTCTCCCATCAATGCCCATTTTTATCCATAATTGCTATATTCCATGATAAATTTCTTGAATAAATTCTATCATCTGCTAAACTATTAATGATGTAATCCTAGGATGCTTCACCCTAATTTCAAAACTTCACTGGGTCTATAAAATTTCACGAAAAAAAACAAACTACAGTTAGATGTCATACAAATTAGACAAAAAATGTTATGAAAAAAGCACCAACTGTACAAAGTAGGACCAAAAATATCTGTATTAGTCCAGCTTTTTCATAGGTATATACTAGCTTTACTGGTCTTGTAGATATCTTAAAAAAAGCCATTCGCATGAAAATCAATAATCTGCATCCTAGCTTTTTTTTCTATCAAGTAAAAATATTGCATTTAAGCCTTGCTTCAATAGATTACAACATTCTTCCTCCATAGAAATCTCCCTGAGAAAACCCTCATAGCGACAAACAGTTGAATGCTTTCAACATGGACACACAAGAATTTAATACCTTTTTATAATGAGTTAGCAAAGAATTTCTGGAAAAAAAAATTATGGGATTCAGGCTTCTCTTCGAAGGTCTTGAGTTTGTGCCAGAGATGGTCAATACTAGACTTAATTCTAGTTTTGAGTTTGTCAATTGAAGGTTAATATTATAGTTTTTTAAAATCTTGCTAGTTTTACTAAATACTTTTGAGATATAAATTAATGTTTGTTTGTTTTTACTGTGCAGGTTATGTTGTGCAGGACAATGCAACGCAGGTGATTGTTCTGTCCTATTTTTTCATTTCTCTATGAAAAAATTGCTGACTAGAGCTGTGTCAAAGTAGGCTTCCTGGTGCGGAAAAGAGTTAATGGGGTTCAGGTCAGGGGTTCCTTTCTTCTAAATATAGATAGAGAACTATATAAATAATAACATTGCGTGAACAACCAATAGACAGTGGTCAAACAAGAAGCCTATAAGATAGTTTTCATAGAAGCATTATAGCAATAATGCATAACTTAAAAATTGGAAAAAGTCTCTATATAAATAATAACATTGCGTGAACAACCAATAGACAGTGGTGAAACAAGAAGCTTAAAGGATAGTTTTCATAGAAGCATTATAGCAATAACGCATAACTTAAAGATTGGAAAAAGTTGAAATTAAACGAGCGCTCAGGGTTCAGAGAGCATCTGACACTTCTCAGTGAACTAGGTTCGAACCCTTTGGAGGAGATTTCCAATGGCCAATGAATATAGACTCAACTACCAGATGTTCCACAGGCATTAGAAGACCACTAGCATTATCATAGTCAGTAAATTTTACCACATTGAGAGTTCTGCATGAATAATTCTATCTGCCCCCAGTATGGACAATGTAGAAGCACTAACAATCTTAAACTCGATATGGTGGGATGCCATGAAATTATTCCTAATAAGATTCAAATCCTTACCGTCATGCAAAGAGTGGACATACTCCATCAAGTTGATACCTCAGCATTGAGAAGCTAGAAAACCCTGTCCTACATATTGCCTTCATTCTACTGTCTGACAAAGATAAAGCTGATTTTATCTGTTGACAGTCCTAGACATTTCTACCTCCTGCCCACCAAGAAGCAGCTCTTCCAGGCTAGACCCAATTTTTACATTCTCACAGCCCTCTTCAGCTTTTACGGAAAATCCTTCAAACTAAACCCATGCAATTGAACACTACCATGGTCACATAGTTCATCTGGTCCCAGATTTGCTTTGATGACCTTGGGGGTGCCAGGTGACAAACAATTGAAGCTATTCTAACTGATGGTTAGAGATTTGCCCATGGTAGAAAAGATCTTTGGCACTTCCTTTGGAACTTATCCAGAGAAAACACACCTACTAAACCTAAAACAAAAGACACCATAAACAGAACATAGACAGCCATCTAGAGAAATAGCACAACATAAGCAAGAACACACACAACCATCTATAGTCATAGCACATTGTTGCTTTCGGATATTAACAAGCATTGCCCTTATGTTGGTACCATTCACTCCATGAATTTGAATAAATAACTGCTTGATTCTTCATACAAATATTGGCATTGTCTTTGAATCTTAAAATAGATAGGTCACCTAAAACTAAATGGTATTTAGCCTTTGTCTTTTGGAGTGTGCAGAGATAATAGAGCTTTTGCCTTGTAGGTGGTTACTCTTAACTTGTTATCGGTTAGAGCATACCCTCAGCCTGCAAAGCAGAATCCTGAAGCTGTGTGACAAGGGATTTTACTTTTTAGAGACATTAAACTTTTCCTCTGCCTATTGACAGTATGGCTGGGACTGCACTGATGGTAACAAAACTCAAAAAGTTTCTTGATGCCTCATTATATCATCTGCTGGGTCAATAAGGGTAGATATTGATAGCCGTTCTCTATGTTGTAGATTGTGGTTACAGGACATGTAAATACACAATCAAGTAGTGTAACCACCATCGCAACCAAGAAATATTAATGCTCATAACTATTTTAAAATGTGCTTACTTAAGGATGTGGTGAGCATCTCTTACAAATTTCTCTGTAATCTAAATTCCAAGTATACTTAGGATTAGATATGATATATGTGAATAATGCCAATCTGAAGTCCAAAACAAGCCTTAAAGGTTCAATCTCTGCAACAGATCCATCTCACCAATTTTATGTACCAAACAGAGCATAAAATCTTTATAGTGTTCTTACATATCCTACTGAGTCGGGAAGCAAATGTTGCAGAAAATTGTTCACCAATAAATTTCACAGCCAATACAATGTTTTTGGGTGCCTGAAACCCAACTTTAAAAAGAAACAGAAAACTATTAATCTAGCTCTAATGCTATGCTAAGCCTAAAAAACAGACCACCATTCTGACGTGAAAACACTATTTTCAGTTCATTGACCGTAACTTACAGCAAAGCCAATAACAAAATTCCAATATGCTGTGACCATTAATTTCATTAATTTCAGATAGCAGAGGATGCATTTACTCATATCCCAGTTTTGTGATTGATCATGAAAGAGACACAACTTGCAAATTAGAATTATTAGACTCAAAACGTGTCACAGTCACATGAGGTGTAACTGCAAGCAACACCTGTCCCCTATATCATGTTAAACTTCCTACACTTGCGAAACACTGAAATATTGACCTTTCAAAATCAAATCTTCTGAAACAAAGATTGGAACTTTTAAATAAATAAAAAATTAACAATAAAAATTAACTACAAATTAAAAATTGAAAATTAAGTAATAAATTGATATATTATTTTTAAAGTTATTTTTCAAAATAAATTAAAAAATTTTAAAGTCAAAATTTCAATAATATTTATGTCTAATAAAATAATCAATTGAAAATTTAAAAATAAAATATATGAATTAATTCTAATATGAAAAAGTTTAAATTTCCAATGCTTATAAAATATAAATATATTTAACAATTATATAATAAACTCAAAGCTATTGAGCACCATATACTCAAACTAAAATAGAGTCTAACCTTATAGTTTCTTTTTTGTGGTTATTTCCTTTAGTATGTTTTTATGATGTAAAATATAATTATTAATTTAATATTAAAATATATATTTGAGTTTTAAATATATTTAAACTAAATGATAAATTATGTAAATATAGCTACACATATATGTAATATTCATAATTTGTTAATTTATATTATGTTTAAAATATGAGGCACTTTTCTTAGTTTATGCACTTGATTGTCTTTTTCAAATTAACATTATGTGTTTGATATTATATACTATTTTGAATTATTTTGAACTCTTGGAATCAAGAACATTACTAACTAGCCATTTAAATCTGATTCCCAAATTTTTAATTCAAAGCATAACTAAAGATCTCAGAGAATATTAATAGTTGATAGCTCCAATTTCCACTTTCAAATTTTATTAGTTTTGTTTCATGCTTCAAATTGAAGATATTAGCTATTTTTTTAGTTCTCCCATTCTCTACAAGGTAGGGACTCTAGCTCTCACAAGAGCTCTTGTTACTACTGCATCTATAGCAATAAAAATAATACTATTGCGGTAATAATAATGATACTATATATTAATACTATAGCTATAATAATATATATATTAATACAATATATTAATACTATTATGGCATAGTATTAATATATATATTAATACCATATATTAATCTTATTATACCTGTAATAATAAATAAATAAATAAATAATAAAAAAACTATTATAGCTATAAAAATAAAAACTATTATCATCTTTTTGTCTCATGCTCATTTGCTTATCAATGTTGGAGTTTTGTCTTGAATAAGCTGCAAATCTTTTTCAAGCTTGGCCAATCCTTTATCCCAAATCATTATTTGCAAACCTTTGGAAATGTATCCCAGCATTGGTTGTTTGGGCTATTTGGTGGGAACGTAACAAATGCATTTTTAGAAAAGAAAGCCATTCCTTAGAAAGAGAGCCATTCCTTAGAAATTGTTTTGGAGGGAATTGAAAGATCTATCTCAGAGGTGACAAATTCAAGTTTTCAAAAAACAAAATTTAATCCTATTGTTACTTCTTGGGATTCTCAAATTATTCAAAGATGGAAACATTTATTCATTCCAAATTGTTGGAAAATTGGTAATTCTTCTACTTCTTCATTATCCCATAAGCAAATAGGATGGAGGCCACCAAATGAGGATATTGGAAATTGAATTTTGATGACGCATCAAGAGGTAATCCTGGCCCTTCTGGTTTTGGATCATGTATTAGAAATTCAGATGGAGATGTTGTGGCAATTACAGTATCCCCTTTGCCTATTAATACAAATAACATGGCAGAGGCACAAGCTCTGTTAGCTAGTCTTATTTTAGCAAAACAAGGTAATTTTCGGTTGCTACATATTGAAGGGGACTCCTCTATCATTATTAATGCATGTATTCATAGGACTATCTTCTCTTGGAAGTTAAAATATATTCTTATTCAAATTTGGAGGCTCCTAGATGAGTGCTTGGATGTTTGTATTTCACACACCTATAGGGAAGGAAACCATGTTGAGGATTTTCTTTCGAATTTGGGTTGTGATGGGTTGTTGATTTCATCACTTCACCCTTTATCCATAATTGAGAAACATGCTGCCCTCAAAAAATTAATTCAGGAGGATAAGTTTGCTGGATCGTGCTCATGTATACCAGTTTGAAGGAAGGTGACATTCAGTTCTAGATATTCTGATGGGTGGTACTTAATTCACCCTTTGTAATTATTTGTTCAAAATATCTAAAACTATGTATACATTAGGGATGATGCTGGATTTTCTTCACTGATTCTTTCCCAGTTGACCTCGTTGAATCAAATTAATAAAATATTACAGTGGCTTGCCACTTCTGCCTTATATATATATATATATATATATATATATATATATATATATATATATATATATATATATATATATATATATAAGCAAAGGGGCACGAAGCAATGAAAATGAAAATGAAAATACCAATCAAAATGAACCACAAAAAGAATAATAACAAAAAACTAACACGGAAGAAAAAATAAAGAAAAAACCAAGAATGATAATATGGCATAGAGTTGATATATATAATATTATAATGAAGTATATATATATATGCAAAGAAGAAAAGAAACAAAGAGCACGACGCAACGATAAAGAAAAAGGACACCAAACATAATGAACAACAAAAAAATAAATTAACAAGGAAGAAAAAGAGAAAAAAGGACAAAGAAAGGAGGAACCAAGAAAAGAAAGGACAAGAAGGGGGAGGTTGAGGTGGAGAACAAAAGGGTGGAGAGCCATGACACAAAGGATAGGATACACAAGAGGGAGAGGAGTGAGCAAGACTAGGGAAGAAGAGAGGAGAAAGGATAGGGAGGGGGGATGCTCAAGGATGGCGACGATTATCTAGCGAACTTAATAATGGTTGCCAAGACTAGCTCAAGGACCATCCATCCTCTCGATTGAGATTAAGGGGATGGTGGTTAATTTTGATGGCTTCCATTAACTTTCTCTTGAAGTAGTTATCTTCCATGACAAGGATTTGGGTACTCTCGAGACAAATATGGTGTTTGGTTGCAAATGAGTGCTCTGGTAGACCAGATTTTTGGACCCTTTCATGTTTGATGTCTGCACCATGCTCCCTAATTCTAGTCTAGAATGAGTGACCCATTTCTCCTATGTAGGCTACACCACAAGAGCAAACAATCTTGTAGAATCCTGAGTCTAGAAGAACATCCTTGGAGTCCTTAAGAGGGGGAACAAAGTTACAGACCTGGATAGGGGCTTGAAGGCGACCCTAAGGCCCTTTTTGGACAAGATTTTGGCAATCTTTTGGGATATACCATCAACAAAAGGAAGGGAAATGTTCAAGGGAGGTGGAGAAAAAAGAGGTTTGGGGTTGGCATTCGCGAGAAAGAAAGATTTGGCTTGGTTAAGCACCTTAGATATTTGCTTATGAGAGTAACCATTAAGCTTGAAGGCTTGGCGGAGATGGGTCAACTCCTAGTTTAAGTTGTCATCATCACAAATTCTAAGGGCTCTAAGAGCAAGGGTCTTGAGGATGCCAATCTTTTGGCTGGGGTGATGGTGAGATGTAGAGTGGAGGTATAAATCAGTGTGCATGGCCTTGCAATACACACAACGGCCGAGGGTTCCATTTGCCTTCTTGATGAGAACATTGAGGAAGGGAAAACGGTTGTTTGACTCAAATTGCATCGTGAAGGAGATGTTAGTGGATAAGTTGTTGATGTGCTGGTGGAACTCCACAAGCTTGTCCTGACCATGTGGCCAACACACATTTGTGTCATCCACATATCACTTCCACCATTTCAAGAACCTTTTTCTATGCGAGTGTGAATTTCATTACCATCTTTAGTTTTACAAGGTTAGACTACCTCTTTCGATAATATTCCCCCTTTCTTATAATGTGTCGTTCCCTTTGTTCATTCATAGGAACAACACCAAATGTCAGTCCATCATATATCATAAATCAAATTGAATTTTTAATGAAATATAAAATCAAATACTTCCTTATCTCAAAAAGTCTCAAAATTAGTAACATATTGCCTTAAAATCACATGATATTACACACATACCTGTGCACTTACCATACCTTGGCATCACCTGTGGATTTTTCCTTGCTAGTAGGTACTTCTTATCCACAACCTACCATACTTTTACACATGCACTCCCAATATCATTAGCTCATATATAATATCAATATCTCAAGGAGATCAATTCAAATATTAGAAGTCAAAAATTTTGTTCAACTTTATGACTTCTTAACTTATCTTTCAATCACATCTTGATCATGAGTAACATAAATAATCAACCATTAATACCATGTGTACCATACATACCATCTAATATGTGGTACGTGCTAAGTGGTTACCCATCCACATCAATAGGTCAGTGTCCACGAAACATAATCAAGTAATGTTATCATAATACATCTAATTCGTCATTGTTTAAATCATCATGTAATACAAAGACATCCACACATAAAATCATCAATGTACTCATCAAAATTTGATCATCATAATGCATACATATGCCTGCAAAAGGTGACATATAATGCAATTATATCATAATGCATCATATAGCTCCAAATTAACAACATACATTTAACCAATATAATAGAAAGATCAAGGATAGAAAGTCACACAATCAAATGTGTCAAGTAACATTAACCCAAGTTCTACATCAATAGATTATTCAACCAAATCCCAACACACATGTCGACCAAAGGGTCTAAGTTTATGTCGAACACCATATCAACTAGGAGTCAAACAAATAACTCAAGATGACCACATCAATGGTGATTATTTATTGACCAAATTGACTAAATAAAAAGATTCAACAACTTTCTATATAGTAGAAGTCACATGCATGGTGGATCATCACATATACATAACACCAATGCAAAAATATTATCAAAGTAGGTAAAAGAGGGATCTATACATACCTGTTTGCACTCTCATAGGACAACCACATATCCATATACTTGCCACCTAGGCCAAAAAGTCAAGTTAGGTTAGTCCAAAATTGTCTACAATTAGTTTAATTTAACAAGTAGATACAATATAGATTCTAATTAATTTTTCAACTGTATTCTACTTTCCAACTTACATGTTGAAATGATAGGTATAAGAATAATTACATTTCATAGACCAATTATCAACCAAATTGTTGAGCACAACATATCATCACATGAATATTTCGTACATGAATATACTGAATAAGTTGACGTACATGTCAAACTATATTTCATCATATGTAAGAGCCATGTCCTACTAAACAATTGTCATATCATTATTTGCAAAGACACATAAATGAGCAAGTAAAACCCTAGTTGTATAGTCAACAATTATTTCACTCACCATAATTAAAGGTTAGAAAATAATTTTTCATTTGAGAGTGACATTATCCAAGGAATCCATCCATCAAAGTGCATGATTTAATAAATATATGAAGTATAATTTAAAGCATCATACCTCAATGGTATCATAGAAAATGTTGACCTACACATTGAACATGGAATAATAAGCACATATACAAGAGTAATGTCATCTACCATAGGATCAATACCATTAAGTAAATCAGCTAGGTATGCTCACCAATCACCTACAAGGATCAGTAAATCCAATTTTTATCAATTTAGTGACCTTAGGCCCTCAAGCCCATCTTGTCACCATAGTGTACTTAACCAAAATATAAACACATGTTGTGATGTATGACCTTCATGCCATTAAATCATCACATAAAATATGGTTTGAGGCACTTTAACCTCGCCAACTATGGAGTGATTTTTCCTTGGGATTCTTCCTAACACGAAGAATACCCCAACCCTAGTAGGAGACACCTAGCTTCCTAGAACAAGATGGATCAAATGGATTTGATGCGGTTGTGAAACACACTACATGCAACCATGTGCCTAGTAGCCTAATCACAAATTGTAGTAAGGAATAAAAATAAACTACACATCTACACATATGTAGTAAAATCAAATAAGCATAACCATATACATATATGCATTATCTGGAAAACAAATGGCTTGGCCAAGCACTTTATAAAGTCACATTTATTGGTAGAGCAAACAAGAACAACATGTAACCATTTTATAGAACTGGCAGATAGAAAAACTAAACATGAATTATCCATCTATCTTTCCCATAACTGCTACATTACACCCAGCCATGAAGAGAAATAACAACATTTTGTAGTGTCAGTATTACGCTGATAGGTAGAGTGGAAAATGAAAGCAGTACTTCTACCCTTCTTTTTTGTCCACATTGGGCACCCACACTAGAAGGTAAGCTTCCAACATAATAAAAATAACATAAAATAAATGTGAAAGAAAGAATGACATGGTCTTCACAATCTACTCCCTCATAGATCCTATCAAGGCTCCACAATAAACATCATAGATGATATCACTTCCAAATCACAAGACTAGCATCATCAAAAATACACACACCCTAGCCACCTCAAGATCAAAGAAATCTTGAAAACAAGATTCATACTTCTCAAGTCAAAGTCCAAAAAGGAGATACAAAACCAAAATAAAAGTGAACAAGAGTCACGGTAAATAGGTCACATAAGAAATTGGTGGCTTGGTGGTCATAAAGAATTTAAAATTTTAAGCTACTCTTTCATCAAATCCAAGTTCATGAAATTGAACATAATAAAATAAAAACCCAATTCACTTAAAGCACACTGACTATCACTAGTCACCAAGAGGGAGTAGATGTTCAAAAATAACCAAATTTCTCATGCATCACATGCAATTTATTTTGATAATCACACATTTCTAAATGCATAATGGAACATGCAATACTTTTGTAATCAAATCCATGTTCTTCCTACTTATTATATTAAGTTAATCAATGAACCTCATGAATTTGGCATAAAATAGAAATATATTCTTGCACCGCATGTGCATCACATGTCATTTACATAATAAAAAGATATTTTTCAATGCTATCACAAGCCAAATCTTCATTTGGTAGGCTCTCATAGCCTAGTGCAAAATTAAACCATCCTTTGACTATCTCAATAGTTCAATTTTAATACTTCAATATGCATATTATACCATCACATGGTTTTAAGTAAATATAATCATAACATATAAGGTACACAATTTACCAGTTATTCCATAAACTTTCCATTTTTGACAATCTTTAAAAGAATGCAATTTTAACTCAAGATCATGACATGCATAAGAAACATCATATCTTTCTATGTCAAAAGTAATCATAGCTAAGAGGCACAACATGCAATCTATGTCATCAACTCATACAACATAAAGTAAACTAGTTGACTTAAAGTTGTGTGTCTAGCATAGTGAACTCAAGGCCCAAATGTGGAACCAAGAGTTCTAATACCATATGTAAGGATTGCCCTTGCAAAACAAATGCCACATCAGTAGTCTCCATAAAATGCAAAAACTTCAACGAGAGTCAAGTCCTTTGAATATTGAGCAGTCAAGATTAGTTGATTTACATAAACTATCATTAGCTTTAACTAAAATGATATATATAGATATATGCTCAAGTTCAAAAGAAATCAAAATTTCATTGCCAGATTACCAATACCATATACTAGATACCAGATAGTTTAACCATGATGACCAAGTTGAAATGAGCTCTAGAACTTGTCTAGGAACACAAGGGCGAGAATATCGTAGGAGTGCTTTACCACCCTATCTCGAAGTTCTTAAGCTTCCGTAGAATCTTTCTTGAAATGAAAAATACCCAGCCCAGCAGTGAGATAGTCTAAACAAGTAAAACTTAAAAAAATAATGGACTCGTGCTACACAAATAATGTCAGAACATTAATCGGTCAACAAGATAACAAAACAACATTTTCTAGTTATCACCTCAGTATCACAGTTCCATCTCCATCTTCTATAAAAAATTAAACATAACATGGTTTATCCAACCTTGAGTTTCATATACCCATCAACATACAAGGTAAAACTATAAAGTCCACTAATCATGAATTAATTTAATTACATCATCTTAGCTCATGTCTAACAAGAAAATTAGTCTAACTTCCAAAAGAGCATACAAGTACTACCATCAATTCTCTATTGACACATGTTATGATTATGCATATATTAAGCCAATTGTATAGCTAACGATGAAACCCTTTTTTTTATCAATTAATATTATGTTATCCTATCATAAATCCTCTCATAAAACATAAATACACAAGATGTATACAGAAAAATGCATTCTCTAATATCTAAATAAATAGGAAGACCTTAATAATAAAAACCTAAATGCATACATGTCCATAAGCAAAACAATAAAATAATCATGAGAGGAAAGTTTGCTACAATTTATATAGATGAAGTTTCAGACAAATAGCAGATGATTCAGGGCATAAACAGATTGACTGTGTATCAAACTGAATTCTCTTACATAATAAATGGTGCTTCAGAATTATGAGTTACGAGCTTGTTAAAAGATTAACACTAATATCAGTCATTCCTTGAATTATAGTTGCTATTTTTTTTCAATAATTAAATTGTAAGTTTTGTCAATGGATTTAAGTACCAAAGAGAAAAGAATGGGATTTAAAGTTTGGTTTAACATGGCAAGTTATAAGAGTGTCAAGTAAAACATGACAAGTTTGAGTATGTGGAATACAAAGTAGGAAGCAACATATAAGTGCTAGAGTACTAATGTTTTAATGATTAGTACAAAGCACATTTAGCCTATCAAATTACTAATAGAACCATTTATTGTGAAAAGCAGAAATGGTGAAATCAATACCAATTTCAATTGAAAAACTAGTAGTGCTTTAGGAGCAATGTTGGGATGAGTAATTTCCCCCTCAAATGAATTGTAAAAGCATCATTGTTAGGTAAAGTTCTGGAAGTCATAAATAATTCTAGAAAAATCTATTTGTGTTTTGTCTGCTAATTTAGATGTTTTCTGAAATGATCTAAGACTTCTATAAATAGAAGCATCATGTAATGTAATTAATATGGACAAAATGATTATTGAAATATATTACTGCCACAACAGATTGAATATTTTTTTCATTTTTGTTTATTTTGTCCAGTCAACTTTCTTGATCATCTCTAGCTCGCGCACCTCCTCCTTTTACCTTATACCCCCTTTGTCGATGAAATCGTTCTCTTTTATCTACTGTCTTCTGAGATGCAGTTGCAATGGAGAAACAGAAAAGGGCAAGCACCCCTTTTTTAATAAAAGACAATCCTACCATTGTAACTGACCCAACTGATTCGATTTGATGCATTTGTCCAAACAACTCTGCATTTCTCTTTACTAATTAATAAATTTTCTAATGAAATTTTCAAACAAAATCTTTCAAACAAACGGGTTGTGATACTACTGAGGCATCAGTGAATTCCGGCCACCCTTAAACATCACACACTAAGGAGGAAATTAAGTTTGAAAAAAAAAAGTCAACTTTGACTATTTAGCACTTTTAGGCTGATTTAGCCAAAGAACGAAGTTTAGTGCGTGATGTTTAAGCCGTCGGATGAATTCCTTGATACCTATAGACCATATTCATGATGCAAAGGATTATTCTAACAAGAATTGCTCCCTTGAAGGTATTTTTAGTTTCTTTTTAAAAAAGTCTTTAACATATTCTGTTATACATGATTAAATCCGTGGGATTTCAATGGTAACGTGGCTAAATATATCTATGGTAAGTGGAAAAGCTATTGTTGGAATTTCAGGCTACAGGCACCCATTTCAAATCTTTTTCAAACAATAGTAATGTACTAAATAGTGTATATATGAAAATGGTTGTCCTTTGAAGGTTTTCTTTTGCTTCTTTCAGTAAAAAAAATTCAGGCCATAAGCTATAGTTATAGGTCACGAATTGTTGAAGCAATGAAGTAAAAAGTAGATATAAAAATGGTTGTTCTTCAGAAGTTTTCTTCTTACTTCTTTCACTCCTTAAATTTTTAGTCATATGCCAGTTGACCGTTAAAACCTGGAAGTATGCACGAAATATGTTATAAGTACCGATATTTTCATAAAAAAATGTGAAGAAATGAAGTTATAAATTGCATATTTAAATTTTTCTGATTTGATCACTATAAAGAATTATTTTGCTATGAAAAATTCAGGTGGCTTCATTAGCATTCCGAGTGAGGATGTAGATAACACGCTGTCCTTGAGGAAGCATATATTGGAAGAGCACTCAAGTATAATGAGAAACCAGCCAAAAGGGTGTTGTACATAACGAGCATAAGTAGACTATGCCGCTGTGAAAACAAGAATTAACATGGCTAAAGTTCTGAACATACCAAAATTAGAGAAAAGACACTAAATACAGATTAATAATGAAAGATGAATCATTGCAAAGCTGAAATTATAGTTCATATAGTTTTGTCTTGTCTAAACCAATATAGAAGATTAAGCAATCTAACACATAGAGAGCAGCTCAAGAGTTTTCTATAAAGCTGAAATCAAGACAAGTAACTATTTGAATTTTGACTACAATACACGAATCCAATCTTATTCAGTGCTTGATCACAATATTTCTCCAAAGTAGAAAAATTAAAATAGGTAGCCTAGGTAATATAAAAGCGAAAAAATTAGAAGGTACAGGCTGGGTGCACATATGGCAAAAATCAAAGTGAGGCCCAGTCTTTTATTCAACAGCCCAATCACTAAATCAGTCAGTTCCAACTTCCACATATCAATGAATATTCACCATCAAAAGCATCACAGTTTAGGAGAGGGGTAAGGTTTCAAGTATTTGTCAAGCAGTCTTATCTGTCCACATTGAGCCGAGCATGTCATATTTACAGTCAATTCTTACACAAGAGATGAGCAAATCCACAAAGTCTCTTGAAATATGAGTTTAATTATAATTAACTATTATACAAATGGGTTAAGATGTCTAAAAACCATACTTGTTGGATGATTATGAGTCTTTTCATGCCAAAAGAAAAAGGATAGATAATGAAACTACATACACGTTATAGCTATACATACACGTTATAGCTATACATCTCTTCTGCTAACAGCTATGCATCCTTTCCACAAACAAGTCTCTAATGTCCATGACTTGCATTCAACATTTTTACATACCCATAGCAGTGTAACAAACAGCAGTGCTAACAAATTAATTTGTTAAAAAATAAAATTATTATTCTCCAAGTGCAGCAATGAAGAGGTCCAATTCTTGCAACATCAAAAAAATTAAGCTTGTAATTCTTGCAAACATATAGGTTTGTTGAAGAGGTGGGACTGACTCCTAAAGAAATATGAAACATAGAGTTAACTGCTTAAGTGTTAACATAGATTGTCATTGTATGGTATCAAAGGCCTATGAGTTCAAAAACCAATTCATTCAAAACCTGTCTTACAACATTACTTGATATCCATACAATATCATCCAACTGGCATTAAGAAAATTTCAAATCAATCATCACCTAAAAAAAATTTAGTTTTCCTGCAATAATACATTCTTTTTGGAAGATTCAATAAGCATGCAAAAGGAATAGCTTAATCTAGCCTTTATTATTTGAAGTATTCATGTAAGCTTTAAGCACTTTAAATAAAAACAGTCAGGACTCAACAATATAAAGGAATAGCTTAATCTAGCCTTTATTATTTGAAGTATTCATGTAAGCTTTAAGGACTTTAAATAAAAACAGTCAGGACTCAACAATATGAAGGCATATGAGTTAAAGCAATAGATATATTGAAAAGGAACACAATATCAGAGAAAATTTTATTAAGACTATGTGTAGAATTATTTCCCACAGATTAAATAGTAACTAAGGTAAAAAACAGACTAAAAAAACTTACCTCAGTAAACGTTGCTGTTGTTTGTACCACACGGGTAACAAGTTGCCTTTGACTACTTGAATATTCATCTGATAACTTAATATATTGCTCCCCAAGTCGCTTAAGTTTTGCATTTGTGAATATGACTCCATCCTTCCATGTTTCTAAGACTATATGTGATGTATTCAACTGCTTCTGTACTTTTGGTTCCTCTTGTCCGAATTGTGTGCCTTTGACAAGTTTTAAAGCCTTGTCAATAGGAAGATCTAGATCATCTACTGCTCTATGATGTACTTTTTGAATTTGTTCTTCCACTTCATCTTGTTCACTCTTAAGTGTCATCAGACTAGGATCGTAACCAATTGAGATCATGTACTGTCCATTGTCAAGTTGATCGAGATTAACAACAACCTCCACAAGTGCTGCAAACTTTGTCAAATGCTCTTCATCTGTCCAAAGTTCAAAGGTATCCAAATATCTTTCCCTGATCAATAAAGAAAAGTCCCCTTGATATCGTTCAATTGAACTTTTGATTATAGGAAGTCATATGCTTGTGAATCACATGTAAAATAACTATAGTCAACAAAAACAATCCAAAAATAGTTTAAGTGCTTGAAAACCATAGTTCTCATCTTGTAAAAGATGTGATATCTGTAAACTGCAAGCTTAGCATGATAGCTAAGAACAATCATAGATGATGAAATACACCATTCAATCAGTAAGTGCAATTGCACAGCACAAAAATAAATTTAGATACAAAGCAATGATCAACATTCATTCAAAAGAACGATGTTATTGTTGTGAAAGAAACACTTAAATTCAGTGCAAAAGTATCCATGTGATCATAAAAGAGAAAAAACACAAAGCACGTTTATTGCAAATGCATAGAATAAAAAATCAAATAGATTAAAACTTAAAGGTCCTTGCCTAATAGAGCTTTAGAATATCTTGTAGATTGGCCCCACCCTTCTCCAATTTTTGCACAAGTCAGTCAATATCTACAATTCTTTCTAGATGAAGTCTTAAATCTTGGCGTAATACTGCATCCTCAACAAATGCCTGCACCATATCTAGTCTACACTTGATCTCTTCTACATCTAAGAGAGGTTGCTGGAGCCACCTATTCGGCAGTCTCTTCCCCATGCCAGCAGTACATGTCCTGTTCATCAATCCAAATAAACTAAAGTTCTTTCTTCGCATCTATTTTACTTTTAGGAACATTCAATGCTCGTAAAGCTGCAGCATCCAGCTGCATAAAACTGCCTATGTGATAATACTGAATGGTAAACTTTCTATAATTGCTGTCATCTGCAAGCAAATCTGTGTAAGAGGGGAGGGCCCCCCGAGCTCCAGCAGCAGACTCTGAACTTGCAACTATATCCTTCAATGACTCAAGTGGTGCAAGGCGACGGAGATCTTGATCAACATCCCTAGACTTGAAATCAGATTTCTTCTTTTCAGTTAAGAGAACATTACAACTTGCCAATACATCATGCAGGCATTTATTTAATGGACTTTCTACTGCCTAGAGGTAACAAGCATTCCCCACAACCAAGAGCTATCATAGAAAATCCCAGGTTTGAGTATAGGCTGTCATCAAGAAACTCGGTGATGCCTGAAGTTCTCTTTGTTGGGTCAAAAAAGGCCATACCCACAAGGTAATCATTTTCATGAATAACATATTGAAAAGCGATTATCATTTGTGTATCTTGCATGTCATTGCTAGCAAAGAGAATGTCCTCAAAACTGCCAAGCTTGCCAGGGGTTTCAGTTTTTGCCAACCTCCAATTTGATCCACTTCCCTCAAAAGGCTCCATAGTATGATCAGTTCTCTCTAACAACAAGTTTTTGATAATTATTTCAAACATATTCCTGCTAATGCTCACACTTGAGAGAGCATCATGTCCGTTACCCAATTGACAAAGAGTAGTTGTGGTGTGGTAGTAAGTTTTTGCAATGAAGAGTGCATCATCCCCATGAGTAGTATAGTAACCCTGATATCATAAAATCTTTAGTCAGTTCTATGATCATCATATCATCTGTCAACTTGAATAACTCAGTTCAAAATATAGCTGCAGAAATTATGCTGAAGTTATACCTCTTAAATATTATAGTCTCACAAACATCAATATAAGCTAAAAATCAGTAAAAATTACAAAGCGGCAAACTATGGCATCGAATTATACTTTTTCCTGTATGGAAGAAATTAAAATGCTAAACATTGTTTGTGTAGTGTTTAAACTTTGAAGACATGATTCAAAAACCAAATTAATTATTTTCTCCAAACAAGCGCAGATTATTCAAACCATAGTAAGAAGATATATTGGCATGAATATAGCATTTACTTTGGAGTTCTGAGGTTAAAGATGGAACATACCAGTACTTATTACTGGATATACTTTCAAGGTGACACCTTCAAAATTTCAGTTCTATCTTACACATTATTCAATCCTAAACTAAAGCAACACACCAGTGTTTATACATTTCAACACACTTCACTGATTATAAAATGCAAAAGTCGGTAAAGATGCATGAATTAAAATAAGGATAAAAATGTTTTAAAAAAATTGAAATAGATTTTTTCTTTAAATAGAGAAAATAAAGCAACACCATTGTTACAGATACTTAACATTCACATTATTTATGAATCTTCTGTACCTTAAAACATATCCATCCTTCTAATATTTGGATAAATTAATACTGCATTAAGCTTTAAGACAACTGCAGGAAAAAGGACAATTAATTTAATTGATTCAAAGACATTTCCATAATCTTGAAAGGGATAGAAAGATCACTGAAAGCACTATTTGTAGAACCCTATATGGGTCACAAGGAGAATGGTGTAACTATTATTTGAGGAAAAGTCAAATATACCACTTGAAGGCAAACTATAAACTTTTTGAAATAGAGTATGCTTAAGGTCAAATCCAATCCAAAAGTGTTTGAGGTTCATTAGAGTTGACAACAGTAGGTTGGAAGATTGGTGAACCTATCATAGGTCATTGAGGTTAACATTTTCATTCTTTAGGGATTCCAACATCTTGATTGGAATTCATGATTATCATGTATACAAGATTTGTTGAAAATCTGATTTGAAGTTAGGCTTGGAACTTTCTCAGTTGGAAGGCAATGAGTTCTCAGATTATCTACATGTAACTATACCATACTAGGAAAGAACACTATAATATGTCACACTCCAACAGGCCTGTGTTACACCCAGTTGTAAATTGTGAAGTTTTCTAAGGGCCAGCAATATGGAATCCCCTATAAGTCCCATGTGTTTGAAAGGGAAAATCAAAAGTTGTTCTTCCAATGGAAAAACATTAAATGTTCTTGAAATAGGAAAGCTCCAAGAAATGCTTAACTCAAAAATATAGAAATTGGAACCATTATTCAATCAATTAGCCTATGATTTCTACCTATTATTCAACTCCCATGATGTGTTGGAAAAGTGAGAGATAGTCGAAAACATTTCATAAATACTATGTAGATGTGCAAATATTATATGACAACACAACAACATTAAATGATAAAAATAAGAGAATTGATGTTGAAAATATATTGATGATGAGGAAATAAGGTGGATTGGCAAAGTTGGGTTTACTCTCAAACTTAATCACGAGGTTACAATCTAGGAGAGGAAGAGTATACAATATGAAAAATTATGAGATAAATGAAAAAATATAAATTCATTTGGACTCCCATGGAAGAACACTTGTAAGCCAAATAGCATTTTTCTTGGAGGTGACTTACAAATCCACCTTTAGCTTCAGCTAGAAATTTAAAAATATTAATAAACAAAAATAGCTTTCATCTTCCCTATAGCTATTGAAAAGATCAAATAATACTAAGAGATAATGACACTTAGGTTAAACTTATAACTCAGCCAAGCTACATATTTTATTTGCAATAAGGGAAGAGATGGAAAAGATACAAGTGAGACCTTTGAGGACTTGACAAATGGGTGAGTAACTTGTTTATTGTTCCACTCCAAGTACTTTGAAGGTTTTTCTCATCATTACTTTTATTAATTTAGGGAGATAATATTTGCTAGGGATGGGGATAGCAAGAAAAGATCTAGTGAAGGAGACAAAAAGCCATCCACTTCTTCCTTCATTCCTACTCCTTTGTCATCTTTATTCCATTCACTTTGTGCTTTTGTGTATGATTATTTTCTACCTAATGTATTGGTCCATTGTGTTGTTTTCTATGTTATTTTCACAAAGCTTGATTGAGTAGTGTCATAAATTGTCCCTTTACAATTTCACACTTAGTTTAGGCTCACTTTAGTGGTTGTGCCTAATTTTATACAACTTTGGGACCATTTGCATAATCTTGGTGCATTCTATAATTTCTAATTTCTAAAATAGTTTTTAATAATAAATAAATAAAAATTTAAATATAAGAGTTAATAAATAATAAAATATAAAATAAAATAATTACAAGTTAATTAAGTTAAATGAAAGGTCAAGAGATGTGAAATGAAGAAATGTGACTCCCTTGACATTAGATATAGATGAGAGGAGAGTTCATTTGAAAGGGTGAGAGAGAGGAAGGAAGAAAGAGGAAGGAATGAAGAAGAAAGGAACATAGATAAATAAAATAGGGAAGTGACTCTTTCAAAGGGTGGAAATTGTGACAAGTTGTAACCATTGCAAAGGGATAGACATGATGAAGAGGTGTGAATTTCCCTCAAATTGGAAGATATAAAGGGTAGAAGATTTTATTGAAGAAGAACATCCAACCAAGATCACTTTGGGGAATAATATATTATTCTCAAAGGCAACAATGGAAAGTGGTGACTCAATCCTTATGAAAGGTGGTAAGCCTTCCAACAATAAAGTAAAAAGGAGGATTGGTACAATACTCATTGAAAGGTGGATCAGAGTGGAAGGCATAATCAAATCGTCCAACAATTAATAAATTCAGAAGTTCCTTGCTAAACATCATGGGAACAATTGAAGAATATGTCCTAAGGAATCATTGAGGAAGAATCAAACACAATAATAAGTCAGAAGTAGTTACAGGAATTAAACAATAAGATAAAATGGAGATTAGGCATATGAAAGCAATAGACCCCTAGGATTTTCACAACTGTTATTACTAGCATCTTGTAATCTAGCAATTTCTCTTGTGGTATTTATCATTGCCTATGTGTTTTTTTTCAATCAATTATCTTTATAATGATCTGATATAGAATGTATATTCAATAATCTATTTGTGAACTTTCATCATTATAGAAGGATGTGTAAGAGAAAGAGGAATCATGAGGAATGCCATCTAGGTAGGGACCCCGGGTGAATGATCAACCATGTTGCTAGCCACCTAGGCCAAAGCTCCATTCTTAAGCATAGATAGAATAATCAAGGTATTGAAGATCATTAGCTACAGAAGCTATCTACTATACCTGTCAGGCAACATATTGAAGATTTATTATCATTGGTGTATCTTACATGTCATTGCTAGCAAAGAGAATGTCCTCAAAACTACCAAGCTTGCCAGGGGTTCTATTTTTTTCCAACCTCCAATTTGATCCACTTTCCTCAAAAATCTCCACAGTATGATCAATCCTCTCTAACGAAAGGTTTCTGATAATTGCTTCAAACATATTCCTGCTAATGCTCACACTTGAGAGAGCATCATGTTCATTAGCCAATTGACGAAGAGCGGTTATGGTGTGGTAGTAAGCTTTTTCAATGAAGAGTGCATCATCCCCATGAGCAGTATAGTAATCCTGATATCATTAAATTGTTTAGTTAGTTCTATGATCATCTTATCATCTATCAACTTGAATAACTTAGATTTTGTGTTATTGGTAGAAGTTTGTGATTTCTCCTCTTTCATATCCTTTATATCTCTATGCGCCCCATTCATTTGATAATCTATGATAGAGTGTTGAATCTTATTTGATGCCTGGGTGAATAGATGACTTCATATCTTAAAGTGTTATATCACAACCTCCATCAGCCAATGACTATCTGATATGTGACTCTTGATTTGAGTCAAAGTGTAATATTTTGATACTTTTCCAGTAATCAATAATTTTCTATTGGACCCTCACCAATATTTAGTTGATATATAGTCGAACTACTGCCATTGAAGACTTACTGGTTTCCTTTTTGCTCACTGCCTTGCTCAAATGGGATGTTAGCATACTCTACTACTGCAATGTCCCCTATTGAGACTTTTACTAACTTACTCTACTATTCACAACTAGGGTTTAGATCCCACTCAAATATAATGATATAAAACTTTCCTTACTAGAAGAGTGCCAATTCCTAATGATCAAATTTCATCATTATGCGTTTAAATTACATTAAGGAATAGTTGATGATTCATAATACATTTTCAACCATTCAATTCCTTGTTGAACTCTTCATCACTAACCTTGAGAAAGATGGGGAATTACTTATCCGTGGGCCTTGGAAATCATTTCTGAGTAGGCTCATTAAAAGGATTTGTGGTACATATATCTAATACCTATTATGAGGCTACCTCCTCAAGGATTAATTTCTGGGCTATCTAAGGGATTGCAGGGAAGACAATTTCTAATGAGGAACAAGTAGGTGATAATTGGAGAAACCTTGTGGTATGCTATTGGGTTTAGTTTGAAGTGGAAATGGTAAACTTCACCCAATTGGGTCTAGCATTGGATGAACCTAATCCCCTTCCAAAGTATCTATTAGTGCCAAGACCAAGGAAAGGAATGGGACCCATAGTGTAGTGCACAATGCACTAACAACCCCTCCTTTAGGATGCACATGGGCAGGGAATGATTAGCCATTATATGTGAACTAGTCACTATTGTCTTGTGATTCACATTTGAGTAGGTCAATATAGTCTTTGTGATGTATGTTGGAGCTACTAACTATGTATGTGATGTATGGAAAGCTAGTTAACTTGTGTACCTATGATGTGTATGAGCAATTTTTTGTATATGAGACAGGTGCTCATTATAATCACGATGTGTGTGATTTGGGATATGGGGTTGCAGTTGTTCAGAGCAACTATCAAATCACTATTGAAAACTAGAACACTGAGGAGAGCTATAATTACCTATATACAAAATAGCTAAGACCAAAGATAAACATCTATTCAAAATAAGGATTGTTTGTATGGTGGCTTGTGGACTACAACACCATCTATTATCATATGGGATTTATGGTAGGAGAGAAATCGATGCATTAAAGAAAAAAAGGATAGGATAGGAACAACTTACCAACAAGATGGAGGTTTCAATTATCAAGATTGTGAATAATAAAATATTGAATATGCAAAAAGTGGTGGAAAAGATGAATTATTGGGATGAGAAGATGAGAGATAGATGGATTTGGGTTTTGTGATTCTTTGGTATGTTAGTTTGAGCTTCACTTGGTTTCAAGAATACTATAATATTCTCTACTTAACAAGGTCAACCACGTGAAGGTGGAAACTCATTTGGCCTCACCCCCTCCCCTAACATCAATCTAAATTATCCATTATTATCTAATTACATACTTCATTCATTCATTCATGCATCTATGAACTATAACATTCAATCAATAAAATCATATAACATTCATTAATATGATATAAAATTTATTAATACACAATACTAATCAAGACTTCATTATCACATAACAATATTCATTAACATAAAATAAAAATCAATATTAATATGCAAAATTCATAGATAATTACTTAAAACAAAGTTTTTTCATCATCCAACAAGGTTTATCAAACACCATTTTAAAAACATCAATTCTTCTTTTTGTTTTTCTTAGCTCTGTTAAGAAAAAGGCTGAGAGGAGCATCAATATCTTCCTTATTTTCCTCCTCTTGTGGCACATGTAATGTTAAATTACAATTGCTCCTCCTCTTTGAAGGAGTAGGAGGTTGCTGCACTAAAGGGGGCTCTATTGCAAGAACAAGTAAATGGGTTAAATTCACATACTCTTTTTCTTTTTTTAACTATTACAAGTCTATAATTAAGTACTAGTACAACATAGCATGCATTTTTCTTACTTGAAAATGTGACATCATGTACATTAACATTTTCATCCACTGCCACGTCAACATGCTAAACACTTGGAACATGCTCCATTCCTTCACCATGATGTTCAACATACTCTAAAATATTCAAAAAAAGGATACACATCAAATTGCAATTGAAGATGTTAAATTATATTCATAATTGAATAATTAATTTCCAATAGAAAATTAATACCTCCACCACTATAATGTAAATCATGGTCTTCATTATGAGTAGGTTCTATGGTAGGATACCAAGGCTACAGTAAAATTTTATGCGCATTGTTATGTAGTCAATTTATGTTCGAAACTAGCACAAAAAAAGAATTTTCTCAACTATTCAATTTGATTTACTTCTAATCTGACCAATTTACCTATGTCTCATTTGGTGCACCAAATTCTTTGGTAAGGCTTTTAGATTCTTGGCATAGGTGTGTAGCCATGACTTTATAGCCTTCCTTCAAGGCAATTTTTCTATCTTCATCTGTGACCTCCACATTGAATTCTGTGCCCTGTATTTTTTGCTTAACACCATCAATTTCCCATGTATGGTTTCATTAAATAAAATTGTTTGCAACATTATATATGTGTGTGTGTGTGTGTGTGTGTGAAATTTCATTGTTGTTACTTACAAGTCGAGACTGAAGATTCTTATAGCCACCAGAGCCAAGTTTGTGCTGGCCAAATTTTTTTAGTCTCACTTTTAAAACCACAGATGTATCCTGTAGTCTATTAACAGTTTCAAACATGTCAGATTATATATTTACAAAGATCACTAATTAGTGCATGATTACAATGTACTTATTACTATCATTAGATACCTTCTTTTTCCCTCTGCGAGTTCATTTACTCTATTTTTACATAGCCTTTTCTCCTTTGCATCTTCTATTATTTCATTCCACTCCATTGGTGGAATCATAGGAGGATGCTCGTACTTTGGGTTCTCCATAAGACCCCTTCTATATTGATCCCTCATAGCCTTTATATGCCTTGATACTCTTTTCAGAAGTAGGCCAGTGTCAAAAATGTTTTTTTCCAAATAAGTCCTCAAAAGATGTAATCAGCTAATTTTTTAATTCAGAAGCCTATAAATTCCACCTTTTTAAAAATAAAAAAAATTGTTAGATCAATAACTTTAATATAATACAATAAATGAAAGAAAAGAAAAATTAAGTAGCAATGATATGAAACTAAGTAGCTTTTACGTATGGTGGGTTCAAATAGTCACTATATCATATTAGAAAGATGGTCAAAGAAAACATTATTACCTAAAAAAACATAAAGAGATTATCAATCCAAAATGAGTTATGTATAAGTAAACTACATCATACTTTAAATAATAACAATTTTAAAGCACCTCAAAGCTTTCGTAATTTAAATGGAAACATAGTTTTCTTGTTCAGCAATAATGTCCCTTCAAATGAACTAGTACTAGTCACTCCGATTGCTCCAGGAAATGGATCAGCTTCAGTAGTACTATTCTCTATTTCTCTATCAACTAAAGGTCTATCTATTAGTGAAAAAAATAGGTACATGAGTATAAAATCCACCCAACAAAAAAAAATGCATGGTTAGCACATTACGCAATATAGAAATAAAAAGTTTTACTAGTTGTACTAGGCATACACAAGGATGTTTGTGTGCTCCTTGTTGCCGACAATGAATACAACAATATTAGACCATCAACTGAAGGAGGTGTTCACACTTCATCGTGAGTTGAAGATTACAATATTGTTAGCAAAGAAATTTGCAATGGATAAAGATGAAATGGGATACTAGCTAGAAGCATCCAAAAAAAAAAGTTGTGTTATAATGTTGATGAAAATGAATAAAGAAACTGTAACTTACACGAAGGTTGTGCACTACAACCCTCACCATGTTCACCATGTGATGTCATAGTTGTCACATATTTCTGTACAAGAATACAAATATTTTAGATCATGATCCATAAGATACTATAGAATATTAACATCTATTAAACTGCTATTATTACTTTAGATTAATTACTACTTACCTTCAAAGATTGGACCATACGGTCCAATTCTTTTTTAAGTTCCTGTTTCTCCTCACTTGTGTCACAATTGATGATAATGTTAACAATTTCATCAATGTATCTTTTTTTGAGTTGTTGGTCCATGAACATAGGGTTAGCACTAAAGGTGATGTCATGTACAAATGATGCCCATATTTTAGATCGCATTTGATCTGCTGTCATTGTAGCTTTTTCCTATCATTTGTGACATTAATATCAATAAAATTTCATCAAAATAAATCCAACCATAAAGAAAAGAATATATACAACTTTTTTTTCTATATAACAATAAAAATTACAATAATTAATGTTTACCTCCGTTGAAGGTGATTAAGTTGGTGTAGCCTTGCTTGTGCGTGGTGGTCTACCCATGTTGCCTTGTGAAAAAGATTACTAATTCTTAGAAATCAGCAGCAAAATGAAAGTATTTGACATGTAGTACTTAATGTTTGTATCTGCACATATGGTTTTGAAAGAAAAATTTGGTGTAACTAATCTATATATCCGCAAAATTCAAAATTAGTAAAATTTCATCAAAATAACTCCAAAGCCATAACAAAAAGAACATAATAATACAACATTTGTTTGTAAATAACAATAAAAATTACAATAATTAATGTTTACCTCCACTGAAGGTGTGTGAAATGATGCATCTCCACCTGTACGTGGTGGTCACGCCGTGTTACCCTTTGAAAAAGACTAGTAATTCTTAGAAATCAGCAGCAAAATGAAAGTATTTGACATGTTGTACTCAATGTTTGCATCTGCACATATGGTTTTGAAAGAACATAATAATAAGACATTTTTTTCTATATAATTTGAACAATTACAATAATTAAGGTTTACCTCTGTTAAAGAAGGTGTGTGAGATGATGCATCCCTACCTGTACAACATGGTGGTCTATCCATGTCACCTCGTAAAAAAGAATTAGTAGCAAAATAAAAGTAATAGACTTACCAAAAAAAAATATTAATAATAAAGTAGATTGTATATGTAAATCATTTATCTTAAGTTAGCCAAAAATTTGGTGTAACTAATATGTATATGTAAAAAAAAAAATTGACATGTTCTACTTAATGTTAATATCTGCACATCTGGTTTTGAAAGAAAATTTTGGTTGTAAATGACCCTATCATAGTTGAAATTGATTGTACCTAGATAGACATTTCATTGATCATCATCTTCATCCATGTCATCATCATTATCATCATCATCATACTTGTCACTTTGATCATTGTCATCACCACCACCATCTTTATCACCATCATCATCATCTTCATCACCATCATCATCAAGACCATCATTGCCATGATCATCACCATCTTCATCAACATGATCATGATTGTCATCATCATCATCATCATCATCATCACCATTATTGTCAACATGACCAAAATCATCACCATTTTCTTCTTCATCATTGGGTAACAATCTTTCGTGATTATCATTTTTTGTCTTTTGCTTCTTCAGTATCTTCTTCTATCACATTATACTTTACTACCCTTCCTCTTGAATTGTTTCTAAAAAAAATTGAATAACCTGGTTTGTGTGGAACACCAAAGTAAAACACTTGCTCGTATTGGCTTGGGAGAACATAAGGCTCATCTCCGACTAGCTCAAATGACCTTGTATTAATCATTGTAAATCTACTATCATGTTCAACGATAGTTCTATAAGGATCATTTTGATTAAGTCATAGCTTGAACCATTTGATGAAAAATAGAACTATTTGAATGAATTAAAGTCGCACTCAAGTATATCATCCAAAATACCATGGTATCAATTTTTAGATTGCTGAGGATGTATGTCAATTCTAGAGGAAATATTGGTGACCAAAAAGACTACATTTATCCCAGAATCACACATTTTCTTTGTTTCATCTGACTTTTTTATGCAAAATTTACAGCCATGGTAGTACGTAGCTTTGTGATGTTTGACCTATAATTTTTCAAACATGTCAATATTATTTACATCAATTTGTGAGTTGATATTAAACTTATGGCTTATTATTAGTAATCTTCTACATACTTTTGTATCTCTTAATTCATATACCAGATCAAGTACCATTGGCATAACATTGGGATCTCCATTACGATGAGCTTCTTTAACCAACGATGCAACACTATCCCATGTTAATGAGTGACCATTTTCTTGAGACTGTTCAATCCATACCATCATCCAATCAAGATTATTTGCAATATACAAATGTAGTGCATCCTACTCACAACCAACTATAAAGAAAACAATTAGACTAGTTAGAAACAACTTATATTGATGATGGATAAATTAATAAACTACAAAGAAAAAATTTATAATTACTTGTCAATCTCCTCAATCTACCTTTCCCTATCTCTCATTTGAATTTTTCATTAGAGTCGGGATCCCAAATGTGATCTACATGGATATTTTCTCAAACTTTGGAAGATATTCACTAATGTAGACTATGTTCTAGTAAACCATATATCCCTCTACCATAGAACCCTCAGTATGTGCTCTTTGTTGAACCAAGCCCTTCATAAATTTCAAGTGCCCCTCAACCATTCACATTGACCTAGTTTGTATAGGTCACACAATTCAATCTCCTCAACTTGATGTATGAGAGTGTTCCTGAGCATTGAAAAAGGTTGAAGGTAGACACTTTTTCTTTTCACACATAAGCTATGAAATTTTTCTCTTCCAATATTTTATATCTTTTTTATCAATTTCTTTAGATGATAGCCACCTGAAAGAGATTCAACACACAAGAACATATAAATGAGATTTTAGATAAAATTATACAAATCTAAGAAAAAAACACTTCTAACCTCATATATTTTTCAAGGTTGTATATAACTTGTTTAATATTGTTCTCAAACTGATGTGGGAGGGATAGAGGCAGGACGTACTACAATCATTAAAAAATGATCATTTTAATATATTATTAAATAATACAATGGGTAGTACATTAAATTTTAAAAATATACTGTAAATAGAGAATATGACTTACCTTGATGAAGGGCCAATCATGTGTTTTCAACCTTGGCCCAAAATCACCTATCTTTGATAGAAGAGTGCTTATATTTGTAGCAAATTCTATTGAATTTTTTTTTTTTAGTGACTTCTTTTAATACATCACTTTTTTGCTTTGTTAATAACCAAGGAAGGGCACTTGTATTTATGTAGTCTCCATTGCTATTTGATTCGATGAAATATTTTAGAGCATTGGATTCATGAATTTCAATACAATTTTTTTGCAATTTTTTCTCTATCATGCCTTCCAATATTTTCCATAGTGTCTCTGTTACATTCTTTCTAATATGCATAGCATCAAACAAATGCATGATTGAGAGATCCTTGTAGTACAATAACCTACTAATTATGTAGGATAACTTTTCATTTTTCTAAGAAGTTGGTCATTGATTCTTTGACGACCTTTATGAGCATCAATTACATCATTAGTAAATAAGACAATATCAAAATATAAATTTTAAACTCCGGACAACAAACTAGACGTTACCTCGATGATTTAGTTGATGATATTCCAATTTCCATAAATGAAGTTTCATTCTTTGTGGCCTTGATGATGTCTCCTCTTTCCCATTAAAAAGATATTTTTGAGTAATTTGATACTTATTATTATTGTGAAGAAAGTTCCTAAACTCATCAAACACCTACTTTCCTAAACTTCTTGAATGATGTGATTTCGTCTTCGGACCACAAATTGGACATGTTAATTTTTTTTTGTCTGCAAACCTAAAAGATCATGTACAATTTTCATGTGCATCTTAAGCATACAATAAGTATTGTGTAAACACTATAATAGACCAAAAATATGTGATTTTAACAATATAACATACCACAAAAATGAGTTAGCCCAGAGGCATCATGTATTGTCCATACAAGCATTGCATTGAATTGAAATTGTCAATGTCCTATTGGTCTAGAGATCTAATACATAGTGATTTCATTCCATAACTTTAACAACTCGTCAATTAGGGGCTCAATATACACGTTCATATCTTTAACTTGGTACTTACTTAGTAATTGAATGAACATAAACATTACATAATTATTATGACCATTTTCATGCATATTTTAAAAATTAATTTAGAAAACTATTAAATGTAAAAATTTCTCGCACAATCATTGACAACATTCTGTGCTCCCTCTTTATGAACGTCCAAGGAGGAATGTTATTGTTAATAAAAAAAATAGGCCACACTGAGTAAACATTTCTCATATCTTCAAATGGATTGACATTGTCTGCTGCTAATGAAAGCTTCAAATTACAAGGTTCTTCTTTAAAGTGTGACCATGTTTCTTCTATCTCTTTAAATGTAGAATCATCTATAGGCATTCACATAATAACATCTTGACTTCTATTGCATGCATGGTAATTCATAAATTGTGCCATGCTAGTGCACTTGAATAATCGTTGAAGATGTGGAATAATGAGAATGTACCAAAGAACCTTGTGAGGCACCTTTTTTGTTATTTGATCTAACTGATATCTACTAATATGATAATCAGGGCATTGTATTGAAAATTCATGTTGTTTATGATATGGAATGTGATCATTGGAAAATGTATGTATTGTCTGATACTTCATTCCAATCTGATTTATAATGGTAGATAATTCTTAGTACCAATGAGGTAAAATGTTTGATGGTGGTAACAAAAACTCACCTATCAACCTACAACAACAAATATGCATTATTAATATAAAAAATATTAATTGAATACTAATATTGAAGATGAAAAAGTCGCATACCTTAGCATTCATGATATTGCTATATTGGATAAACCATTCATAACCTTTAAGTTCACCAAAAACACTATAATCAAGAGAAGAGTTGTGTGGGAGCCTTCGTATAGGTCTCGTGTGCCTTCTCCAGTAAAGGTATATAAGGATTATCTTCATCATCATTATCAAATGCACTAGTACCATCATCGTGAGCCTCTTCATCACCTGCTCCAATACCATCTTCTTCGAAAATGTCCTCTAGCACATTATCATCTTATTCCATGGGAGTGTTAACCTCAACTTGGATATTCACACCTCCATGTTCCTTTAGTAGGAAATCCACACTTACCAATGGACAAAAATTGTGGCCACCTTCAATGCGACCATGTTTCCTACAATGTCTCTATGCTGTTGTGATTAGAATTCATCAATTCTTTAAGCCTTTACACTTTTTGCAAGGACTATTACATTAATAAGCTTTTCTTTGGAACTGAGATCACAATGTAGCCATTGTCTCATTATTTTGTTCTGGGTTCATGTTGTTAGGCCTAGTCTTTCTTCACAAGAAAATATATCTGCAAATAAATTGGACATGTTGTACTTAATGTTGATATCTGTACATATGGTTTTGAAAGAAAAATTTGAGCTAACCAATGTGTATATTATATGCAAAAAAATTGAACATGTACTAAATGTTTATATTTGCACATATGTTTTTGAAAGAAAAATTTGGTGTAACTAATGTGTTCTCTAATTGTAACAACAATTCTACATTATAATACAATGAAGTTTTTGCAATTTTGAGTGCAATTCCCTAGGTCTCCAATAATCTAGAACATTAAAAGATAGTAAACAGATGGATTAAAATGTTTTGAGCACAAACCAATGAGCTTTTTTACAAAGATTGTGTGAAGAAGTGCTCAAAGGTTTTTAAAAGAGTACTTAACTATGAATGTTGTTACATGTGTTTCATCAAGTCTTTAATTTTTTAATGCATTGAGACCACTTTAAAGGTACCAAAGAATAGTGTTTGGGGTGAAATTTTATTTCACAGAGGCATATTTGGTGCAAATAGATCTTGAAGACCTTAGAAGGTAAAATAAAATTTTCCAAACCTATGTATTCTACTTTGCATTTGATAATAACAATAGTTATAAGAAAGATCTCTTTTTCATTGTTATGTGAAATTCTACATAACTATCCTTAGTATTTTGTCATTCTTCACTTTCCAATTTGGATCAGATAGATTGTTAAAGATGTGACTCCATGTAACATGAGTGTTGTTTGCAACCTCCATAATTTGAGTACACATTAAATTACCAAGCACTCTTTGCATAGAGACGAGACAAGATACTCAACATGGATTCTTTCCTTATTAATGATATTTTGTTAAATTTCTATGTGACCATAGGTGTGTACATAATTAATATAAGATGTTATAGATGCCAATGTGAACTCTAAGGCATACAAAATCAAAAGTAATAATCATATATGCTCAGGCAATTCATGATAACTAATAATTTATTAAACAAAATATGCTGAGAAAAATTACCAATGCTACATTTTTAACAACTAAAAGACTATAAGCTAAACAAAATAAAATGAATACACAAAGCAAGTGCATCATAGGAAATAGAAACTATGCAAAAAAAAAACTTTAACATTGTTATCAATGCCCAATCATAATAGGTATTTGTAGTGTTCCTACAATATACTCTATGATTGATAATGCATATGAATGTGAAAATTATTTCTAGATGATAGTCAATTTTTTTAAAAATATCTTACAATCTAGAGTGAATTTTCTCAGATGGAACAAGATGAACTTTCAAAATGTGGTCAAACAAAAGATAATTGTGTATGCAATCTGCTACAATTTCAACAACCTCCATAGAAGCACAACATCATCACATGGAAAGAAGCCAAATATAGATGAGAATATAATATTAATAACATTATCTTATGTCTCTCTTAAGTAACATAAATTTACTTGCCTTAGGAGACTCGAAACTAATGAAACTATAGCATCTTCTACTTATAACTTCTTAAAATATTGTTATATTATAACTTAACCACTCGAAATGTTCCCAACACCATAGGAGAGTAGGCTACACTAATATGTACTTTGTTAAAATGTCTCAATATAAACAGCAATAAGACTCTATTTATTGTTAGTAATTTTTTGTAGTCCATTGATTATAATTAGAACTTGTAGAATTTAGTGTTTCCTTGAGCTCGATTTGTTTGAAGGAGTTATTGTTATAATACTTGAAGATAGGTTAGGGGTATACACGTAATTTGAATTCAATTAATTCATGGACTTGAAATTCATAGTTATATATCAATTCAAGTATTCTTTCAAAGACTATGTTTTAGTAGACTAGTGGTCAGATAACCCTAACAACTATTTTTTCTTTTATACATTGATTAGCTTCTTTTATTTAAACAAGTATTTCTTTTCTTGTTTTTTACTGAAAAATGAATAAAATGAAGAGAGAAGTAGTTGAAGCATTATTCAGGAGCTTCACAAATTTCACATGAAGGTAATGCCTATAGACTGTAGTGAGTACCTCATCTACCTTGAGGAGTTCCATGTAGGAAATGAGGTATGCAGTTTAATACTGTTATAAATAATTGTGTTACACTTTTTTAAGGGAAACTTGGTTCATATATTTAACACTTGGTTGTGTTTTAACGATAACTAACCTCTCTAATTATAGGTTTGTGGGCTACCTTGCACACATAACTTCCATGTTGAATGCACTGATTGATGGATGCACCTTAGCATAAAATGTCCTCCTTGTCATTTCTTTATTTTTCCCAACCTGGACCTTAGTGCCTTATTATAGAGCATGCTTTGATAAATACACATGCAAAATTGCTCTAATTTTTTGTGGAAGTTGAAAGAATTTGAACTTAGGCTTCTAAGGATTTGAGTAGGCTTCTAATTTCAAAAATACAAAAAATAAAAACTAATATCTTTAAAATGTTATTTTAAAATGTAATTTTTGTACATCACTTTAATATGAGATAAATTTATATTTATACTTAACAATGAAACAAATACACCTTTATAATATACAAAAGTTATCATATAATTTATGATTATTGTAAAAAATTAGAACCTCTTAGATAGAGATTAAGTCTTTGGGAAGATTAAGTACATTCCATGTGGTATTGCTTATTAAGAATTTTTTTAAGTAACTTAATTGCACACTTTTATTGGCATACGATCAAAATATTATTACAAATTTTATAGTTATCTTATTTGTAGGCTTGTAGTGGGAAAGTTATGGTGCTTTTCACCAAATCTTCAGAGGCTAGCCTTCTTTTTGTATCAACCTTGTATAACTTTTGTGGGTGAGTGCAATGGAGTCTATTTGAGAGCACCCATTTAAAGAATAGGAATAGATTAACCCAACAACACCTTTGTCTTCAGAAAATAGAGCTTAGAAGGCAAGGATTTTTATAATATGATTGATTTGAAGGACATCAATCCATATAATATATTCATGTTTTTGATTAAGTAAAACAGGTTTTACAGGGACCCTGAAACCCATAATTTTTTACAACATATTTGAAATAGAAATATTAAATAAATTCCAATTGCAATCCATCTGCTTATCAAAAGCCAAACCCAAACAACAAGCCCACAACTAGGTACAAAAAGCCAGCTACATTAGAAAAATATGAGACAAAAAGAAAGCACTAACTATTAGCTTTCCCTATCAAGAACCTGTAGGGTCTCTGTAGCTTCATTGGTCTTCTGGTTGTCCATGTCCTCTTGGTCCTAGTTCTAAGCATTCGCTAGATCCCTGGTTTCTTTTAAATCATCCTCAGCCTGCCTAATGTCCAAGCTGGCCTTCTCCAACTTTTCACCACCATAACCAACACTCATCAGTGATTCACCTAGACTATTAATATTCTCATTTAGGGTGTTCAATGTAGTAATCACCTGATTAGCTAGGTTCTGATGGGAGAACTCCATCCTTTGGACTCTTTGTTCAACCGTGGTGATTCTAGCCTCCTAGTCAACATTTTATCCCTAGACGTTGTAGTGTCATTGGCTTCCATCTTAGCTTCTCTTCTCTTCATTGTGCCCCTAGTTGCTGTTGATTCCCTAGCTTCCTTCTTGGATTCTTTTCCCCTTAAGGTCTTATAATATATTTATGTTGGATTGTTGAGGATGTGGATGTTGTGTTGAGTGACTAAGAACCCATTGGATTGTAGAAAGAAGCAACATAATTAATAAAAGATGGTGTTTCATTCAATCTTGAGGAGTATTCAGATTTACTTTCTGTTACTACTATGGGGAGGGAAAATAAGTTAAAGATTATTGTACAGTATTGGAATTTTGAGTCTTTAAGGGATATGTAACCATTTTAATTCCTAGAGAACTTATAATCATAATAGACTGATGCATCCTCTAAATTTGTTATGTATGCTTCTTTGATAATCATAATAGATTGATGCATCCTCTAAATTAATTCATGTATGCTTCTTGTGAATTGGTTTGTTTTATGTATCATATAATTTATTTTATTTTTGTAGTTTTTTTGTAATTTTTTTGCTTAGTAGGAGTCTACTTCAAGTTTTTTGGGTTGCTGTGTTGCAGCCATGTCAATTTTTTGAATTACAAAATGAATATAAATATTTAAAATAGAAACAATTATTGTAAAAGATCAGAAGCTCTTAGAAAGAGATTAAGTGTACAGGGTATGCGCAGGATCATGGTCAACCAAACTATGCTCTTAAGTGGCAATAAAAAATTAGAAAATCAGGGTTATGTCAACTTGACATGTTATTTTGTACTTGTTATTAACTTTATATAAAAAAGTTAAGAGAAAATAATTTGTAGCGAATTGAATCTAGTTTCTAAACTACTAGGACTTATCTCAAAAAAATAAAAATTGATTGGTCAAAATTTTGAATTTTAATGCAATATTAGAAAATTTTCAAAACAAAAATAAGTAGATGTATGTCTGACCACCTTAATCAAAATCAATGATAATATTTTTAAATAATATTCTAGATATAAATAGTAGACTTATGCTTGGATGTGACACATATTTTTGGGTATTTTTATTCTAAATAAATAATAATTATTTAATTTTTGACTTTAGTATTTTTGGAATAAAAAAAATCTCGTGTCTGACCACCTTAACTAATCCAAAACTTTGCAAAAATCATTTTTTCATTTTTTTCCCTTATAGTAGAAGAACCATAGAATGTGATGCATCTTTTGAATTTAAAAAATGTTGTACCATTTTAAAGTTATAGTTGTTTCTCAAGTAGTATCTCAATTAGCACTTTATACGTAACTCCATTAGAAAATAACTAATAATTACTTACTAAACTCGTAATTTGACAAACCTTACATTTATGAAAAGATAAGAACATTCTTAAGAAATCCTTTAAATTTTGGTGGAAAAAAAGTCGCCAGCTACATGTTTGAAGTAAAAATCACATAAAAATGGGCCAAAAGCTCATTTTTAGGATGTTTTTAAAGTTGACCATATAGGTTTGGTATCAAAAGGTATAGTAGACCTTATAAAGATATTAATTGTTTTCATTTAGTATCAAAGTGGGTGGGAAAAAAGTTGTAATAGATTTTGAAATGGTTTGAGATATTTTAGAACTACAGATTTTTAGATCTCCACTTTTTGACACACCATGATCCTGTACATACCCTACAATTAGACGACTGGTATTAGTTGATAGATTAGAAGTTTTGAGTTTTTTCTACAATAGTCTAGGTTATTTTCATAATATGACCATTCCATGAAAATCCAAGGGCCCTAGCTTCATGGGATGTGTTATTCTAACCTGTATAATAGCCTACTAACTCTTAAAATATAGAAATAATCCAACATTGATTGATTGTTATGGAACAGTGAGGGTTTCATGAAGAAATTTCAATGAAAATGGTGGTTAAGTACAACAGGGGGAGTTTTGGCCACATGAAGGGGGTATTTTGTGATTTGGATCATCTTATATGATTAGTGTGAAGATCTCAGAAATTGTGGAATAAATGTTTCAGAGCACTGAATTTGGTCTGATGGATGTGCAGGTTAGTATACACGAAATAGTTACACATTTATTTAACTTTATTTTAACTTGTATTTATTTGGACATGTCTATTTCTATTTGATATATGTACTTGGATAATTGTAGATACTTATCATGTCTCACGTTCACATGACAATTCAAATCTGCAAAAGCATTTAATTGGTTAGCAATGCAACATGCTAGAACCAATGTTAAGTTTTTATGGAATTTCTTTGAAAGTGGACACGGAAAAGGGGAGCATGATGGAGCAGGAGCATGTATAAAATGTGCGCTTCAACAACATGAACTTGCGGGTAAATATATGCATTTTTTAAATGTACATGTTTAATACTCTAATAGCATATATTTTAAATTTTATATATACATGCATATTTTATGTACATACAGGGAATAGGATAGAGAGCGCAAATCAAATTGTTGAATGGTGCAAAGTTCATTTTGCTACTCGAGATACTGAATACAATAAGCATTACTTTTGGGACGTGAAAGGTGAACTAAGTTATATTTATTTTTAATGTCTTTTTCAAATCAAGTTGAGTTTTTAATTAAATATTTATTTTGAAATATGACTATTAGTTTTTGTATTTGTAACAGATATAGATCGATCTAATCCTTACAATTGTCAAACGATTCCTGGAATTAGAAGTTTACATCAAGTGATGACTACAAAAAACCATAATCCTCCAGTACTTAAAGTAAGAGAGAAAACATGTTTTTGTGATGACCGCATTAAGGACAATGTAGTGAGTGCATGTGAAAATATTGGGAATGGATATGTTTCACATTGGGATTTGAATGAGATAGTATTGACATTCATGATCCTATATATTCAGCTGATTATGAGCGCATTTCTGATTTAGTTGTGGCAGGTTTGTGTGCATATATACATATATATAAATTAATAAACATGTATATTTTTTTAAAAATTAATTTATATTTATCTTTTTATATAGATGCAGGAGATATTTTTGCAGTTCAAGCCTTACTAGATAATGCAGAAAATGTGGACTATTATCTTTTAAGATGCACAAAAGCAAAACACAAGTTGCTAGAAGGAATTATAGATGCTGATGAATAGTCATATCCAATTGGATCAGTTGTTATTGAAGGAACATATTATCAACAAACAAGGGTAATTGGTAGTGGTATTGAATTTATTGAATAAAAGCCTGGAGAAAAGGTTTTACACTACAGTAACCATGTTATAGCAACCCAATAACAATTTGAAGCAGTACAAAGAAAAGGACGTCGTGGAAATCAAAAGTGGAAATTGCCTATTGAAGAACATGAAAAACTTCTAGAGATAATAAAAAGTAGAGATGATCCTAACAATACATTGTTTGTGGAGCTCTAGTTTACCTATGTACTTATTGTGGAGCTCTAGTTGAGTTATGCCTATATAGCTCTTATACTTTCATATTTAATATTGATAGGATATTTGTTTTATAAATTTTTGTACATTGGATCATTTATCTTGCATATGCAAAATTAGACATGTATTGTTATTTTTATTTAAATTCGACATGGATATCTCATTTAAGACCAGGTCTCTTAGGACCTCCCCTTAAGACAACCTTTTTAGTATTTGTATGTATTTGTATGTACATATAATCTTTATATGTTCTTATATGATACATTCTTTATGTTTGTATATAATCGTTATATTCTTACATGTATATGTTATATGAACTATGTTACATATTACATGTACATTATATTTTATTAATTAAATCCTGTTAATTATAGTTAATTAAGAATGTATGTCATTAAATACAGTTAATTAAGTCATTAAATAGAGTTAATTATTAAGACATTAAATATAATTAGATTAAATATAGTTAATTTAAAGGTTAAATATAGTTAATTATAGTTAATTAAGGCATGTCATTAAATAGAGTTAATTAAGTCATTAAATATAGTTAATTAGTAAGACATTAAATATAATTAGATTAAATATAGTTAATAGGATTAAATATAGTTAGTTATAGTTAATTAGGTTAAATATAGTTAATTATAGTTAATTAAGGCATGTCACTAAATAGAGTTAATTAAGTCATCAAATAGAGTTAATTATTAAGACATTAAATATAATTAGATTTAATATAGTTAATTATAGTTAATTAAGGCATGTCATTAAATATAGTTAATACATGATCTACATTAAATATAATTAGACTAAATATAGTTAATTATACAGTTAATTAAGACATGTCATTAAATATATGTTATATTGTTATGTACATCGACCATTAAAATTATATAGTTAATTACACTTAGATTAAGGCATTAAGATGAATAACTATACATATACATGTAAACTTGAATATTGAAAATATGAATAACATATAGAAACATGTGCATAACACATACATAAGTTACATAAAAGATGAAGACATCAAAAGATCAACAAAATAGACGTCTACATTAAAAGATCAATAACATACATGTGCATATATTTGGAGAATATAATGTACCCATATCAAATGTATAAAAATAGATCATGTAGATCAAATGTCTGGAAATAACATATATAAAACATCAAAATCTCCATATAAACATGTATCTAGAAATAACATATAAAACATCATTTAGTTTCCATGATATAAACACGTATCTAGAAATAACATATAAAACATCAAAGTGTCCATATAAACCATGTATATGAAAATAACATATAAGACATCAAAGTGTCTGGATATAAAATGTATGCATATGGAAATAACATATAAAACATCAAACTGTCCATATAAATATGTATCTAGACATAACATGTGTGTAATAAAATAAAATGCCACATATGATCTAATTAGCTACATCCCCCCTCCTGATCCTGGGCCTTGTCCCCAAAAGGGTCTATCAGCTGCATCTGAACCCTGTGTCAAATGATAACAAGTGAACCATTTAATTATGTGTACAGACAAATTATATCAAGATCTACATGTATATAAATCAAATATATATATATATATATAAATTGTAACATACCTGGGACTCACGACATGTAGGATTTGTCGGTGTCTGCAGATCAGCAAACCGTAACATACTATCACTCAAACCCTATAACACATACACAAACACACACATATACATTAATTTAAACATATAGACATATTATTTACTATAATAAAAATAAATCTAAACATATAGAAATATTTACCGTAGCATTATGTAATGCTCTACTGATCTGACTGATATCTGAATCATGTAATGAAAAAGTAGTATCAACATCCAAGTCAATAGTGCAGCCCTGATCTGAAAGCATGGAAGTAAATAGACCAGGCTGTATGGTGCCACTGAGATCCTGAGTAGGGGGGGGGGGGGGGTGTTGTAGGGTCCTGAGTAGCTGGGGCTAGTGCTGTAGCCTTGGCCTGTGTAGTAGTAGTAGTAGAAGGTGCAGGAATGTCCTCCTGCCTCTGTGAATCCTCTGGGACTGTTGTACGTGACAAAATATGTCTAATCTGAGAGCTCATGTCATGAAGTGGAATCCCTGAGAGTGTAGATAATGCTTGATATGCATCTAAAATATCAGATGCTAAATATGATGCCAAAGGATGCAATGCATCCACCTCTAAGACTGTAGAAATGTCTACAGGAGAAGGTATGTCTGCAACTCCATAATCATCATCAACAGGTGTGCTAGATGATGCAGCTATGGGATCGATACCTTGAAACCATAGCATATATCGACTACATTGATCAGAAGAAATCTCGTGTAATTGTGTGGCGATGGTGGCGATGCTCAAAAAAATTTGTGTCCTAATTGTGTCATCAGGAACACTCTCACCTGCAGTAGCCATCTGTGGACCTCTCGGCATAAACAAAAGTTTTGGACCCACCATTGCCCATTTGTTAATGGGCGCAGGAGTGTCCACGGGTCTAAATCTATCAGAAAGTCTCCCCTGACCCTGCCCAACATGCCCTGGATAATCTGTATAGTCAACATCATAGTGTAAATGAAATTCTGCAAACAAAATATAGGGGGAACTCATCCTTCTATGGCCATCTATGATGAGTAGCCAACCAACAAGGATACATCAATGGTGCGATGAGTGGATCAGTACACTTCATCGCAGAGTAGCCTGTGACTCTACGACGATTTGCATAAGATGGAAACATGGTTTTCACCATGCTGGTGGAAACCTCAGTGTCAATTTGTGTGTACTTCACAGTGCCAGTGACACTATGAGATAAAGAAGAATAAAATGTCTCAATGCTCATATCATCAAAAGGGTTGTATGATTCAATTGTCTAAACCATACGAAATAAATCCTCTCGCATCGCTATGACCTTCTCCCTATTAGGGAGGGTGGTAGAAGAGGAAAGCGAGGTATCAAAAACCTACATACCACGAGATAATCTCACCACTGTATCTTTAAATAACTACTGTCTATCATGGGTGGAGGAGGTCGATCTACGTGTTGTACCAGACTCAGCACTCTGACCCCCACCACAAACACTGGCATCCCTTGAGGATGTAGGAGCATGATCCCCAGAACTGGATGCCATAATGTATATATGAAAATAAATATGAGAATATGAATGTGAAGCTACAATCTAAGTGATAAATATCTAGAGATCTGCACATGCATATATATACAAATATAAACATACAAATCTATTTAAATTAAAATAATTAAAAGTTAAATTTAATTTGAAACACATATACATATAAATACACAACATTAAATGTATGGTGCTAAATGAACAATCATGTAACATACATATGTATTTTAAAACAAATTATCTTACAGACCATATCTAATGTACATTGTAACGTGCTCATGCAAATGTGAAAAATAAATATTCGTACATGTACATGTATATGCAATAAAAATAAAATAAAATTTCTTGATTAAATGATAACTAAGTGTACACATGTACATACATGCAATAAAAAAAAAAAATTCTTGACTAAAATCTAAATTTTGATGTAAATGCTTTGATGATTATGGGGAGTGTAGATGAGAGTTAGGACATAGGGATAGAAAAATTTGTTACTAGATAAGTAAATGAGTTTAGTTAGCAAATGTTAGTTTACAATTTAGAACTCATGACTTAATTTAGTAGTTTGAATTAGAGTTAAGAATGTTAATAAAGTAAATGGGATATAGTTTTATTAAGGTTGATAGTAAGGTCAATCTATTATGTGCTAGTAAACATATGAATACCTATTACAACCTATAATAGACGTAATGACCTAGTAGGAGTCCCTAGGTCCCCTTAACATATATATGGATAAAAATACTTAGAAATGTATCATGAGGTCATTATGTGTCATTTGATAATGTAAGAATCATCATTACCTAATAAGACCTATTATATCCTAATAATACATATTAAGACTTATTAGAACCTAAAAAAAATAGTATGACCTATTACGACTCCTATGTCCCCTTAAGACACACATGTATGGATAACGTATTGAAAAACACAATTGACATAAGTGATCTTAATGTGTTGTTTGGTAATGTAAGACTCATTATTACCTGACAATACCTATTATGTGCTAGTAAACATATGAATACCTATTACAACCTATAACAGACGTAATGACCTAGTAGGAGTCCCTAGGTCCCCTTAACATATATATGGATAAAAATACCTAGAAATGTATCATGAGGTCATTATGTGTCATTTGGTAATGTAAGAATCATCATTACCTAATAATACCTATTATATCCCAATAATACATATTAAGACTTATTAGAACCTATAAAAAATAGTATGACCTATTACAACTCCTATGTCCCCTTAAGACACACATGTATGGATAACGTATTGAAAAATGCAGTTGACATAAGTGATCAAGTAATGTGTTATTTGGTAATGTAAGACTCATTATTACCTGACAATACCTATTATGTGCTAGTAAACATATGAATACCTATTACAACCTATAACATATGTAATGACCTAGTAGGAGTCCCTAAGTCCCCTTAACATATATATGGATAAAAATACCTAGAAATGTATCATGAGGTCGTTATGTATCATTTGGTAATGTAAGAATCAGTATTACCTAACAATAACTAGTTGTTAAAATGAACATCATCAATATCTAAGTGTGGTTCATTCGGTTAGTAGAGGGCCTATGTTATGGTTAGAATGTGGTATGGGTTATGATTGTAGTTAAAATAAGGTTATGTTAGAAGGTGTATTTAATGTCAAAATTAATTTCACCATAAGATATTATTGTATCACCTCTAGATCCATCAGGTTATGTTAGAAACTGAATAATGTCCCCTAAAGGTTTGCTACATTTTTTACAAATATTTTTCTACATGTTTACCTCATAACCTAATATTTTTCTATATTTTAATCTAATATTTTTCCTAATTTTTTTCTAAATTTTAACCTAATGTTTTTCTATATTTTAACCTAATTCTTTTCCTAATGTTTTTCTATATTTTAACCTAATGTTTTTCCTAATATTTTTCTATATTTTAACTTAATGTTTTTCTACACTTTTAATTAATAATTTTCTATGTTGTGATCTCATTTTTAACTACATTTTTGCTAACAAATTTTAAATACCATTCTAAAATAATCTAAAATAATTTAAACATATTAAAAAATAAATAATTTTAAGCATTTGACTCACAAAATACGTCAAAAACAACTGTTTTAAGTACGATTAACATCTATAAATCAAAAAATAGATTTAAAAACTATTAAAAAAGGGGGAGAAATAAACCACTAACCAGTTACGGCCGAAACCCTTAACCCGCTCTCCAAACATCCAAGAATCGCAACAGTAACCATGATAGCCGCTAGAGGTTTGCGGCAATTTTTATACCGGCTCAGGGTTTCGGCCAGAATCCTTTCGGCCGAATGAGTTTTAGTCGAAATGGTACGCGCCACGTAGGCACGCAAAACCGCCATGTGTGTACGGTCGGAGGCATTATGGCCGAAATGGTACAAGATATCACAAATGGTGACAGAGCTTTGTGCTTTTACCCTTGTGCTCCCTCTTTATGAACAGCCAAGGAGGAATATTATTGTTAATAACAAAAATAGGCCACATTGAGTAAATAGATCTCATATCTTAAAATGGATTGACATTGTCTGCTGCTAATTAAAGTTTGAAATTACGAGGTTCTTCTTTAAAGTGTGCCCATGTTTCTTCTATTTCTTGAAATGTAGAACCATTTGTAGGAATTCACATAATGGCATCTTGACTTCTATTGCATGCATGGTAATTCATAAATTGTGCTGTGCTAGTGCACATGAATAATCATTGAAGATGTGGAATAATGAGAATGTACCAAAGAACCTTGTGAGACACATTTTTTGTTATTTGATCTACCTGATATCTACTAATATGATAATTAGGGCATTCTATTGCAAATTCATATTATTTATGATATAGAATGTGATCATTGGGACATGTATGTATTGCCTGATACTTCATTCCAATCTGATTTATAATGGTAGATAATTCTGAATACCAATGAAGTAAAATGTTTGATAGTGGTAACAAAAACTCACCTATTAACCTACAACAACAAATATACATTATTAATATAATAAATATTAATTGTATGCTAATATTGAAGATGAAAAAATCGCAAACCTTAGCATACATGAGATTGCTATATTGGATAAACCATTCATAACCTTTAAGTTCACCAACAACAATATAATCGAGAGAAGAGTTGTTTGGGAGCCTTCGTATAGATCTCGTGTGCCTTCTCAAGTAAAGGTATATCAAGATTGTCATCATCATCATTATCAGATGCACTAGTACCATCATCGTGAGCCTCTTCATCACCTATTCCAATACCATCTTCTTCAAAAATATCCTCTGGCACATTATGATCTTCTTCCATGGGAGTGTTAACCTCAGCTTGGATATTCACACCTTCATGTTCCTCCAGTAGGAAATCCACACTTACCAATGGACAAAAATCATGGCCACCTTCAATGTGACCATGTTTCCTACAATGTCTCTACACTGTTGTGATTAGAATTTTTCAATTCTTTAAGCCTTTACACTTTTTGCGAGGACAATTACATTTATCAGCTTTTATTTGGAATTGAGATCACAATGTAGCCATTATTCTTTAAGCCTTTACACTTTTTGCAAGGACAATTACATTTATCATCTTTTCTTTGGAACTAAGATCACAATGTAGCCATTATCTCATTATATTGTTCTGGGTTCATGTTGTTAGGCGTGGTCTTTCTTCACAAGAAAATATATCTGCAAATAAATTGGACATGTTGTACATAATGTTTATATCTGTACATATGGTTTTGAAAGAAAAATTTGATCTAACTAATGTGTATATTATCTGCAAAAAAATTGAACATGTACTTAATGTTTATATTTGCACATATGCTTTTGAAAGAAAAATTTGGTGTAACTAATGTGTTCTCTAATTGTAACAACACTTCTACATTATAATACAATGAAGTTTTTGCAATTTTGAGTGCAATTCCCTAGGTCTCCAACAATCTAGAACATAAAAAGATAGTAAACAGATGGACTAAAATGTTTTGAGCACAAACAAATGAGCTTTTTTACAAAGATTGTGTGAAGAAGTGCTCAAAGGTTTTTAAAAGAATGCTTAACTATTAATGTTGTTACATGTGTTTCATCAAGTGTTTAATTTCTTAATGCACTAAGACCACTTTAAAGGTACCAAAGAATAGTGTTTGGGGTGAAATTTTATTTCACAGAGGCATATTTGGTGCAAATAGATCTTGAAGACCTTAGAAGGTAAAATAAAATGTTTCCAAAACTATGCATTCTACTTGGCATTTGCTAATAACAATAGGTATAATAAAGATCTCTTTTTCATTGTTATATGAAATTCTACATAAATATCCTTGGTATTTTTTCATTATTTACTTTCCAATTTGGATCAGATAGATTGTTAAAGATGTAACTCCATATAACATGAGTATTGTTTGCAACCTCCATAATTTGAGTACAAATTAAACTACCAAGCACTCTTTGCATGGAGATGAGACAAGATACTCAACATGGATTCTTTCCTTATTAATGTTATTTTGTTAAATTTCTATGTGATTATAGGTGTGTACATAATTAATATAAGATGTTACAGATGCCAATGTGAACTCTAAGGCATACAAAATCAAAAGTAACAATCATATATGCTTAGGCAATTCATGATAACTAATAATTTAATAAACACAATGTGGTGAGAAAAATTACCAATGCTACAAAACAAAGACCTCTTTTTAATAACTAAAAGACTATAATCCAAACAAAATAAAATGAATACACAAAGGAAGTGCATCATAGGCAATGGAAACTAATGCAAAAAAAAAAACTTTAACATTGTTATCAATGCCCAATCATAATAGGTATTCGTAGTGTTCCTACAATATACTTTATGATTGATAATGCTTATGAATGTGAAAATTATTTCTAGATGACAGTCAATTTTTTTAAAAAATATCTTACAATCTAGGGTGAATTTTCTTAGATGGAAGAAGCTGAACTTTTAAAGTGTACTCAAACAAAAGATAATTGTGTATGCAATCTACTACAATTTCAACAACTTGCACAGAAGCACAACATCATCACATGGAAAGAAGCCAAATATACATGAGAATATACTATTAATAACATAATCTTATGTCTCTCTTAAGTAACATAAATTTACCTACCTTAGGAGACTCGAAACCAATGAAACTATAGTGTCTTCTACTTATAACTTCTTAAAATATTGTTATATTATAACTTAACCACTCAAAATGTTCCCCACACCATAGGAGACCAGGCTACACTAATATGTACTTTGTTAAAATGTCTCAATATAAACAGCAATAAGACTCTATTTATTGTTAGTAGTTTTTTGTAGTCTGTTGATTATAATTAGAACTTACAGCATTTAGTGTTTCCTTGAGTTCAATTTTTTTGAAGGAGTTATTGTTATAATACTTGAAGATAAGTTAGGGGTATACATGTAATTTTAATTCAATTAATTCTTGGACTTGAAATTCATAGTTATATATCAATTCAAGTATTCTTTCAAAGACTATGATGTAGTAGACTAGTGGTAAGATAACCCTAACAAATATTTTTTCTTTTATACATTGATTAGCTTCTCTTATTTAAACAAGTATTTCTTTTCTTTTCTTTTACTAAAAATGAGTAAAATGAAGAGAGAAGTAGTTGAAGCATTATTCAGGAGCTTCCAAAATTTTGCATGAAGGTAGTGCCTACAGACTATAGTGAGTGCCTCATCGGCCTTGAGGAGTTCAATGTAGGAAATGAGGTATGCAGTTTAATATTGTTATAAATAGTTGTGTTACACTTTTTTAAGGGAAACTTGGTTCATATATTTAACACTTGGTTGTGTTTTAACGATAAGTAACCTCTCTAATTACAGGTTTGTGGGCTACCTTGCACACATAACTTCCATGTTGAATGTACTGATTGATGGATGTGCCTTAGCATAAAATGTCCTCATTGTCATCTCTTTATTTTTCCCAACCTGGACCTTAGTGCCTTGGAAAATGCCCAATGTTCTCAAACTGGAGACTCTAGTAGATCTTCTCAGGCATTTGCAAATGCCCAATCTTCTCAAACTAGAGACTCCAGTAGATCCTCATTTCTTTGCAAATGTTGTAATATTTAGGTGGTTAATCTAATTTTTGTCATCTTCATAAGAGTGCATATGTCATCTTAATTATTCGTAGGTAAGAGTACATAAAATTACATATAAGTATTATAAAAGTCAGTCAATTAAAGATAAAAGACCAATGCAATAATAAAATAACAGTTAACAGTTCAAGGCAGACCAACTTCTGTCATTGTATAAAAATATTTGTTCTTGGGTACCAAATTTATTGTTTCTAATAGCACTCTCTCTCCATCTTTGTAAAATAATTATTCATTTTCATCTAGTTAACTAGCCACCATAGAATCTAGATGGTAGTGATACAAGACACATACATGTTAGTAATATTGAGGGAATGCATTCCCATTGAAAGTGGTACCAAAAATTTATGGGGAAGACTATCAAAGAATATGTCAAAATACATTTCTTTGATGCAACATAATTGATGGTCATGTTCTACAGAGGATATTAGTTAGACTTGTAGCTGCAAATTCAGCAAAGCCACAATTTTGAAATGCAGTGATTTATAGTAAAGAATTGTAGCCCATAGGAGATATGGAATTAAATAAATTTAAGACAATATCATAAACTCCAAAGAATTCATTTTAGACCTTAAAATCCTCTTGGGTCTTTAGGAAGATTAAGTACATGGTTTGGGTGAATAATGTCCTTTAGCACATTTCAAGGCACTAGGAAACAAGCCTTGTTTTAAGCACTTGACAAGAAATTTTTGAAGCCCCAATATCCCTCTGCATAATTCTGCCTTATTATATAGCATGCTTTGATAAATGCACATGCAAAATTGCTCTAATTTTGTGTGAAAGTTGAAAGACTTTGAACTTAGGCTTCTAAGGATTTGAGTAGGCTTCTAATTTCAAAAAGACAAAAAATAAAAACGAATGTCTTTAAAAGGTTATTTTAAAATGTAATTTTTGTACATCACTTTAATATGAGATAAATTTAAATTTATACTTAACAATGAAACAAATACACCTTTATAATATATAAAAGTTATCTTATAATTTACGATTATTGTAAAAAATTAGAACCTCTTAGATAGAGATTAGGTCTTTGGGAAGATTAAGTACATTCCATGTGATATTTCTTATTAAGAAATTTTTTAAGTCACTTAATTGCACACTTTTATTGGCATACGATCAAAACATTATTACAAATTTTATAGTTATCTTATTTGTAGGCTTGTAGTGGGAAAGTTATGGTGCTTTTCACCAAATCTTCAAAGGATAGCCTTCTTTTTGTATCAACCTTGTATCACTTTTGGGGGTGAGTGCAATGGAGTCTATTTGAGAGCATCCATTTAAAGAATAGGAATAGATTAACCCAACAACACTTTTGTCTTTAGCAAATAGAGCTTAGAAGGCAAGGATTTTTATAATATGATTGATTTTAAGGACACCAATTCATATAAAATATTCATGTTTTTGATTAAGTAAAACAGGTTTTACAGGGACCCTGAAACCCAAAATTTTTTACAACATATTTGAAATAGAAATATTAAATAAAGTCCAGCTACAATGCATCTGCTTATCAAAAGCCAAACCCAAACAATAGGCCCACAACCAGGTACAAAAAGCTAGCTACATTAGAAAAAGATGAGACAAAAAGAAAGCACTAACTATTAGTTCTCCCTATTAATAACCTGTAGGGTCTCTGTAGCTTCATTGGTCTTTTGGTTGTCCATTTCCTCCTAGTCCTAGTTCTAAGCATCCGCTAGATCCCTGGTTTCTTTCAAATCATCCTCAGCCTGCGTAATGTCCAAGTTGGCCTTCTCCAAATTTTCACCGCCATTACCAACAATCATCAGTGATTCACCTAGACTATTAATATTCTCATTTAGGGTGTTCAATGTAGTAATCACCTGATTAGCTAGGTTTTGATGGGAGAACTTCATCCTTTTGACTCTTTGTCCAACCTTGGTGATTCTATCCTCCTAGTCAGCATTTTATCCCTAGTTGCCCTTGGTTGCTATTGATTCCTTGGCTTCCTTCCTTGCTTCTTTTCCCCTTAAGGTCTTATAATATATTCATGTTGGATTTTTGAGGATGTGGATGTTGTGTTGAGTGACTAATAACCCATTGGATTGCAGCAAGAAGCAAAATAATTACAAAAATATGGCGTTTCATTCAATCTTGAGGAGTATAGGGATTTACTTTCCGTGACAACTATGGGGAGGGAAAATAAGTTAAATATTGTTGTACAATATTGGAATTTTGAGTCTTTAAGGGATATGTAACCATTTTAATTCCTAGAGAACTTATAATCATAACAGACTAATGCATCTTCTAAATTTGTTCTGTATGCTTCTTTGATAATCATAATAGATTGATGCATCCTCTAAATTCATTCATGTATGCTTCTTGTGAATTAGTTTATTTTATGTATCATATAATTTATTTTATTTGTGTAGTTTTTTGTAAGTTTTTTGCTTAGTAGGAGTTTCCTCCAAGTTTTTTGGGTTCCTGTGTTGCAGCAATGTCAATTTTTTGAATTACAAAATGAATATAAATATTTAAAATAGAAACAATTATTGTAAAAGATGAAAAGCTCTTAGGTAGAGATTAAATGTACAGGGTATGTGCAGGATCATGGTCAACCAAACTATGCTCTTAAGTGGCAATAAAAAATTAGAAAATTAGGGTTATGTTAACTTGATGTGTAATTTTCTACTTGTTATTAACTTTATATCAAAAAGTTGAGAGAAAATAATTTGTAGCAAATTGAATCTAGTTTCTAAACTAGTAGGACTTATCTCAAAAATATAAAAGTTGATTCGTCAAAATTTGGAATTTTAATGCAATATTACAAAAATTTCAGAACAAAAATAAGTAGATGTATGTCTAACCACCTTAATCAAAATCAATCACAATATTTTTTAACAATATTCTAGATATAAATAGTAGACTCATGCCTGGATGTGACACATATTTTTGGGTATTTTTATTCTAAATAAATAATAATTAATTAATTTTTGACTTTAGTATTTTTGGAATAAAAAAATGCTCATGTCTGACCACCTTGACTAATTCAAAACTTTGCAAAAATCATTTTTTCATTTTTTTTCCTTATAGTAGAAGAACCATAGAATGTGAAGCAACTTTTGGATTTAAAAAATGTTGTACCATTTGAAAGTTTTAGTTGTTTCTCAAGTAGTATGTCAGTCAGCACTTTATATGTAACTCCATTAGAAAATAAGTAATAATTACTTACTAAACTCATAATTTGACAAACCTTACATTTATGGAAAGATAAGAACATTCTTAAGAAACCTTTTTCATTTCATCAAATTTTGGTGAAAAAAAAGTCATCAGCTACATAATTGAAGTAAAACTCACAAAAAAAAAGGCCAAAAGCACATTTTTAGGATGTTTTTAAAGTTGACCATATTGGTTTGGTATCAAAAGGTATAGTAGACCTTATAGAGATATTAATTGTTTTCATTTAGTATCAAAGTGGGTGGGAAAAAAGTTGGAATAGATTTTGAAATGGTTTGATATATTTCAGAACTATAGATTTTTAGATCTCCACTTTTTGGCACACCATGATCCTGTACATAACCTACAATTAGACGACTAGTATTAGTTGATAGATTATAAGTTTTGAGTTTTTCCTACAACAGTCTAGGTTGTGTTCATAATATGACCATTCCATGAAAATCCAAGGGCCCTAGCTTCATGGGATGTGTTATTCTGACCTGTATAATAGCCTACTAACTCTTAAAATGTAGAAATACTGCAACATTGATTTATTGTTATGGAACAGTGAGGATTTCGTGAAGAAATTTCAATGGAAATGGTGGTTAGGTACAAAAGGGGGAATTTTGGCCACATGAAGGGGGTATTTTGTGATTTGGATCATCTTATATGATTACTTTGAAGGTGTATGATCAACAAAATTGATCTGGAAGTTTAGGGAATGGTGATATTGGTGATACCCTAGATTTGAGGGTTTGAACGAAGGTAATTTGCGATTTTGGGGTTCTAGGAAGTCTAGAATAAATTTCTTGGGGATTTGGTGGTTTTATGCCATGAATGATTATTATTGAAAGTTACAAGGTCTGGAAGTCAATATTACTTGGAGTTGCTTTGTTAAATTAGCCTTTTTCATGCTAAAAAATAGGGCATCAATTAGAAACAAGGGTGTTGGTCCAAAATGACCATATGAAAGATTTTGGTATATTTTAGTACTTTGAATAGGGTGTCCATAAATGTAATTATCTTGTCAAGTGCTACTAGTTTGTCAATTAGGTCTCCTAAGGTGCATTGGAAGAATTGGGCTTTGGGAGTTGGGTCTTGCCAATTAGATGGTTAAATATAGTTTAATACACATTATATAAATCATAAAATTCTTATTTAACCCTTGGTTGAGTCCATTGGATATTTGGAGTCATTTGGAGTCATATGGGGTTTGTAGGTGTTTTGGGCAACTTGGAAAACTTACATGCTTGAAGAATTTTGCAAGTGGAGTTTGTCTCGTGAATTCAAAGGTGTGGAGATCAGTGTGTTAACCTAGAAGATTGAATGGGTAGGCTCATTACTTCAATTGCACTTGAGGAAGATATAAGGGTATTGTTTCCAAACAAAGGGATAGTTATTTCATGCATCAAATCAATGGTTGACCATTGATTCTGCATCATGCATGGAGAAAACTAATTAACATTAAATAATTAGCCTTTGTCAATAAAGGAACTTGGGAATTGATCGGATCCTCCAAACACATTGGTACAAATGAGTCTTTCAAAACAAAAAGAAAGGATAGAAGATTACGAGATTTTTTATTAAAAATCTTAATGGACCACCATTCAAGTTTTGATAATTTTGGCAACACAAACCGAATGGAGACTAAAATTAATTTTCTCAAAAATGATCACAAAGAAAGAATTAACATGTCTTTTAGTCAATGCCTTCAAATAAGAAAGATAAGCAAGCTAATGGTACCATGTTTCTTGGAAAGAAAATATGTCATTATTGTATCGATGAAAAGTTTTGCATGGTTTGATTATCAAGTATAATACTATAAAGTTAAGAGACAACATTCTTATCAAACTAAATGTGGTATAGGTTTTAAAGTCATAAATCATGGAATGAGTGTCTAAAATATGTTAATGCATAGTGAGTAGAAAAATATCTTGAAGACCTTAGAAGGTAAAATACAAAACAATTAAAGGCTGCGAGACCATCACAATGAGGATAGGCACATATTATTGTTTATTGTTAGCTTTGTTTATGGAAGTAATCTCTCTTCATTTTACTGATTTTGTGTTATTCCTTTGAACCATTTCAACCCTTCTTTTTGTATCAGTGGTTTGACCAATACCTTCATTTTCTGCAAGAAAGGATTTCTCTAAAATTTCTTAGCTCTCCTACTGGAATAGTATTTCCTTAAAATCCATTAAAGTTGAAGTAAATTATTTCCTTATAAGAGTGAATATACTTTAAATATCTTCCCTTGATTGAGAAATTAAGAGGATTTAGAAAATTTTCTTTTGGAGAAATAACAAATTTTCTTGTAGTTGAAGGGGAGCCAAAAAAGTGTTGTTGATCTTTGTAGAGATCTCTGGTGGGAAAGAAATCTATAATTTCTATCCTTCTCATTCCTGCTCTAATTAGGGCCTTTAATGTCAACATGTTTGTGATGTTTGATCAAGCTTGACATACTTATCCTCCTTCTCCAGATCCCATATTCTACTTCTTAAGAAGGTTTTCGCCTAAAGGATCCCATTTTACTGGTGCACTCTTAAATCTGGCTATAAAACCATCATCATTGCAACCTAGTACCAACTGACTCCTCCAATGGATTCTTCTTCTCAATTGTTGCATTTGAACTAGAAAGAGTCGAATACCCTTTCATATAAAAGGATTTCTATCTCAATTCTTTACAAGAATGCACATCAACAATGTAAAACAAAAAGAAAATCATGAACTAAATGATATCCTAGTTAGTCAATTAAGTCTCCTAAGGTGCATTGGAAGAATTGGGCAAAGTAACAAAAAATGAGCAAGAAGTCTAACAAATTATCAAACCTTGTACTCAAGGTTTATGATGTACTAGTAGTAAGGATTGTTGAGAGAGTTCGACTAGGATTAATTTCCTACCAAAATTAGTGATGAGATGACTATGAAAATTAACTCTGGCAAAAATGTAGTGAGTTTGAGAAAACTAAAGTTCAGTGTGGCACCCAAACTATATTTGGCATGCTCCCTCACCAAAGTTTAGTAAAAATGCATGCTAAACTATGTTATTGTCCAAACAATATCCTGCATGCTCCCTCACCAAAGTTTAGTAAAAATGTGCGTTGATCCTATGTGAAATTTCTCATCTTGGGAATCCATGCACGAATTTATGTATAGTCCATAATAGAGACACGCCTAATTAATTTAGTATAGTCCAAATTATATTATGACTCAAGTTGGTCAAAATTTTGACCAACTTGGGAATAGTTTGGATATCTTTAAATTGGGTGAATGATGTTGGTCAAAATTTTGACCAAATCAGGGAAAACAAAATTGCGACCAACACGGGCATGAAAACTAAAAATATGGAAGATTCATAGCTTTGGTCAAAAATTTTGGTAGAAAAATGGGTGCAAATGTACTAGTGAAAACAAAATGTATCAGTAATACAAATGAAAATTTGGAATATTTAGGCATATGCATCAACCAAGAAGGTATTGAAACTCCTATAGGTGATAAGAAAAAGATGAAGAGAGGAAAGAAATCCCTAAAAGAGCTAAGGGAAGCAGATGGTTAGGAAAAATAACAAAATAAGATTAGTCAGATTCTTAAAGTAGGGAAGGAAAGAGCCTTCCCATGAAAATATGAGAATAAAAACTTAGAATGTTAAGGGTCTCAATGCTCCTATAAAAAAATTATTGATAAAATTAAACTTAACACAACTTGAATAAAAAATTATATCAATATACGAAACAAAACAAAACAAAGAAGAATGTATACAAATAGGTAAGAAAAATAGGTAGTTGGAACATAATATTACAAGAATCAAGAGAGCATCAGGAGGATTAGGAATAATTTTGAATCCAAGAAAGATTAATTTAGACTTAATGAAATCTAATCAAAACTAGATGAGTTGTAAAGTTAAGAGTGTCAGAAATGATCTTTAAATAATACTAATAAATATATATGGCCCAACTCAAAGTGTAGATAAAAATTAGTTATGGGAAGAAGTTAGCCTATTTATGAGAGACCATAATAACAACAATATATTAATATGGGGAGATTTTAATGTAATTTTAAGTTTGGATGAAAAATATGGAGGGATGCAGTATGCCTCGCAAGCCTCCAAAGATTTCAAAATTTGGATAGAAATAGATAAATTATGAGATATCCTTTATAATAATGGAACATACACTTAGACCAATAGAAGGGAAAACTTCACTTATATAGTAGAAAAATTGGACAGATTCTTCCTTAAAGGATAATTAAGAAACATAGATAGGGATTTAGAATCAACTGTTTTGCCTATAGCAAGATCAAACCATTACCTAGTAAGAATCAAATTATCTAAACCTAAGAAACCTCATTGAAATCCCTTTAAGTGCAAAAAAATGTTGTTCCTTGATGACAAATTTATGGATTAGATCAAAGTATGGTGGAAGCAAGGTATCTTTAAAGGATCTTAAATGTTTTGTTTAGTGGAAAAAATGAAAAATTTAAAACAGAATATTCTTAAATGGAATAAAAATCATTTTAAGAATATCTTTAAAGAAAAATTAGACAATGAAGAAAATCTAAAAAGTCTTAATGAATAAATAATAATAAAGGTAATGGATAATGAAAAGTTATATAAAGGAAAAAGAGATGCTAGAAAAACAAGAGGAGATATTAGCAAAAGAAGAAATGTATTGGAGACAAAAATCAAGAGAAACCTGGTTAACAAAAGGGGATTGCAATAAAAAATTATTTCATAAAGAACTATATTTAATATATCTAGAAATAAGATTATAAAAGTCAAAGACCCAGTAGCGATTGGGGTTGAAAATCTCACAGAGATAGCAAAAATATTTACAAATTATTTTAAAATATTCTGAATAATAATGGAAGCTCGAATAGAACTACACAAATTAAAAATACTGGAATGAATTCCAAAAATAGTAACTTTAGAAGACAACAAGTGGCTGAACAAATCCATAATCATAGAAATTAAATCAACCTTTTTTAGCATGAAGCTAGACAAATCCCTAGGGCCAGATGGATTTCAAGCTTTCTTTTATAAAAAATGATGGGATATTATTGGGATAGAGTTATGGGGTGCTATAGAAGCATCTAGGAATGGGGGATCCTTATTATTAGAGATCAATTATACTTTCTTAACTCTCATACCAAAAAAAATCTAAATCTGAATATCCTTGAGACTTTATAGCTATTACCCTATGCAATACCATTTACAAAATTTTATTGAAAGCCTTATAAAGATGGCTTGAATTGATTCTTCCTAAACTTATCTTAGAAGAAAAAACATGATTTGTCCCAGGTAAGTCCATTCTAGATGGTATAATAATTGTACAAGAAACAATGCATTCAACAAACAAGAACAAAGAGGTGAGTATGTTTATGAAGTTGGATATACAAAAAGCATATGACATGGTGGACTAGAAAATCATTGCATAAGTTTCTTGTCCCTTAGTTGTAGTTTTAGATTAAGGTAAAAGAAGGTTTTGAAGGGGCCCTGAAACTCATTACATCAAAGAGAAAGATAAACCATTAAGCACAACCAAGTTTTAAAAGGACCTGAAACTAGCCAAACAACTAAACCAGGTTTTGCAGGGACCTGAAACCAGCAGATATGACCAGTAAAAATAACCAAAAACTCTAGAATCTAAGAGGACAAACAAACTAGAGCAAAGCAGCCAGAAAGGCTATCCAAACTAGATACCAGAAAACCAGAGACAAGACCATAAAACCAACCCAAAAGAACCAGTCAGCATAAGGGAACAAAAGATTATCCTTTTAAAATGAGGTTACCCTTATGCGACTGAAAGGTCATATCTAAAGGGGGAGTAGAAGGCTTAGCCTTCTTCCCTTTAACTGCAATCCAACCATCCTCAAACTTCGCTGCCTCGATCACCCAATCCTCAGAGGACAAAGACCCGTGGAACCTAGGGGATGCAAAGGCCTCAACAAACACCCTATGAGAGACAGACGACAACTGACCCCTAGGAGGGTCAATCGAAGCAGGGGGAGAGACCAGATCCTTAACCACCAGCTTGGAAAGAATGCTGCCCACATCCACTGAATCCACAGGATGAGACACCAAAGCAACCTCCACAACCACTGGCTTGAAAGGAACACTAGCCTCAACCTCTGAAATTGTAGGAGCAACTAAACATTGTTTCACCGTATAATACTCAGAGGAGGCCCCAGTCCACCAAGAGGGGGAACGCCTGGGTTTGGATTTCTCAGCTACACAATGAGCAGCAACGTGACCTGTCAAGTGGCATTTTGTGCAATGAAAAGGGATTCCATCAAAATCTGACATTTGAGTCCAAGAACCCCTCGGGGAATCCAAACAGACCACCTCAGGAAGACCTTTAGAAACATCCAAGTCAACAAGGAAGCGAGCATAGGTTGAGTGGAAAATATTCGAAGTGTCAGCATCCACATATAAGAAATCCCCAATAGTGTTCCCAATAGATTCAAAAACTGAATCCTACCAAAGATGAATCGGAAGATTAGGGAGCTGAATCCAGATAGGGTACTTATTAAAGGATTTCGAGAGAGGATCAAAATCCATATGCCACGATTTGGCCATAAGTGGAAATCTGCCCTGCCAAGAGAAATTATTGTGACATAAAATAAACTTCCTATCATTAGAATCTTGAAAGTTAGCTATAAAAAAACCTTTAGCACATGAAAATATGTGAACATTATAATCAATCAGTGGTAACCAGTTCTTGGAGATCTAGTCATGTAGATCAGAAAGGGAGGGCCAATAGCCATGGAAGCAAAAAATTGCAGCAAAAGAAGAAATGTCATCTACCGTTTGGAAAATCTCTTCAACTGAATCTGGATCCAAAGGGACCCTAATAGGCTTTAAAGAACTTACAGGCGAAACTAAAGAGGGGCCAGATGAGTTAACATGAGGGAAAGCACCATGAAGCCCAACCTCAAAGGCGGCAACGTCAGCGAAAGTTCTTCCTCCAAAACCAAAAGAGCCTGAACCAGGAGTAGGAGAACTAGAAACTAATAGAGGGGCTGACGGGACCCTACCCCCATCCGCAGAAGAGGCCAGGCGAGATGCAGAAAGAGCCTTAGCCCCACCCACAGAAGAAGCCCCACCCGTAGGAGGAGCAGGAGCGACTCCAACAGCCACACTAGAATAGGACGGAGACAAGGGAGTCATAGAAAATCTTCCAGTTTGAAAAAGTGCCTGGGCGGGAGAGCGAGGAGAGCGGCCCATAGTTTGCCCGTCAGTTGTAGTTATGTCTTAAGAACAGTTGAATTGTTAAATGCATGCACAAATTTATCATGTATATTGAAATTTTTCGTAATGTAAAAATATGGAGAAATTAATATATAAATAATGCATTTATATTCCTCTGATTTGATAATTAAAAATAATATTTTTTCTATGAGCTATTTAGATGGCTCAACAAACATTCCAAATGAAGACGTTCTTCTAATTTGATAATTAAAAATAGCTATTTTGCCTTGAACTATTCAAATGGCTCAACAAGCATTCCAAATGAAGATGTAAAAAGTAATCTCCCAATGAAGAAGGCAAAATGTTGCCTTCTAGGTACACAACATTTATTAAGTGTACTCTTAGGTTTGAATATTTCTTCAAAATCTAAAGGACAATTTTAAATTTGAGTCATTGTTCTCATTATGATTGAGCTATATGTTATAATTATTTTAATTAATGATTATTAATGTTATTGGATGAGGGCTATCTATTTTTTTAAAATAATGAATTAAAAATTTATTGAGTGGCTAGCCAATATTTGTCTTTTCCAAAAAATAAATAAATTATGAACTAGTACTTGTACTTTTGACGGGTGCAAGGGTTACGCCAATCAAATGATGTCACTAAGTGCTAACATGGAAATTTTGCAACATTTTGTGTGCAAAGTAAACCATTGGTAAGATAAATTATATTTTTATTATTTTCTCTTCCTTGGTACTAGTGAAATACACATTGGTAGACTTTTCCTTCATTGAGGCTCATCCTGTCTTTTCAAGAATTTATTTTCTTTGCAAGTTTTACCAATATCTTTGCAACCTTTTCATCCATAATGAATTTTATAGGCTCTTGGTTCAATGGCTTGTGCTTTTATTATCCTCCTTTAAAATAATGGGTGAAACATGAACATCAACATTTTTATTAATGAAGAACAAACTACTGTAGTAGTTTCCATCATTATATCATGTACATGGAGTGTGGGAGCATTTGAGTTACCAAATTTGTAGATCTAATTTAATGCCTACCCCTAGTTTACTTTCCATGTTTTATTGTCATATTCTTTTAGGCCAGCTTTATGCTTATGTTTTATGACTAGTTGTAATTGATTACCAGATTTGATTGGATGTTATTTCATACTTGGTTTATATATTTGATGAGCTACTTGATACTCAATTATTTTATGTGTTCATGATTAGTCTTTCGATGATGACATATGTATGTTCATATAATGATTTTAGTTATTTTATGATGATAGTTAGATGGATGATTTAAATGTAATTTCTATGGTTACCACCCCATACTTGCATGTGTATGGTGTACATGCATGTCTTACTTTATGGTTGACATTTCTAATGTGGTTGAGGGAGGTAGTCGTAGTCACATACTAGTCATGATCTACATGATGCACCACTCCTTGTCATTGTCTATTTAGTGTAGATTTATATGTATATGTATATGCTTGGCTTTTATGCAGATTGCAAGTGCCAAGCATTAACCTCCCTAAATTGTCTGGATGAGCATGCCCTATCGCAATATCTCAATGGTAAAAGATGAGAGATAGTTCTTAAGTCCAAATCCTATCCCTAAGCCAATTGTCCTATAAAGTAGGACAAGTATCTGAGTTATTTACCCTTCCAAATTCATCAAGTGACGGAAATCTAAGATTTTGACCCTTTGAGTTTGATTTAGCACTTTATCTTTAAAATGAGTTTTCTTATTTAGTTTTGTGGGTTTATTGTGGTTTTCAGTTATAATTAAATCAAATAAAAAGATTATTAAATGATTTAATTTAACAAAAAAATTATATTAAAATTTTTAATTTTTAATTATATTTAATTAATTAAATAAATAGAAGAAATAAATTTAAAAGATTTAATTAAAGTTTTAATTTTGGCATAATTATATTTATTTAATTTAATAATAATTTATTGAGGAGTTTTATTTTAATAATAAACTCTAAATATTATTATTATATAAATTAATAAATATATTATTAAAGGTGTCTTATGATTTAATAAAAGAGAGAATAAATTTAATAAAGTTTATTTTTAATTAAAATATAAAAAAAGTTTATATATGAGATTAAAATAAATTAAAATAATTAAGAAAAGGGTTTATGGGATTGTAAAAATGAAACCCTACTGGGAGAAAGCTCTTTATTAAGAAATTAGAGCTCATTTTTACACACATAGGTTGTTTGGAAATTATGAATTAGGATGGGGTTTAGAAAATAAAACTAAATTTAATTATTAAATTTGATTGTTTGTATTTTGTTGCCATATCAGGATTAAAATTGATATCTATAATTAAAAAGGGGGGTTGCTGGAAATTATCCATATACCAGGCCTTTACTGAGTTTTATAAAAATACTATTGTTAAATGAAGTGGGGACATTTTCTTTTATTCAAGTGAATTTATTAATAAAAAATAAATTTAAAAAAAGGAGAGAGGTGGGGCCGTGACCTCCCTCCCCTGACTATAATGGTAGACATGCTGCCAAGGCAGGGAGCTACCAAAGCAATGAGGCTGCTTGTGTCCTTCGCCCATGGGGTTGTGATATGAAATCACATAATTTTTTATTATTATTATTTTTATAATCAAAATATTATCATCATCATCATCATCATCATTATAAATAAATGTTAAACTATTTTAATATTAATGATTATTATTATTAATAAATTAATATATATTATTTTATTAATAATTTAATAATTGTTATTATTAATAACTTAATAATTATTACTAAAATTTTAATAATAATACTTAATTATCAAATGTTCTTAAATAATATATGCTTTTAAAATTTGAATAAATGTTTTCTTTTAAAATTGTTATTTAAAAATATTGAGAATGTTATTTTGGAAAGGGTAAAGTTAATATGTAAATGATTTTATACTAAATTTGAAAACCATAGTAAATATAACACTTGATGAATAAAAAATGGCAAACTTCTCGATAGTACCGAATTAGGGACAATTAGGGACAATGTCAAGTTTTTCCAAGCCTGACAAAAAATGGAGGCAAATATCTCTTTTCTCCTAAGTTGGAGAGGAATGGTGCTTGAGCCAAATATGGAATGACTCCAAAGATATCTGAACCTATATAATCCAAGTGTAGAGCCCGAGGTTGATCTAGAAATCTTGGAGAATGTGGAAATCATTCTACCCAATTTGTACAAATTAAACAAAGAAGGGACATCTTTCATCTTTCTTCTAGGATGCCCAGTGAAAAACTACAAGGAAGCTATGGAGATTATCATGGCTTGCATTAAGAAGGATGCTGTATAGATGGCCAATCTTATTGAGCTTACACGTTTAGTTCCTGTGGTTTTGACTTTAGGGTTTTTTTTTTTTTTTTTTGCAATGTTCTGTTAGTATGGGCTAAGACCTTTTTGTTTGTTTCCCCTATAAATATATGGCATTAAAAAATGTATATAGGGTTATGTTAGGTTTTTATCTTAATCTTTTAGTTTTCTAGATAGATGCATTTAAAAATGTACATGGGGTTATGTTAGGTTTTTATCTTAATCTTTTAGTTTTCTAGACAGATATAGTTGTGTCTTGCTCCTTGTATGAACAAATTTGTAAATTTATATAAATACATAATATTATTTTCACTATTCTATTCTTTATGTGTGGAAAATTACCCTCAAATATCTTTTGGCATTTCTATTTTCACTGCTAAAGGATTTTTGTAGTATATTTTTGGTAAATTTAAAAGTTTCTACACTGACAACATACTAAAATAGAGAAGGGCTAGAAAGCATTATAAAGTATGAAACTCAAATAGGTACAATCAAGGAAACATAATTTAGTATCATTAGTAAGGATATTACTCATCAGTTAACAATCACTCCCAAACTAACATTAACAAGGGTACAAAAAATTGGATCGTTATTTCATTAACCTAGATCATTAAAAGATTGAAAGAGGGTTTTAAAAATAAATTCTAAGAATACATGCCTCAAAATAGAGAAGAATAATGCATGGACATTAGTACTAGGAACTGTAGATAAAAATGTGATAGGAACAAAACAGATATTCAGGAACAAGTTGAATGAAAATGAAGATGTAGTAAGAAAAAAAACAAGACTAGTTTGCAAAGGTTATGCCCAAGACGAAGGAATTGACTATGTTGAGACTTTTGCACCTACGGCAAGATTGGAAGCAGAAAGAGTATTGTGAGCCTATACTACTTACAAGAAGCTTAAATCTTATCAAATGGATGTAAAATATGCATTTTTGAATGGATATAAAATATGGATTTGTTAACCTAGTATGCAAGTTGAACAAGGCACTATATGTACTGAAGCAAGCACGAGAGCATGGTATGAAAGGTTACATTGTTATTTGATTAAAATTGAATTTTCTACAAGAAGTCAGAACAATAATTTATATTTTAAAAATAAATTTGAGAATATGGTGGTAATTGCTGAAATTTTTTTTTGATGACATTATATTTGGTGGGAATGACTTACTATGTAAAATATTTTTTGCTCAAATACTAAAGAATTTAATATGTCAATGTTTGGTGAGAATAATTTTTTTATTGGATTAAAGTTCATCAAAAAAAGAATGGTATACATGTCACTTAATCTAAGTATGTAGGGGAAATCTTGATTTTTTTTGGAATGGATGAGCCAAGACCAGTCGGTACACCTTTTGCAATTGGAGTAAAATTGTTAAAAGATGATACTACTGCTGATATAAATGAAACTCAATACATATCAATGATTGGCAATTTGTAATATGTTTTTCATAGTAGGCAAGATATCGCACATATTGTTGGAATTGTTGCAATATTTTCATCTTATTCAAATGAAACACACATGACAGATATCAAGAGAATATTCAAATTTATCAAAGGGACTCAAGATTTTGGACTATGGTACAAAAAGATGGTGACTTTACTCTTAAAGTCTATACAAATGATGATTAGGATGGTAATGTTGATGATAAAAAAAGCACAAGTGGTGAAGCTTTCTTTTTAGGAGAAAGATTGATAACATGGTTAAGCAAGAAATAAAGCTTCATTTCACAATCTATTGTTGAAATTGAGTAAATTTTTGCTACAATCAATTATTCTAATATTATTTGGATTAAGCACCAATTGGAGGGAATGCAAGAAGACATAAGTGAACCTATTACTATTTATTGTGATAACACTAGCACAATAAATATATAAAAGATTCTAGTGATGCATCTAAAGACAAAGCATATATCAATGAAGTATCACTATTTGAGGGAGAAAGTAGAACACAAACAAGTAAGGCTTGAATATATGAAGTCTAAGGAGCAAATTGTAGATATATTTAGCAAGTCACTGCCTAAAGATGCTTTTGAGTATCTAAGAGATAAACTAGGGTCTTTCTCATATCAAAAATTCACTAAGTGAAGATGCATGTTGCATCAATTCATGGATGAAAAAAAATATCTTTGTAGAGTTGATGTAAGAGTTCACACTTTAGGAGCAATTATGAAGTTATGAAAATAATTGGTAAATCGACAAAAAATGGAAGAATTTGGAAGCAGAAAGTTTACTATTTAAGGAGATATTGGAAAAAAATTTTGGTTGTTAATTAAGTTGTTGGTTTAATGCAAAATGGGTGTGAATTATTGATAGAGAAGGAAAGAACCAAGGAGAAACAAGAAGTGTAGAAGGAAGATCAATTAGAGTTAAAGAAAAGTGAAAGTGTGAAGGAGTGAATTAGCCAAGCGAAGATCAGAGAAGAGAGAAGACATAACAGAACTGAGATCTAAACAAGTGACGTAGTACTTAGAAATCTTACAATTTTTTTGACTATTACTTTCTTAACATTATAGAAGAAAAAAATATTAAATGAGTCGACCTAAAAAGTTTGGGAAATCGTATGGTAATATTGATTGGTGATGTTTGTAAGTCCTCTAGAGTGGGCCACTATTTAGACAAGACCAAGGAGTGATAAGGCCTAGATGATCTTTCTGTTAAAACCCCATAACTAGGTCACACTAAAATTGTGCATGTAACCTTAAATAAGGTTCTTTCCTAGTAAAGCTCACTTCCAAAGAGTGAAATTATTTGGGTTGCTAGTCCTAGGTGATTTTTCCCTTTATAAGATTTTTTAGTTCAATCATTGTGTCAAACGTGTGAATGTTTTTATGTTGTAAATTAATTTTATGGTATTTACTTATTACTACAACTTGGTAACAACTAGATAATAGTAAAGTAAAAGATAAGCTATATTTTTTATACTCTGTAATAATAGAAACAATGAGATAACATTTTGGAGTGAATTGTTTACAAGTGTGAATTGTGAAGTTGAATGAGATCACTAAGTTATTTCTTTTGATTTTAATAAAGTTTTATTGGTACTAAAATATTTGGAAGGACTATAGGACAGTTGGTTATAATTGATTCACCCCTCCCCCCCCCCCCCCCCCCCTCAATTGTCTAACAATAAATATTTATTATTGTGGAATTATATCAGATCAAACATGAGCTTGGCCGAGAAATAGTAAATGAGGATTGAATTAAGTGGGCATCAATCAAGAAGTTGTAACAACTAGAAGGTCATCTATCAAAGTGAAAAGACAATAAAGTCAGTTTAGAGGACACCAATATCATAGATGTAAAACAAGGGAAAGCTTCATTATCTTCAAATTCTGCTAAAAGGGAAAACCCCAATCATTTTTTTACTATAGGAAAAGTGATCTAGGCCACATATATTAGTAGATGAGAGTGGAAATTAGGACCTCCAATACGAATGTCACCTGAATTAACCGCTAGACTGTGGGTGAGCTCTCAAAATCCCCAATCTTATTCCATGTATGTAAAATGAAGGAAATCCTCAAACTCATAGCTATGTAAAAAGGGGAATGCCCCTATATAATTTTGTGTATCTATAGTGAACAAATGTCCATGGACTTGACAAGAGGTTATCTTGACTCCTTTCTTTCCTGCTAGTTCCTATTTGAATGGAGGAACCATGCAATTTTTTTTTATAATTAATCAAAAGTTTGGCCTAGACCTTTTAGTGATAAAAATTAGTGGCAAAGAATGGTAATGTGCAACCAAATTCAATACATCTTTGCCATATATTATCTCATTGGGAAATGAAATCCATGGTCAAGGCTTTAACTCAAAACATGTCACTGTTGAAGGGCAAAAAGAGAGAAAAAATAGTAGATAATGAAATAATATAAATAATGTGTCAATGTTAAAAATGTAGACATGATTTTTTTTATAAAAAAAATTCAATTAATTATCTAGTGCTCATTTTTGTCAAATTAGAATTAGAATGGGAATTTCAGCAATTCTATCTATTTAGATAGAAGATTGAATTATGATTTTGGGGGTTAAATGGGGATACCAAATTCTAATTTATCTTAATTCCAATTATAATTTTTTACACCGAAACACTAGATCTAGAACTTTTTAGAATTACAAAAGCTAATTCTTGTCCAATTTTAGCAACCAAAAATGCCAAAGGCACAATGTTCAAGGCAAGTTTGAAGGTAATTAACACCACAAAGTTCTCCAAAAGGCCAAACAAACCCTCAATGCCGATGACATCTTTGATAGAAGGCACAACTTTTGGCACACACCTAACCAAATACAAGTCTCGACTCGGAGAAGATTTCTTCAAATGGGTCCAAAACAATCCTTCCCAAAACTGAGCACACAACCAAAGAGAAGAGACCCATTATGAAGGGAATATAGATGAAAAAATCCATCAAGATAGAAGACTTAGTGTCTAAGTAAGGAATCAAGAACTCCAAGTAGACAAAAGATCAATGAACCAACTTAGGAATCCATAGGGGCCAAGAGGACCTCATATCCACAAACCCCAATGTAAACCATCAAATGCAGAAAAGAAGGGGTAGAACAAAGCACAATTGCACAAACACCTTCCCAAAATCATTCGAATGATCCTCCTCATGAACATCATCCTCCCTAGAAAATTCACAATTTCAAAACCCACCATCCTTCCTCTTCCCACTCAGAGCCATAAATCGAAATGCGTAATTTTATATATTGGTGATAAGATCAATACTCATTTTTAAAATATAAATAAATTATTAAAAATGAACTTGTTAAAAAAATTTACAAATTCATTAGTTTGATATACAAGTTCATCAAACAAATAATGGTATATATGTGCCTTTATCTAAGTATGTAGGGCAAATCTTGAAAACTTTTGGAATGGATGAGACAAGACTAGTCATTACACCTATGGTGATTGGATCTAAATTCTTAAATGATGATAATACTGCTGATATAAATGAAACTCAATACATATCAATGATTGGTAATTTTTAATATGTCATGCATAGTACACAAGATATTGCACATGTTGTTGGAATTTTTGCAATATTTTCATCCAATCCAAAGGAAACACACATGATAGATGTCAAGAGAATATACAAATTTATCAAAGGGAATCAAGATTTTGGACTATGGTACAAAAAAGATGGTGACTTTACTCTTAAAGTCTATACAGATGATTATTTGGATGGTAATGTTGATGATAGAAAAAGGACAAGTGGTGAAGCTTTCTTTTTAGGATAAATTTTGATAACATGGTTAAGCAAGAAAAAAAGTTACATTTCACAATCTATTGCTGAAATTGAGTGTGTTGTTGCTGCAATCAATTATTGTAATATTATTTTGATTAAACACCTATTGGAGAGAATGCAAGAATACATAAGTGAGCCTATTACTATTTATTGTGATAACACTAGTGCAATAAATATATCAAAGAATCTAGTGATCCATGCAAAGACAAAACATATATCAATGAAGTATCACTATTTGAGGTAGAAAGTACAAGTAAAACAAGTAAGGCTTGAATATGTGAAGTCTAAGGAGAAATTTGTAGACATATTTACCAAGTCATTTCCTAAAGATACTTTTGAGTATCTAATAGGTAAACTAGCCTCTTTCTCCTATCCAAAATTCACTTAAGTGAAGATGCATGTTGTATCAATTCATGGAAGAACAAAAATATATTTGTGGAGTTGATGCAAGAGTTCACACTTTAAGAATAGTTATGAAGTTGTAAAAATAAATAGAATAAAACTGATAGAAATAGTATGTGCAAGGTACAAGGTATAACTACAAGGCTTTATAAGTTTCACATTGGAACTTATAGTTGCATTTGGCATTGTCGTCAAAGGGGGACACAATTTGTGAGAAACAAAATGAGTTGAAGAGATTCAATAAGGAAGAATAAGAAAATGGGGAGTGATATAATATGGGAGAGAATTTGTAAAAAGAATGAGTAGTAGATGTAAAAAAAAGGGGAGAGAAACAAGAAACTAATACAAAAGATCAAAGATACTGCTGAATAGAAAGAGATTGTATCCTATGTGGGAGAAATGTTGAATATTATTACTGCTGAAGAATTAGACCGAGTACACTTGATGATGAAATTTGTTGTAGAGAATTTAAATGAGAACCAAGAGCTAAAAAGTTGTATTATTGTTAATGCATAAATGTGATTATCTTATGTATTGTTTTGTAATATAAAATCACATGTTGAATCTAAGGCCAACTAATGGTGAAAATAAATTATGTTTGAGAATTTCAAAGGTGTGAGTCAAAGCTTGTTACAAGATCAATGATTGAAAAAATAAAATGATAGAGATTGAAACAAGATAAGGATGAGAACAAAATTTAATGAAAGTTCCATTTTCTAACTGACTAAGTATAATGAAATTGATGTCTATTTATGTGGCAAAGTGACAAATTTTGAAAGAATTTGGAAGCAAAAAGTTTACTATTTAAGGAGATATGGAAAATATTTTTGGTTGTTAATTAAGTCGTTGATTGAATGTTGAATGGGTGTGAATTATTTATAGAGAAGTAAAGAAACAAAGAGAAACAAGAAGTGTGGAAGGAAGATAAATTACAGTTAAGGAAAAGTGAAAGTGTGTAGGAGTGAATCAGCCAAGCAAAGATCGGAGAAGAGAGAAGACATAGCACAACTAAGATCTAAACAACTAAGGTAGTGCTAAATCTTATAGATTGTTTGATTATTACTTTCTTACCATTGTAGAAGAAAATTATCTTAAATGAGTGGATGTAAAAAGTTTGTGAAATCCTATGGTAACATCGATTAGTGATGTTTGTAAGTCCTTTAGAGTAGGCCACTCTTTGGACAAGACCACAGAGTGATAAGGTCTAGATGATTTTTATATTAAAACCCATTGACTAGGTCACACTAAAAATGTGAATTTAACCTTTAACAAGAATCTCTCCTAGTAGAGCTCACTTCAAAATAGAGAAATTATTTGGGTTGTTAGTCCCAGGTAATTTTTTCCTTTACATGGTTTCTATGTTAAATCATGGTGTCAAATGTGTGAATAAATTGATTTTAATGGTATTTACTTATTATTACAAATTGGTAACAACTAGATAATAGTAAAGTAAAAGATAAGCTTTATTTTTCTTATACTTGATAATAACAGAAACAATGAGATAACAATTTGGAGTAAATTGCTTATAGTGTGAATTGTGAAGTTGAACGAGTTCACCCAGTTATTTTATTTGATGTTAATAAATTTTTATTGGCACTAAAATATTTGGGAGGCCTACAGGATGATTGGTTATAACGAATTCATCCCTCCCCCCTATCAATATCTAACAATTGATATTTATTACTGTGGAATTATATCATATCTAACATGGGCTTCGCCAAGAAATAGTGAATGCAAAATGAGTTATGTGGGCATGAAGCAAGAAGTTATAGCCACTAGAAGTTCATCTATCAAAGTGAAAAGACAATAAAGTCAATTTACAACACACCAATATCATAGATGTAAAATGAAGGAAACCTTCATTATCTTCAAATTCTACTAAAAGGAGAAAGACACAATCTTTTATTATTATAAGAAAACTAAGCTAGGCCATATATATTAGTAGTTGAATGTGGAACTTAGTACCTCCTATATTAAGGTCACCCCAATTCACTGCTAGACTGTCGCAGAGCTCTCAAAAAGTCCCAATCTTACTCCATGTATGTAAAATGAAGAAAATCGTCAAACTTAAGGCTATGTAAAAAGGGAAGTACCCCTATATAATTTTGTGTATCTATAGTGGACAAATGTCCATGGACTTGACTAGAGATTATCTTGACTCCTTTCTTTCCTACTAGTGCCTATTTGAATGGAGGAACCATGCAATTTTTTTTTGATAATTTATAAAAAGTTTGGCCTAAACCCTTTAGCAATAAAAATAAGTGGCAAATGATTACTAATGTGCAACCAAATTCAATAGGTCTTTTAAATAAATTCTCTCATTGGGAAGTGAAATCCATGGCCAAGAGTTTAACTCAAAACATGTCACCGCCTAAAGGGCGAAAAGAGAGAAAAAACAGTAGATAATTAAATAATATAAAGAATTTGTCAATGGTAAATATGTAGACATGATTTTTTTATATTTTGATTAATTATCTAATCCTCATTTTTGTCAAATTAGAATTAGAATGGGAATTTGACCAATTCTACCTATTTAGATAGAAGATGGAATTATTGTTTTGGTGGTTAAATGGCGATGCAAAATTCTAATTTATCTAAATTCTAATTCCAATTTTGTACACCCAAACACTAGATCTGAAACTTTCTAGAATTACGAAAGCTAATTCTTGTCCAATTTCACCGACTAAATGTGCCAAAGTCATAGTGTTCAAGGAAATTTTGAAGGTGATTAACACCAAAAAGTACTCAAAAATGCCTTCCACGTACACAACATTTATTAAGTGTAATCTTAGGTTTGAATATTTCTTCAAAATCTAAAGGATAAATTTAAATTTGAGTCATTGTTCTCATTATGATTTAGCTATATGTTATAATTATTTTAATTAATGATTTTTAATGTTATTGGATGAGGGTTATCTATTTTTTAAAATAATGAATTAGAAAATTATTGAGACATAAAGGATGGCTAGCCAATATTTGTCTTTTCCCAAAAAAAATAAAAAATTATAAACTAGCACTTGTACTTTTGAAGGGTGCACCAATCAAATGATGTCACTAAGTGCTAGCATGGAAGGTTTGCAACATTTTGTGTGCGAAGTAAAATATTGGTAAGATTATTTGTATTTTTATTATTTTCTCTTCCCTTGTACTAATGAAATACAAATTGTTAGACGTTTCCTTCATTGAGGTTCATCTTGTCTTTTCAAGAATTTATTTTCTTTGCAAGTTTTACCAATATCTTTGCACCCATTTCATCCATAGTGAATTTTATAGGGTGTTCGTTAAATGGCTTGTGATTTTATTATCCTCCTTTAAAATAATGGGTAAAACATGAACATTGACATTGGTATTAATGAAGAACAAACTACTGTAGTAGTTTCCATCATTATATCATACATGAAGTATGAAGTGTGGGAGCATTTGATTTATCAAATTTGTAGATCTAATGTAATGCCTACCCCTAGTCTACTTTTAATATTTTATTGTCATATTCTTTTAGGTCAACTTTATGGTTATATTTTATGACTAATGGTACTTGATTACCAAATTTGATTGAATGTTATTTCATACTTAGTTTATATATCTGATGAGCTACTTGATACTCAATTGTTTTATGTGTTTATTATTAGTCTTTTGATGATGATATATGTATGTTCATATGGTGATTTTAGTTATTTTATGGTGATAGTTAGATGGATGATTTGTATGCAGTTTCCATGGTTACCTACCCCATACTTGCATGTGTATGGTGTACATGCATATTTTACTTTATGGTTGACATTTTTGATGTGGTTGAGGGACAGAGTCATAGTCACCTACGAGTCAGGATTTACATGATGTACCACTCCCATCATTGTCTATTTAGTGTAGATTTATATGTATATGTATATGCTCAGCTTTTATGCAGATTGCAAGTGCCAGACATCAACTTCCCTCAATTGTTAGGATGAGTGTGCCCTATCGTAGTATCTCAATGGTAAAAGATGGGAGATAGTTCTTAAGTTCAAATCCTAACCCTAAGCCAATAGTCCTATAAAGTAGGACACGTATCTGAGTTAGTTGCCCTTCCAAATTCATCAAATGATGTGAATCTAAGATTTTGACCCCTTGAGTTTGATTTAGAACTTTATTTTTAAAATGAGTTTTATTTAGTTTTGTGGGTCTATTGTGATTTTCAGTTATAATTAAATCAAATAAAAAAATTATTAAATGATTTAATTTAACAAAAAAAAATTATATTAATTTTTTTTAAAAATTATGTTTAATTAATTAATTAAATATAAGAAATAAATATAAAAGATTTAATTAAAGTTCTAATTTTGGTATAATTACATTTATTTAATTTAATAATAAGTTATTTAGTAGTTTCATTTTAATAATAAATTCCTAATATTATTATTAGTTAAATTAATAAATATATAATTAAAGGTGTCTTATAAAATAAAAGAGAGAATAAATTTAATAAAGTTTATTTTAATTAAAATATAAAAATAGTTTGCATATAAAATTAAAATAAAATAAAATAATTAAGAAAAAGACACCTTTGAGAAGAAAAATTCTCCATATAAACATATAGCATGATCTAGGAAATGACAAAAACATCCTTCAAGATAATTTCATTTCTTGGCTCTCTCAAAGAGAAATTTAAAGATTTTAGAAATAAAGATTTTCCATGTATACTTACATTTCTTTAGGATTGCTAGAACTATTATCATCTTCTAGTGGCAAGAATGTACCAAAACCTTTATATCTCGCTTTGTAATGTAGCATTGAAAGATTGAATGGTCATGCACCATTCTTGTGTATCTAAAGAGTTGAGATACTCCAAATTGTTTGATAGATTGTGATGCCCCCAAATCATAAAGGGCTATTCACACTGATAGTCTTGCTGAGAACTTCCTTTCCATTTGTATCACATAAAGAAAGGTCGATGTGAAATTGGGATACCTAAATAAAGATGGGCAAGAAAAATGAATAACAACAAGATACCTATTGTTAACATCTCAATGCAGTTTTCGAAAGAGACTTGATTATTTTGAGATTATCAAAATAAAAAATGTAGCCAGGAACACAAAAAAAGAACAAAGAGTTGTAAGATGGTGGCTAGAATATTGTTTCTTCTTTTATGTGAGTGGTTGTGTGAAGGAGAAAAAAAGCTCCAGATTGTAATCCCAAATATATATATACCTCAACATTCTCATAGTAATCAATATAAAACTTCTCAACATGAACTTTGGTTTGAAAACAGGGAATTGGTTTAGACAAAATCTCATTTGGAGTAAGCACATCCCCCATCATAAAATTCAAGCCTTGAGGAACTGTAACTGAACCCAAGTAGCCCCCCATAGAACTTAGAGGTTCCCCTACCATTATGAGAAAAAGAGCTACATGTACACCAATAGGTGCAACCCTACTAGCAAGCCCTTTGAATCCATATAGACCTGATTCACCGAAGAATGCAAGCCTCAAATTTTGAAAACAAAAGATCATATTATCCATGGAATAAGAGCAAAAACATTAGATGAATGCTATGCGATCATTTCTTTCAAATAATCACAATTAGGTTACCTCATATCTTGAACCCATCAGAAGAACACCAAGGTCTTGAATATGAGTTCAAGGAAGTGATTATATAACTTCTAGTTTTAGGATGGTGGATCCAGACTTCATGAATGCTAAGGAGAAGGCTATAAATGTCCTAGGGAACCCTAATGCAAGGGTTGGTAAATGCCATTGTACGACTATAGTATGGAATAATAGATTGTGCCTAGAATTGTAGTGACGGTTACTAGTTTTTATTAAGTTTTGAAGTGAATAGGGAAGTATTTATGAATTTTATTAGATGGAATAGTGTGTATAGTGTTAATACCTCCTTGTGAAAGCATTAAGTTAGATCTTTTCAAGTCTTTCAAGTGCTTTTTTTAATTCTTTCTAAGAAGACTATGCTCCCCATCTAGTATCTATGATGTCATTATCATGACATTATAATTTGGAAGCATGGAATGTTAATGTAATTCTAGAAAAAGTAGAATGCTAATTTTAAAGACAGACAAAATGCAAGCATCCCCTCATAATAAAGGCAACGCCTTGAATAAAATCTGGCATTGAAGGATCCCTCATTTTGGTAAAGATCATCAGAAAACTATAAGAGACATGAAATTTGCACAGTTCATGATAGTTCTAGTGAATGCTTTTGGATATAATGATGTAACTTTTTTCAGCATCAACAATTTGGATTACACTCACATTTTTTCTCAAATGTTGATGCTGAAAAACACTACACAGTTTTATCCAAAAGCATTCGTCAATCCCATATAACTACCCTTGCTTCCTTTATAGGCTATATTCTAGATGCCTGTATGAAATCTCTTTCTTGAAGCATATAGGGGAAAAAGTAGCTATAAGTCATATATTAACTATGGCATGGAATCCTTGTAGCACTAAACTTTTCAAAGATTTTCTTAATTGATGTCTTTAAGGATGTGAAAATTTTAAAAATAGACCATGACTAGAATGGCTCACTGCCAATCACAACAGATAAAGAGTGTAAGTAAATCAAAATTTTCAAACCTGAACCAAGTCTTCCAATCATTCAACCTCTAAGCTAAGATCTTTCAATGCCAAACATTAATACCTAACTCATTTAAACACATAATGAAACCAACATCATATGAGGAGTACATTACCATATCAATGGACTAATTTCTGCTGCCTAATGATTTACATGTTGCCAAACATTGAAGCTATCAATACAAAGCAAGGAGCTATTAAAATTATTATCTAGGAGAGAAAATCAAATAAAAATAGCAAATGATTATCTTAACTTACCATCTATGGCTATGCAATGAATTTGTGCAAAGCATTTTCTAGCCTTAATTTTGACATAAATTCCCACCAAACATAATGCAAACGTAGCTCCACCAACTACTCTACATGCTATGGTTATTGCTTGTTTTTTTGCCCTTCCTGCAGAATAGAACACTTTGCCTTTCATAATATTCCCAACAATAGGTTAATTTGCAGAATTATGGGTATCTTAATTTGATATAAAGGCAGCCTAATTAAAAACACACCTTTGTTTCATGTCAGGAAACTTACTTCCATTTTTGTTAAATGCTTATTTAATAGTAAAGTGATTGAATCATATACAAATGGTAAATGGGCATTCATTGGTAGAAACAAAGTAAAGCATTAAATTACTCTTCGTGAACCAGGATTTAAAGGAATGCATAGGATTATAAGATCATTTGTCAAACCCAAAATAAAGAGTAGCATGACAAATACTAGTGCTTAAAGATCTCTATCTTTCATAGTCTATATTATTATAAAATTATCTCTTGGTAATATACTATATAGAATGTTTGAATCGAGTAGTCTTAGATAACCCTGAAGAGCACTCAAGTATAATGAGAAACCAGCCAAAAGGGTGTTGTACATAACGAGCATAAGAAGACTATGCTTCTGTGAAAACAAGAATTAACATGGCTGAAGTTCTGAACATACCAAAATTAGAGAAAAGACACTAAATACAGATTAATAATGAAAGATGAATCATCGCAGAGCTGAAATTATAGTTCATATAGTTTTGGCTTGTCTAAACCAATATAGAAGATTAAGCAATCTAACACATAGAGAGCAGCTCAAGAGTTTTCTATAAAGCTGAAATCAAGACAAGTAACTATTTGAATTTTGACTACACTACACGAATCAAATCTTATTCAGTGCTTGATCACAATATTTCTCCAAAGTAGAAAAATTAAAATAGGTAGCCTAGATAATATAAAAGAGAAAAAATTAGAAGGTACAAGCTGGGTGCACATATGGCAAAAATCAAAGTGAGCCCCAATCTTTTATTCAACAACCCAATCACTAAATCAGTCAGTTCCAACTTCCACATATCAATGAATATTCACCATCAAAAGCATCACAGTTTAGGAGAGGGGAAAGGTTTCAAGTATTTGTCAAGCAGTCTTATCTGTCCACATTGAGCTGAGCATGTCATATTTATAGCCAATTCTTACACAAGACATGAGCAAATCCACAAAGTCTCTTGAAATATGAGTTTAATTATAATTAACTATTATATAAATGTGTTAAGATGTCTAAAAACCATACTTGTTGGATGATTATGAGTCTTTTCATGCCAAAAGCAAAAGGATAGATAATGACACTACATAGACGTTATAGCTATACATCTCTTCCGCTAACAGCTATGCATCCTTTCCACAAACAAGTCTCTAATGTCCATGACTTGCATTCGACATTTTTACATACCCATCGCGGTGTAACAAACAGCAGTGCTAACAAATTAATTTGTTAAAAAAAAAAATTATAATTCTCCAAGTGCAGCAATGAAGAGGTCCAATTCTTGCAACATCAAAAAAATTAAACATATAGGTTTGTTGAAGAGGTGGGACTGACTCCTAAAGAAATATGAAGCATAGAGTTAACTGCTTAAGTGTTAACATAGACTGTCATTGTATGGTATCAAAGGCCTATGAGTTCAAGAAACAATTCATTCAAAACCTGTCTTACAACATTACTTGATATCCATACAATATCATCCAACTGGCATTAAGAAAATTTCAAATCAATCATCACCTACAAAAAAATTTAGTTTTCCTGCAATAATACATTCTTTTTGGAAGATTCAATAAGCATGCAAAAGGAATAGCTTAATCTAGCCTTTATTATTTGAAGTATTCATGTAAGCTTTAAGGACTTTAAATAAAAACAGTCGGGACTCAACAATATGAAGGCATATGAGTTAAAGCAATAGATATATTAAAAAGGAACACAATATCAGAGAAAATTTTATTAAGACTATGTGTAGAATTATTTTTCACAAAGATTAAATAGCAAATAAGGTAAAAAACAGACTAAAAAAACTTACCTCAGTAAATGTTGCTGCTGTTTGTACCACACGGGTAACAAGTTGCCTATGACTACTTGAATATTCATCTGATAACTTAATATATTGCTCCCCAAGTCGCTTAAGTTTTGCATTTGTGAATATGAATCCATCCTTCCATGTTTCTAAGACTATATGTGATGTATTCAACTTCTTCTGTACTTTTGGTTCCTCTTGTCCGAATTGTGTGCCTTTGACAAGTTTTAAAGCCTTGTCAATAGGAAGATCTAGATCATCTACTGCTCTATGATGTACTTTTTGAATTTGTTCTTCCACTTCATCTTGTTCACTCTTAAGTGTCATCAGACCAGGATCGTAACCAATTGAGATCATGTACTGTCCATTGTCAAGTTGATCGAGATTAACAACAACCTCCACAAGTGCTGCAAACTTTGTCAAATGCTCTTCATCTGTCCAAAGTTCAAAGGTATCCAAATATCTTTCCCTGATCAATAAAGAAAAGTCCCCTTGATATCGTTCAACTGAACTTTTGATTATAGGAAGTTATATGCTTGTGTATCACATGTAAAATAACTATAGTGAACAAAAACAATCCAAAAATAGTTTAAGTGCTTGAAAACCATAGTTCTCATCTTGTAAAAGATGTGATATCTGTAAACTGCAAGCTTAGCATGATAGCTAAGAACAATCATAGATGATGAAATACACCATTCAATCAGTAAGTGCAATTGCACAGCACAAAGATAAATTTAGATACAAAGCAATGATCAACATTCATTCAAAAGAACGATGTCATTTTTGTGAAAGAAACACTAATTTAAGTGCAAAAGTATCCATGTGATCATAAAAGAGAAAAAACACAAAGCACGTTTATTGCAAATGCATAGTATAAAAAATCAAATAGATTAAAACGTAAAGGTCCTTGCCTAATAGAGCTTTAGAATATCTTGTAGATTGGCCCCACCCTTCTCCAATTTTTGCACAAGTCAGTCAATATCTACAATTCTTTCTAGATGAAGTCTTAAATCTTGGCGTAATACTGCATCCTCAACAAATGCCTGCACCATATCTAGTCTACACTTGATCTCTTCTACATCTAAGAGAGGTTGCTGGAGCCACCTATTCGGCAGTCTCTTCCCCATGCCAGCAGTACATGTCCTGTTCATCAATCCAAATAAACTAAAGTTCTTTCTTCGCATCTATTTTACTTTTAGGAACATTCAATGCTCGTAAAGCTGCAGCATCCAGCTGCATAAAACTGCCTATGTGATAATACTGAATGGTAAACTTTCTATAATTGCTGTCATCTGCAAGAAAATCTGTGTAAGAGGGGAGGGCCCCCCGAGCTCCAGCAGCAGACTCTGAACTTGCAACTATATCCTTCAATGACTCAAGTGGTACAAGGCGACGGAGATCTTGATCAACATCCCTAGACTTGAAATCAGATTTCTTCTTTTCAGTTAAGAGAACATTACAACTTACCAATACATCATGCAGGCATTTATTATTAGTGGATTTTCTACTGCCTAGAGGTAACAAGCATTCCCCACAACCAAGAGCTATCATAGAAAATTCCAGGTATGAGTATAGGCTGTCATCAAGAAACTCGGCGATGCCTAAAGTTCTCTTTGTCGGGTCAAAAAAGGCCATACCCACAAGGTAATCATTTTCATGAATAACATATTGAAGAGCGATTATCATTGGTGTATCTTGCATGTCATTGCTAGCAAAGAGAATGTCCTCAAAACTGCCAAGCTTGCCAGGGGTTTCAGTTTTTGCCAACCTCCAATTTGATCCACTTCCCTCAAAAGGCTCCATAGTATGATCAGTTCTCTCTAACAACAAGTTTTTGATAATTGTTTCAAACATATTCCTGCTAATGCTCACACTTGAGGGAGCATCATGTCCGTTACCCAACTGACAAAGAGTAGTTGTGGTGTGGTAGTAAGTTTTTGCAATGAAGAGTGCATCATCCCCATGAGTAGTATAGTAACCCTGATATCATCAAATCTTTAGTCAGTTCTATGATCATCTTATCATCTGTCAACTTGAATAACTCAGTTCAAAATATAGCTGCAGAAATTATGCTGAAGTTATACCTCTTAAATATTATAGTCTCACAAACATCAATATAAGCTAAAAATCAGTAAAAATTAGAAAGCGGCAAACTATAGCATCGAATTATACTTTTTCCTGTATGAAAGAAATTAAAATGCTAAACATTGTTCGTGTAGTGTTTAAACTTTGAAGACATGATTCAAAAACCAAATTAATTATTTTCTCCAAACAAGTGCAGATTATTCAAACCATATTAAGAAGATATATTGGCATGAATATAGCATTTACTTTCGAGTTCTGAGGTTAAAGATGGAACATACCAGTACTTATTACTGGATATACTTTCAAGGTGACACCTTCAAAATTTCAGTTCTATCTTACACATTATTCAATCCTAAACTAAAGCAACACACCAGTGTTTATACATTTCAACACACACTTCACTGAGTATAAAATGCAAAAGTCGGTAAAGATGCATGAATTAAAATAAGGATAAAAGTGTTTTAAAAAAATTGAAATAGATTTTTTCTTTAAATAGAGAAAATAAAGCAACACCATTGTTACAGATACTTAACATTCACATTATTTATGAATCTTCTGTACCTTAAAACATATCCATCTTTCTAATATTTGGATAAATTAATACTGCATTAAGCAACTGCAGGAAAAAGGACAATTAATTTAATTGATTCAAAGACATTTCCGTAATCTTGAAAGGGATAGAAAGATCACTGAAAGCACTATTTGTAGAACCCTATATGGGTCACAAGGAGAATGGTGTAACTATTATTTGAGGAAAAGTCAAATATACCACTTGAAGGCAAACTATAAACTTTTTGAAATAGAGTATGCTTAAGGTCAAATCCAATCCAAAAGTGTTTGAGGTTCATTAGAGTTGACAACAGTAGGTTGGAAGATTGGTGAACCTATCATAGGTCATTGAGGTTAACATTTTCATTCTTTAGGGATTCCAACATCTTGATTGGAATTCATGATTATCATGTATACAAGATTTGTTGAAAATCTGATTTGAAGTTAGGCTTGGAACTTCTTCAGTTGGAAGGCAATGAGTTCTCAGATTATCTACATGTAACTATACCATACTAGGAAAGAACACTATAATATGTCACACTCCAACAGGCCTGTGTTACACCCAGTTGTAAATTGCGAAGTTTTGTAAGGGTCAGCAATATGGAATCCCCTATAAGGCCCATGTGTTTGAAAGGGAAAATCAAAAGTTGTTCTTCCAATAGAAAAACATTAAATATTCTTGAAATAGGACAGCTTCAAGAAATGCTTAACTCAAAAATATAGAAATTGGAACCATTATTCAATCAATGAGCCTATGATTTCTACCTATTATTCAACTCCCATGATGTGTTGGAAAAGTGAGAGACAGTCGAAAACATTTCATAAATACTATGTAGATGTGCAAATATTATATGACAACACAACAACATTAAATGATAAAAATAAGAGAATTGATGTTGAAAATATAATGATGATGAGGAAATAAGGTGGATTGGCAAAGTTGGGTTTACTCTCAAACTTAATCACGAGGTTACAATCTAGGAGAGGAAGAGTATACAATATGAAAAATTATGAGATAAATGAAAAAATATAAATTCATTTGGACTCCCATGGAAGAACACTTGTAAGCCAAATAGTATTTATCTTGGAGGTGACTTACAAATCCACCTTTAGCTTCAGCTAGAAATTTAAAAACATTAATAAACAAAAATAGCTTTCATCTTCCCTATAGCTATTGAAAAGATCAAATAATACTAAGAGATAATGATGCTTAGGTTAAATTTATAACCCAGCCAAGCTACATATTTTTCTTGCAATAAGGGAAGAGATGGAAAAGATACAAGTGAGACCTTTGAGGATTTGACAAATGGGTGAGTAACTTGTTTATTGTTCCACTCCAAGTACTTTGAAGGTTTTTCTTATCATTACTTTTATTAATTTAGGAAGATAATATTTGCTAGGGATGGGGATAGCAAGAAAAGCTCTAGTGAAGGAGACAAAAAGCCATCCACTTCTTCCTTCATTCCTACTCCTTTGTCATCTTTATTCCATTCACTTTGTGCTTTTGTGTATGATTATTTTCTGCCTGATGTATTGGTCCATTGTGTTGTTTTCTATGTTATTTTCACAAAGCTTGATTGATTAGTGTCATAAATTGTCCCTTTACAATTTCACACTTAGTTTAGGCTCACTTTAGTGGTTGTGCCTTTAGGCTCACTTTAGTGGTTGTGCCTAATTTTATACAACTTTGGGACCATTTGCATAATCTTGGTGCATTCTATAATTTCTACGTTCTAAAATAGTTTTTAATAATAAATAAATAAAATTAAAATATGAAAATTAATAAATAATAAAATATATAATAAAATAATTACAAGTTAATTAAGTTAAATGAAAGGTCAAGAGATGTGAAATGAAGAAATGTGACTCCCTTGACATTAGATATAGATGAGAGGAGAGTTCATTTGAAAGGGTGAGAGAGAGGAAGGAAGAAAGAGGAAGGAATGAAGAAGAAAGGAACATAGATAAATAAAATAGAGAAGTGACTCTTTCAAAGGGTTGTAACTCTTCGAAAGGGTTGTGACTCTTTTAAAGGGAAAAAATGTTGAAGGGTTGCGACTCTTTCAAAGGGTGGAAATTGTGACAAGTTGTAACCATTGCAAAGGGATAGACATGATGAAGAGGTGTGAATTTCCCCCAAATTGGAAGATATAAAGGGTAGAAGGTTTCATTGAAGAAGAACATCCAACCGAGATCACTTTGGGGAATAATATATTATTCTCAAAGGAAACAATAGAAAGTGGTGACTCAATCCTTATGAAAGGTGGTAAGCCTTCCAACAATAAAGTAAAAAGGAGGATTGGTAAAGTACTCATTAAAAGGTGGATCAGAGTGGAAGGCGTAATCAAATCATCCAACAATTAATACATTTAGAAGTTCCTTACTAAACATCATGGGAACAATTGAAGAATATATCCTAAGGAATCATTGAGGAAGAATCAAACACAATAATAAGTCAGAAGCAGTTATAGGAATTAAACAATAAGATAAAATGGAGATTAGGCATATGAAAGCAATAGACCCCTAGGATTTTCATAATTGTTATTACCAGCATCTTGTAATCTATCAATTGCTCTTGTGGTATTTATCATTTCCTATGTGTTATTTTTCAATCAATTATATTTATAATGATTTGATATAGAATGTATATTCAATAATCTATTTGTGAACTTTCATCATTATAGAAGGATGTGTAAGAGAAAGAGGAATCATTAGGAATGCCATCTAGATAGGGACCCCGGGTGAATGATCAACCATGTTGCTAGCCACCTAGGCCAAAGCTCCATTCTTAAGCATAGATAGAATAATCAAGGTATTGAAGATCATTAGCTACAGAAGCTATCTACTATACCTGTCAAGCAACATATTGAAGAGCGATTATCATTGGTGTATCTTACATGTCATTGCTAGCAAAGAGAATGTCCTCAAAACTACCAAGCTTGCCAGGGGTTCTAGTTTTTGCCAACCTCCAATTCGATCCACTTCCCTCAAAAATCTCCATAGTATGATCAATCCTCTCTAACGAAAGGTTTCTGATAATTGCTTGAAACATATTCCTGCTAATGCTCACACTTGAGAGAGCATCATGTTCATTAGCCAATTGACGAAGAGAGGTTATGGTATGGTAGTAAGCGTTTTCAATGAAGAGTGCATCATCCCCATGATCATTATAGTAATCATGATATCATTAATTTCTTTAGTTAGTTCTATGATCATCTTATCATCTATCAACTTGAATAACTTAGATTTTGTGTTATTGGTAGAAGTTTGTGACTGCTCCTCTTTCATATCCTTTATATCTCTGTGTGCCCCCATCATTTGATAATCTATGATAGAGTGTTGAATCTTATTCAATGCCTGGGTGAATAGATGACTTCATATCTTAAAGTGTTATATCACAACCTCCATCAGCCAATGACTATCTGATATGTGACTCTTGATTTGAGTCAAAGTGTAATATTTTGATACTTTTCTAGTAATAAATAATTTTCTATTGGACCCTCACCAATATTTAGTTGATATATAGTCGAACTACTACCATTGAAGACTTACTGGTTTCCTTTCTACTCACTGCCTTCCTCAAATGGGATGTTAGCATACTCTACTACTGCAATGTTCCCTATTGAGACTTTTACCAACTTACTCTACTATTCACAACTAGGGTTTAGATCCCACTCAAATATAATGATATAACACTTTCCTTACTAGAAAAGTGCCAATTCCTAATGATCAACTTTCATCATTATACATTTAAATTACATTAAGGAATAGTTGATGATTCATAATACATTTTCAACCATTCAATTCCTTGTTGCACTCTTCATCACTAACCTTGAGAAAGATGGGGAATTACTTATCCGTGGGCCTTGGAAACAATTTCTGAGTAGGCTCCCTGAAAGGATTTGTGGTACATATATCTAATACCTATCATGAGGCTACCTCCTCAAGGATTAATTTCTTGGCTATCTGAGGGACTGCAGAGAATAAAATTTCTAATGAGGAACAAGTAGGTGATAATTGGAGAAACCTTGTGGTATGCTATTGGGTTTAGTTTGAAGTGGAAATGGTAAACTTCAACCAATTGGGTTTAGCATTGGATGAACCTGATCCCCTTCCAAAGTATCTACTAGTGCCAAGACCAAGGAAAGGAATGGGACCCATAGTGTAGTGCACAATGCACTAACAACCCCTCCTTTAGGATGCACATGGGCAGGGAATGATTAGCCATTATATGTGAACTAGTCACTATTGTCTTGTGATTCACATTTGAGTAGGTCAATATAGTCCTTGTGATGTATGTTGGAGCTACTTACTATGTATGTGATGTATGGAAAGCTAGTTAACTTGTATACCTATGATGTGTATGAGCAATTTTCTGTATATGAGACATGTGCTCATTATAATCATGATGTGTGTGATTTGTGATATGGGGTTGAGGTTGTTCAGAGCAACTGTCAAATGACTATTGAAAACTAGAACACTAAGGAGAGCTATAATTACCTATTTACAAAATAGCTAAGACCAAAGACAAACATCTATTCAAAATAAGGATTGTTTGTATGGTGGCTTTTGGACTGCAACACCATCTATTATCATATGGGATTTATGGTAGGAGAGAAATAGATGCATTAAAGAAAAAAAGGATAGGATGGGAACAACTTACCAACAAGATGGAGGTTTCCATTATCAAGATTGTGAATAATAAAATATTGAATATGTAAAAATTGGTGGAAAAGATGAATTATTGGGATGAGAAGATGAGAGATAGATGGATTTTGGTTTTGTGATTCTTTGGTATGTTAGTTTGAACTTCACTTGGTTTCAAGAATACTATAATATTCTCTACTTAACAAGGTCAACCACGTGAAGGTGGAAACTCATTTGGCCTCACCCCCTCCCCTAACATCAATCTAAATTATCCATTATTATCTAATTACATATTTCATTCATTCATGCATCCATTTATGAACTATAACATTCAATCAATAAAATCACATAACATTCATTAATATGATATAAAATTTATTAATACACAATACTAATGAAGACTTCATTAACGAATAACAATATTCATTAACATAAAATAAAAATCAATATTAATATGCAAAATTCATAGATAATTACTTAAAACAAAGGTTTTTCATCATCCAACAAGGTTTATCAAACACCATTTTAAAAACATCAATTCTCCTTTTTGTTTTTCTTAGCTCTGTTAAGAAAAACGCTGAGAGGAGCATCAATATCTTCCTTATTTTCCTCCTCTTGTGGCACATGTAATGTTAAATTACGATTGCTCCTCCTCTTTGAAGGAGTAGGAGGTTGCTGCACTAAAGGGGGCTCTATTGCAAGAACAAGTAAATGGGTTAAATTCGCATACTCTTTTTCTTTTTTTAACTATTACAAGTCTATAATTAAGTACTAGTACAACACAACATGCATTTTTCTTACTTGAAAATGCGACATCATGTACATTAACATTTTCATCCACTGCCACGTCAACATGCTATCAATTTATGTTCAAAACTAGAACCAAAAAAGAATTTTCTCAACTATTCAATTTCATTTACTTCTCATCTGACCAATTTACCTATTTCTCATTTGGTGCAGCAAATTCTTTGGTAAGGCTTTCAGATTCTTGGCATAGGTGTGTAGCCATGACTTTATAGCCTTCCTTCAAGGAAATTTTTCTATCTTCATCTGTGACCTCCACATTGAATTTTGTGCCCTGTATTTTTTGCTTAACACCATGAGTTTTCCATGTATGGTTTCATTAAATAAAATTGTTTGCAACATTATATATATATATATATATCTTTGTGTGTGTGTGTGTGTGTGTGTGTGTGTGTGTGTGTGTTTGTGTGTGAAATTTCATTGTTGTTACTTACAAGTCGAGACTGAAGATTCTTATAGCCACTAGAGCCAAGTTTGTGTTGGCCAACTTTTTTTAGTCTCACTTTTGTAACCATAGATGTATCCTATAGTCTATTAACAGTTTCAAACATGTTAGATTATATATTTACAAAGATCACTAATTAGTGCATGATTAAAATGTACTTATTACTATCATTAGATACCTTCTTTTGCACTGTGCGAGTTCATTTACTCTATTTTTACATAGCCTTTTCTCCTTTGCATCTTCTATTATTTCATTCCACTCCATTGGTGGAATCATAGGAGGATGCTTGTACTTTGGGTTATCCATAAGACCCCTTCTATATTGATCCCTCATAGCCTTTATATGCCTTGATACTTTTTTTAGAAGTAGGCCACTGTCAAAAATGTTTTTTTCCAAATAAGTCCTCAAAAGATGTAATCAGCTAATTTTTTAATTCAGAAGCCTGTAAATTCCACCTTTTTAAAAATGAAAAAAATTGTTAGATCAATAATTTCAATATAATACAATAAACGAAAGAAAAGAAAAATTAAGTAGCAATGATATGAAACTACATACCTTTTACGTATGGTGGGTTCAAATAGCCACTATATCATATTAGAAAGATGGTCAAAGAAAACATTATTACCTAAAAAAACATAAAGAGATTATCAATCCAAAATGAGTTATGTATAAGTAAACTAAATTTATACTTTAAATAATAACAATTTTAAAGCACCTCAAAGCTTTCGTAATTTAAATGGAAACATAGTTTTCTTGTTCAGCAATAATGTCCCTTCAAATGAACTAGTACTAGTCACTCGGATTGCTCTAGGAAATGGATCATCTTCAGTAGTACTATTCTCTATTTCTCTATCAAATAAAGGTCTATCTATTAGTGAAAAAAATAGATACATGAGTATAAAATCCACCCAACAAAAAAAAAAAGCATGGTTAGCACATTATGCAATATAGAAATACAAGGTTTTACTAGTTGTACTAGGCATAGACAAGGATGTTTGTGTGCTCCTTGTTGCCGACAATGAATAGAGCAATATTAGACCATCGACCGAAGGAGGTGTTCACACTTTATCGTGAGTTGAAGATTACAATATTGTTAGCAAAGACATTTGCAATGGATAAAGATGAAATGGGATACTAGCTAGAAGCGTCCAAAAAAAGAAGGTTGTGTTATAATGTTGATGAAAATGAATAAAGAAATTGTTACTTACACGAAGGTTGTGCACTACAACCCTCACCATGTTCACCATGTGATTTCATAGTTGTCACATATTTCTGTAAAAGAATACAAATATTTTAGATCATGATCCATAAGATACTATAGAATATTAACATCTATTAAACTTCTATTATTACTTTAGATTAATTACTGCTTACCTTCAAAGATTGGACCCTACGGTCCAATTCTTTTTTTAGTGCCTATTTCTCCTCACTTGTGTCACAATCGATGATAATGTTAACAATTTCATCAATGTATCTTTTTTTGAGTTGTTGGTCCATGAACATAGGGTTAGCACTAAAGGTGATGTCATGTACAAATGATGCCCATATTTTAGATCGCATTTGATCTGCTATCATTGTAGCTTTTTCCTATCATTTGTGACATTAATATCAGTAAAATTTCATCAAAATAAATCCAACCATAAAGAAAAGAATATAATAATACAACTTTTTTTTCTATATAACAATAAAAATTACAATAATTAATGTTTACCTCCGCTGAAGGTGATTAAGTTGGTGCAACCTTGCTTGTACGTGGTGGTCTACCCATGTTGCCTTGTGAAAAAGATTACTAATTCTTAGAAATCAGCAGCAAAATGAAAGTATTTGACATGTAGTACTTAATGTTTGTATCTGCACATATGGTTTTGAAAGAAAACTTTGGTGTAACTAATCTGTATATCCGCAAAATTCAAAATTAGTAAAATTTCATCAAAATAACTCCAAAGCCATAACAAAAAGAACATAATAATACAAATTTTTTTTGTAAATAACAATAAAAATTACAATAATTAATGTTTACCTCCACTGAAGGTGTGTGAAATGATGCATCTCCACCTGTACGTGGTGGTCTAGCCGTGTTTCCCTTTGAAAAAGACTAGTAATTCTTAGAAATCAGCAGCAAAATGAAAGTATTTGAAATGTTGTACTTAATGTTTGCATCTGCACATATGGTTTTGAAAGAACATAATAATAAGACATTTTTTTCTATATAATTTGAACAATTACAATAATTAAGGTTTACCTCTGTTAAAGAAGGTGTGTGAGATGGTGCATCCCTACCTGTACAACATGGTGGTCTATCCATGTCACCCCGTAAAAAAAGAATTAGTAGCAAAATGAAAGTAATAGACTTACCAAAAAAAATATTAATAATAAAGTAGATTGTATATTTAAATCATTTATCTTAAGTTAGCCAAAAATTTGGTGTAACTAATATGTATATGTAAAAAAAATATTTGAAATGTTCTACTTAATGTTAATATATGCACATATGGTTTTGAAAGAAATTTTTGGTTGTACATGACCCTATCATAGTTGAAATTGATTGTACCTAGATAGACATTTCATTGATCATCATCTTCATCCATGTCATCATCATTATCATCATCATCATACTTGTCACTTTGATCATTGTCATCACCACCACCATCTTTATCACCATCATCATCATCTTCATCACCATCATCATCATGACCATCATTGCCATGATCATCACCGTCTTCATCAACATGATCATGATTGTCATCATCATCATCATCATCATCACCATTATTGTCAACATGACCAAAATCATCACCATTTTCTTCTTCATCATTGGGTAAAAATCTTTCGTGATTATCATTTTTGTCTTTTGCTTCTTCAGTATCTTCTTCCATCACATTATACTTTACTGCCCTTCCTCTTGAATTGTGTCTAACAAAAAATGACCAACCTGGTTTGTGTGGAACACCAAAGTAAAACACTTGCTCGTATTGGCTTGGGAGAACATAAGGCTCATCTCCGACTAGCTCAAATGCCCTTGTATTAATCATTGTAAATCCACTATCATGTTCAATGATAGTTCTATAAGGATCATTTTGATTAAGTCATAGCCTGAACCATTTGATGAAAAATAGAACTATTTGAATGAATTAAAGTCGCACTCAAGTATATCATCCAAAATGCCATGGTATTAATTTTTAGATTGTTGAGGATGTATGTCAATTCTAGAGGAAATATTGGTGACCAAAAAGACTACATTTATCCCAGAATCATACATTTTCTTTGTTTCATCTGACTTTTTTATGCAAAATTTACAGCCATGGTAGTACATAGCTTTGTGATGTTTGACCTATAATTTTTCAAACATGTCAAGATTATTTACATCAATTTGTGAGTTGATATTAAACTTATGGCTTATTATTAGTAATCTTCTACATACTTTTGTATCTCTTAATCCATATACTAGATCAAGTACCATTGGCATAACATTGGGATCTCCATTACGATGAGCTTCTTTAACCAACGATGCAACACTATCCCATGTTAATGAGTGACCATTTTCTTGAGACTGTTCAATCCATACCGTCATCCAATCAAGATTATTTGCAATATACAAATGTAGTGCATCCCACTCATGACCAACTATAAAGAAAACAATTAGACTAGTTAGAAACAACTTATATTGATGATGGATAAATTAATAAACTACAAAGAAAAAATTTATAATTACTTGTCAATCTCCTCAATCTACCTTTCCCTATCAAGTACTCTCATTTGAATTTGTCATTAGAGTTGGGATCCCAAATGTGATCTATATGGATATTTTCTACAAACTTTGGAAGATAATCACTAATGTAGACCATGGTCTAGTAAACCATATATCCCTCTACCATAGAACCCTCAAGATGTGCTCTTTGTTGAACCAAGCCCTTCATAAATTTCAAGTGCCTCTCAACCATTCACATTGACCTAGTTTGTATAGGTCACACAATTCAATCTCCTCAACTTGATGTATGAGAGTGTTCTTGAGCATTGAAAAAGGTTGAAGGTAGACACTTTTTCTTTTCACACATAAGCTATGAAATTTTTCTCTTCCAATATTTTATATCTTTTTTTATCAATTTTTTTAGATGATAACCACTTGAAATAGATTCAACACACAAGAACATTAGATTTTAGATAAAATTATACAAATCTAAGAAAAAAACACTTCTAACCTCATATATTTTTCAAGGTTGTATATAACTTGTTTAATATTGTTCTCAAACTAATGTGGGAGGGATAGAGGTAGGACGTACTACAATCATTGAAAAATGATCATTTTAATATATTATTAAATAATACAATGGGTAGTACATTAAATTTTAAAAATATACTGTAAATAGAGAATATGACTTACCTTGATGAAGGTATGCCAATCATGTGTTTTCAACCTTGGCCCAAAATCACCTGTCTTTGATAGAAGAGTGCTTATATTTGTAGCAAATCCTATTGAAATTTTTTTTTTAATGACTTCTTTTAATACATCACTTTTTTGCTTTGTTAATAACCAAGGAAGGGCACTTGCATTTATGCAGTCTCCATTGCTATTTGATTCAATGAAATCTTTTAGTGCATTGGATTCATGAATGTCAATACAATTTTTTTGCAATTTTTTCTCTATCATGCCTCCCAATATTTTCCATAGTGTCTCTATTACATTCTTTTGAATATGCATAGCATCAAACAAATGCATGATTGAGAGATCCTTGTAGTACAATAACCTACTAATTATGTAGGATAACTTTTCATTTTTCTAAGAAGTTGGTCATTGATTCCTTGACGACCTTCATGAGCATCAATTACATCATTTGTAAATAAGACAATATCAAAATAAAAATTTTAAACTCCGGACAACAAACTAGACATTACCTCAATGATTTAGTCGATGATATTCCAATTTCCATAAATGAAGTTTCATTCTTTGTGGACTTGATGATGTCTCTTCTTTCCCATTAAAAAGATATTTTTGAGTAATTTGATACTTATGATTATTGTGAAGAAAGTTCCTAAACTCATCAAACACCTACTTTCCTAAACTTCTTGAATGATGTGATTTCGTCTTCGAACCACAAACTGGACATGTGAATTTTTTTTTTCTGCAAACCTAAAAGATCATGTACAATTTTCATGTGCATCTTAAGAATACAATAAGTAACGTGTAAACACTATAATAGACCAAAAATATGTGATCTTAACAATATAACATACCACAAAAATGAGTTAGCCCAGAGGCATCATGCATTGTCCATACAAGCATTGCATTGAATTGAAATTGTCGATGTCCTATTGGTCTAGAGATCTCATACATAGTGATGTCATTCCATAACTTTAAGAACTCATCAATTAGGGGCTCAATATGCACATTCATATCTTTAACTTGGTACTTACCCAGTAATTGAATGAACATAAACATTACATAATTATTATGACCATTTTCATGTATTTTTTATAAATTAATTTAGAAAACTATTAAATGTAAAAATTCCTAGCACAATCATTGACAACATTATGTACTCCCTCTTTATGAACGTCCAAGGAGAAATGTTATTGTTAATAACAAAACTAGGCCACACTGAGTAAACATTTCTCATATCTTCAAATGGATTGACATTGTCTGCTGCTAATGAAAGCTTCAAATTACAAGTTTCTTCTTTAAAGTGTGACCATGTTTCTTCTATCTCTTTAAATGCAGAATCATCTGTAGGCATTCACATAATAAAATCTTGACTTCTATTGCATGCATGGTAATTCATAAATTGTGCCATGCTAGTGCACTTGAATAATCGTTGAAGATGTGGAATAATGAGAATGTACCAAAGAACCTTGTGAGGCACCTTTTTTGTTATTTGATCTAACTGATATCTACTAATATGATAATCAGGGCATTGTATTGCAAATTCATGTTGTTTATGATATGGAATGTGATCATTGGGACATGTATGTATTGTCTAATACTTCATTCCAGTCTGATTTATAATGGTAGATAATTCTTAGTACCAATGAGGTAAAATGTTTGATGGTGGTAACAAAAACTCACCTATCAACCTACAACAACAAATATGCGTTATTAATATAAAAAATATTAATTGAATACTAATATTGAAGATGAAAAAGTCGCATACCTTAGCATACATGATATTGCTATATTGGATAAACCATTCATAACCTTTAAGTTCACCCAAAACACTATAATCAAGAGAAGAGTTGTGTGGGAGCCTTCGTATAGGTCTCGTGTGCCTTCTCCAGTAAAGGTATAGAAGGATTATCTTCATCATCATTATCAAATGCATTAGTACCATCATCGTGAGCCTCTTCATCACCTGCTCCAGTACCATCTTCATCAAAAATGTCCTCTAGCACGTTATCATCTTCTTCCATGGGAGTGTTAACCTCAACTTGGATATTCACACCTCCATGTTCCTTTAGTAGGAAATCCACACTTACAAATGGACAAAAATTGTGGCCACCTTCAATGCGACCATGTTTCCTACAATGTCTCTATGCTGTTGTGATTAGAATTCATCAATTCTTTAAGCCTTTACACTTTTTGCAAGGACTATTACATTAATCAGCTTTTCTTTGGAACTGAGATCACAATGTAGCTATTGTCTCATTATTTTGTTCTGGGTTCATGTTGTTAGGCCCAGTCTTTCTTCACAAGAAAATATATCTACAAATAAATTGGACATGTTGTACTTAATGTTTATATCTGTACATATGGTTTTGAAAGAAAAATTTGAGCTAACCAATGTGTATATTATCTGCAAAAAAATTGAACATGTACTAAATGTTTATATTTGCACATATGTTTTTGAAAGAAAATTTTGGTGTAACTAATGTGTTCTCTAATTGTAACAACACTTCTACATTATAATACAATGAAGGTTTTGCAATTTTGAGTGCAATTCCCTAGGTCTCCAATGATCTAGAACATAAAAAGATAGTAAATAGATGGATTAAAATATTTTGAGCACAAACCAATGAGCTTTTTTACAAAGATTGTGTGAAGAAGTGCTCAAAGGTTTTAAAAAGAGTACTTAACTATGAATGTTGTTACATGTGTTTCATCAAGTCTTTAATTTTTTAATGTACTGAGACCACTTTAAAGGTACCAAAGAAAAGTGTTTGGGGTGAAATTTTATTTCACAGAGGCATATTTTGTGCAAATAGATCTTGAAGACCTTAGAAGGTAAAATAAAATGTTTCCAAAACTATGTATTCTACTTGGCATTTTCTAATAACAATAGTTTGAAGAAAGATCTCTTTTTCATTGTTATGTGAAATTCTACATAAATATCCTTACTATTTTGTCATTCTTCACTTTCCAATTGTGATCAGATAGATTGTTAAAGATGTGACTCCATGTAACATGAGTGTTGTTTGCAACCTCCATAATTTGAGTACACATTAAATTACCAAGCACTCTTTGCATAGAGACGAGACATGATACTCAACATGGATTCTTTCCTTATTAATGATATTTTGTTAAATTTCTATGTGACCATAGGTGTGTACATAATTAATATAAGATGTTATAGATGCCAATGTGAACTCTAAGGCATACAAAATCAAAAGTAATAATCATATATGCTCGAGCAATTCATGATAACTAATAATTTAATAAACAAAATCTGTTGAGAAAAATTACCAATGCTACATTTTTAACAACTAAAAGACTATAAGCCAAAAAAAATAAAATGAATACACAAAGGAATTGCATCATAGGAAATAGAAACTATGCAAAAAAAAAAACTTTAACATTGTTATCAATGCCCAATCATAATAGGTATTCGTAGTGTTCCTATAATATACTCTATGATTGATAATGCATATGAATGTGAAAATTATTTCTAGATGATAGTCAAATTTTTTTTAAATATCTTACAATCTAGAGTGAATTTTCTTAGATGGAACAAGCTGAACTTTCAAAATGTGGTCAAACAAAAGATAATTGTGTATGCAATCTGCTACAATTTCAACAACCTGCATAGAAGCACAACATCATCACATGGAAAGAAGCCAAATATAGATGAGAATATACTATTAATAACATAATCTTATGTCTCTCTTAAGTAACATAAATTTACTTGCCTTAGGAGACTCGAAACTAATGAAACTATAGCATCTTCTACTTATAACTTCTTAAAATATTGTTATATTATAACTTAACCACTCGAAATGTTCCCAACACCATAGGAGACTAGGCTACACTAATATGTACTTTGTTAAAATGTCTCAATATAAACAACAATAAGACTCTATTTATTGTTAGTAATTTTTTGTAGTCCATTGATTATAATTATAACTTGCAGAATTTAGCGTTTCCTTGAGCTCGATTTGTTTGAAGGAGTTATTGTTATAATACTTGAAGATAGGTTAGGGGCATACACGTAATTTGAATTCAATTAATTCATGGACTTGAAATTTATAGTTATATATCAATTCAAGTATTCTTTCAAAGACTATGTTTTAGTAGACTAGTGGTCAGATAACGCTAACAACTATTTTTTCTTTTATACATTGATTAGATTCTTTTATTTAAACAAGTATTTCTTTTTCTTTTTCTTTTTTACTGAAAATGAGTAAAATGAAGAGAGAAGTAGTTGAAGCATTATTCAGGAGCTTCCAAAATTTCACATGAAGGTAGTGCCTATAGACTATAGTGAGTGCCCCATCTGCCTTAAGGAGTTCCATGTAGAAAATGAGGTATGCAGTTTAATATTGTTATAAATAATTGCGTTACACTTTTTTAAGGGAAACTTGGTTCATATATTTAACACTTGGTTGTGTTTTAATGATAACTAACCTCTCTAATTATAGGTTTGTGGGCTACCTTACACACAGAACTTCCATGTTGAATGTACTGATTGATGGATGTGCCTTAGCATAAAATGTCCTCCTTATCATTTCTTTATTTTTCCCAACCTGGACCTTAATGCCTTATTATAGAGCATGCTTTGATAAATACACATGCAAAATTGCTCTAATTTTTTGTGGAAGTTGAAAGACTTTGAACTTAGGTTTCTAAGGATTTGAGTAGGCTTCTACTTTCAAAAAGACAAAAAATAAAAAACTAATATCTTTAAAAGGTTATTTTAAAATGTAATTTTTGTACATCACTTTAATATGAGATAAATTTAAATTTATACTTAACAATGAAACAAATACACCTTTATAATATACAAAAGTTATCATATAATTTATGATTATTGTAAAAAATTAGAACCTCTTAGATAGAGATTAAGTCTTTGGGAAGATTAAGTACATTCCATGTGGTATTGCTTATTAAGAATTTTTTTAAGTCACTTAATTGCACACTTTTATTGGTATACGATCAAAATATTATTACAAATTTTATAGTTATCTTATTTGTAGGCTTGTAGTGGGAAAGTTATGGTGCTTTTCACCAAATCTTCAGAGGCTAGCCTTCTTTTTGTATCAACCTTGTATCACTTTTGTGGGTGAGTGCAATGGAGTCTATTTGAGAGCATCCATTTAAAGAATAGGAATAGATTAACCCAACAACACCTTTGTCTTCAGCAAATAGAGCTTAGAAGGCATGGATTTTTATAATATGATTGATTTGAAGGACACCAATCCATATAATATATTCATGTTTTTGATTAAGTAAAACAGGTTTTACAGGGACCCTGAAACCCAGAATTTTTTACAACATATTTGAAATAGAAATATTAAATAAAGTCCAGCTGCAATCCATCTGCTTATCAAAAGCCAAAGCCAAACAATAGGCCCACAACTTGGTACAAAAAGCTTGCTACATTAGAAAAATATGAGACAAAAAGAAAGCACTCACTATTAGCTTTCCCTATCAAGAACCTGTAGGGTCTCTGCAGCTTCATTGGTCTTCTGGTTGTCCACGTCCTCCTGATCCTAGTTCTAAGCATCCGTCAGATCCCTAGTTTCTTTCAAATCATCCTCAGCCTGCCCAATGTCCAAGCTGGCCTTCTCCAACTTTTCACCACCATAACCAATAGTCATCAGTGATTCACCTAGACTATTAATATTCTCATTTAGGGTGTTCAATGTAGTAATCACCTGATTAGCTAGGTTCTGATGGGAGAACTCCATCCTTTTGACTCTTTGTTCAACCTTGGTGATTCTATCCTCCTAGTCAACATTTTATCCCTAGATGTTGTAGTGTCATTGGCTTCCATCCTAGCTTCTCTTCTCTTCATTGTGCCCCTAGTTGCTGTTGATTCCCTGGCTTCCTTCTTGGCTTCTTTTCCTCTTAAGGTCTTATAATATATTTATGTTGGATTCTTGAGGATGTGGATGTTGTGTTGAGTGACTAAGAACCCACTGGATTGTAGAAAGAAGCAACATAATTAATAAAATATGGTGTTTCATTCAATCTTGAGGAGTATTCAGATTTACTTTCTGTTACTACTATGGGGAGTGAAAATAAGTTAAAGATTATTGTACAATATCGAAATTTTGAGTCTTTAAGGGATATGTAACCATTTTAATTCCTAGAGAACTTATAATCATAATAGACTGATGCATCCTCTAAATTTGTTATGTATGCTTCTTTGATAATCATAATAGATTGATGCATCCTCTAAATTCATTCATGTATGCTTCTTGTGAATTAGTTTGTTTTATGTATCATATAATTTATTTTATTTTTGTATTTTTTTTGTAATTTTTTTGCTTATTAGGAGTCTACTTCAAGTTTTTTGGGTTGCTGTGTTGCAGCCATGTCAATTTTTTGAATTACAAAATGAATATAAATATTTAAAATAGAAACAATTATTTTAAAAGATGAGAAGCTCTTAGGTAGAGATTAAGTATACAGGGTATGTGCAGGATCATGGTCAACCAAACTATGCTCTTAAGTGGCAATAAAAAATTAAAAAATCAGGGGGGTATGTGCAAGATCATGGTGTACCAAACTATGGCCTTAAGTGGCAGTGAAAAATCAGCAAATTAGGTTTATGTCAACTTGACACATAATTTTGAAGTGGTTATGGACTTTATATCAAAAATTTGTAAGAAAATAATTTGTAGAAAATTGAATTTAGTTTCTAAACTACTAGGCCTTATCAGGAGAAAAAAATAATTGATTGGTCAAAAGTTTGAATTTTAATGCAGTACTAAGAAAATTTCAGGGCAAAAATAAAAAGTAGGTGTATGTCTGGACACCTTAATCAAAATCAAATCATAATATTTTTTTAATATAATTATAGATATGAAAACTAGACTCATGCTCGGATGTGACGCATATTTTTTGATATTTTTATTTCAAATAAATAATTAAATATGAATTTTCTACCAAAACTTTTTTGGATTAAAAAAAGTCCCGTGTCTGACCACCCTAACTAATAGAAAATTTGATCAAATTTTTTTTTTTTGTTTTTTTCTTATACTAGGTGAAGTATAGAATGTGACGCAACTTTTAGATTTAAAAAATGTTATACCGTTTGAAAGTTATAGCTATTTTTCATTTAGTTTGTCAATCAACACTTTACAATAATCTTCATTGATAATTAACTAATAAATACTTATCGAACTCAGAATTTGACAGAAATTATATTGATGGAATCTAGAGAGTGATATTAAAAAACCCATTTCGTTTCATTCAATTTTGATCAAAATAACATTGTCAGACGGCTACCCGAAGTCTGAGTATCACTAAAACTCTCTATAAACACGTCTTTGGGGTTGACCGGGCAGGCTTGGTAAATACCAAGCCTGATCGGATATCCGATTCAAAATCAAATATCCAATTTCAAATCGGATATCCGATTTGACATCGGATATCCGATATGGCTCGGTAGTCAAATTCCAAAAATCTTCAAATTTTGGAGGGAAATTCGATTTAAACGTTCTAGTTTTTTATTTTTAAATTATTTCACTTATATTAATATGTAAAGGCATATTTTAATATATTATATATATATAATAACGTAATGTAAACATACAAGATATAATCTAGTAATATATAATAATATCTTATGTTAATCTTATTACAATCTATAAATATAATATATATTATTATTACTTTTACTAAATATAATAACGTAATTTATATATATATAAAATACGTATTATATATTATTATATTAATAAGTATGTTATTAATATATACAATAACGTAATATTTTCATTAAATGTAATATGTATTATATATTATTATATTAATATGTATAATAATATAATATTTATATAACAACGTAATATTTTTATTAAATATAATATATATTATAAATATTATTATATTAATATGTATGTTATTAATATATTTATATAATAACATAATATTTTCATTAAGTATAATAATGTAATATGTATATGTATATATATATATTATTATATTGATATGTATATTATTAATATATATGTATATTATTAATATGTATATTATTAATATATAAGAGTCAAAGGGGTTCATAGGGTGACCTATAACCCTCTTTGACCCATTAAACGATGATATATGTCTCTCGGATCCCTAGGGACATATGTCGTCCTTTAATGTGTCAAAGGGGGTCTCTTTGACCCATTAAATGACGACATATGTCCCTAGGACCCCCAGGGACATAGCCGAATCGTTCATATTGGTCAAAGGGGGTCATAGGGTGACCTATGACCCCTTTGACCCATTAAACAACAACATATGTCTCTAGGGGTCCTAGGACCCCTAGGGACATATTCGAATGAGTATTATGAGTCAAAGGGGGTCATAGGGTGACCTATGACCCTCTTTGACCCATTAAACGACGACATATGTCCCTAAGGGTCCTAGGACCCCTAGGGACATATTCCAATCGTTCATATGGGTCAAAGGGGGTCATAGGGTGACCTATAACCCTCTTTGACCCATTAAACGACGATATATGTCTCTAGGGGTCCTAGGACGCCTAGGGACATATTCGAATGGGTAATATGGGTCAAAGGGGGTCATAGGGTGACCTATGACCCTCTCTGACTCATTCAACAACAACATATTTCTCTAGGAGTCCTAGGACCCCTAGGGACATATTCAAATCGTTCATATGGGTCACAGGAGGTCATAGGGTGACCTATGAAACTCTTGATGCATTAAACGACAATATATGTCTCTAGGGGTCCTAGGACCCCTATGGACATATTCGAATGGGTAATATGGGTCAAAGGGGTTCATAGGGTGACCTATGACCCTCTTTGACCCATTAAACGACGACATATGTCCCTAGGCATCCTCGGACACTAAGAGACATATAAAAATGGGTAATATGGGTCAAATGGGGCCATAGGGTGACCTATGACCCTTTTTGACCCATTAAATGATGACATATGTCCCTAGGGGTCCTAGGACCCTAGGGACATATTCCAATCGTTCATATGGGTCAAAGGGGGTCATAGGGTGACCTATGACCCCCTTTGACCCATTAAACGACAACATATGTCCCTAGGGGTCCTAGGACCCTTAGGGACATATTTGAATCGTTCATATGAGTCAAAGGGGGTCATAGGGTGACCTATGACCCCCTTTGATGCATTAAACGATGACATTTGTCCAAATGGGGTCATAGGGTAACCTATGACCCTCTTTGACCCTTTAAATGATGACATATGTCTCTAGGGGTCCTAGGACCCCTAGGGACATATTCGAATCGTACATATGGGTCAAAGGGGGTCATAGGGTGACCTATGACCCTCTCTGACCCATTAAACGATGATATATGTCTCGAGGGGTCCTAGGACCCCTAGGGACATATTCGAATCGGTAATATGGGTCAAAGGGGGTCATAGGGTGATCTATGACCCTCTCTGACCCATTAAACGATGAGATATGTCGCTAGGGGTCCTAGGACCCCTAGGGACATATTCGAATGGGTAATATGGGTCAAAGGGGGTCATAGGGTGACCTATGACCCCCTTTGACCTATTAAACGATGACATATGTCTCTAGGGGTCCTAGGACCCCGAGGGACATATTAGAATGGGTATTATGGGTCAAAGGGGGTCATAAGTTGACCTATGACCCTCTTTGACCCATTAAACGACGACATATGTCCTTAGGGGTCCTCGGACCCGAAGGGACATATTTGAATGGGTAATATGGGTCAAATGGGGTCATAGGTTGACCTATGGCCCTCTTTGACCCATTAAATGACGACATATGTCCCTATTGGTCCTAGGACCTCTAGGGACATATTCGAATGGGTAATATGGGTCAAAGGGGGTCATAGGTCCTCTTTGACCCATTAAACGACGACATATGTCCCTAGGGGTCCTAGGACCGCTAGGGACATATTCCAATCGTTCATATGGGTCAAAGGGGGACATAGGGTGACCTATGACACTCTTTGACCCATTAAACGATGATATATGTCTCTAGGGGTCCTAGGACCCCTAGGGACATATTTGAATGGGTAATATGGGTCAAAGGGGGTCATAGGGTGACCTATGACCCTCTCTGACTCATTAAATGATGACATATTTCTCTAGGGGTCCTTGGACCCCTAGGGACATATTCGAATTGTTCATATGTGTCAAAGGGGGTCATAGGGTGACCTATGGCCCCCTTTGACCCATTAAACGATGACATATGTCCCTAGGGGGTCCTAGGACCCCTAGGGACATATTCGAATGGGTAATATGGGTCAAATGGGGTCATAGGGTAACCTATGACCCTCTTTGATCCATTAAACGACGACATATGTCCCGAGGGGTCCTTAGACCCCTGGGGACATATTCGAATCATTCATATGGGTCAAAGAGGGTCATAGGGTGACCTATGACCCTCTTTGACCCATTAAACGATGACATATGTCCCTAGGCGTCCTCAGACCCCTAGGGACATATTCGAATCGTTCATATGGGTCAAAGGGGGTCATAGGGTGACCTATGACCCGCTTTGACCCATGAAACGACGACATATGTCCCTAGGGGTGCTAGGACCCCTAGGGACATATTCGAATCATACATATGGGTCAAAGGGGGTCATAGGGTGACCTATGACGCCCTTTGACCCATTAAATGACGACATATGTCTCTAGGGGTCCTAGGACCCCTAGGGACATATTCGAATGGGTATTATGGGTCAAAGGAGGTCATAGGGTGACCTATGACCCTCTTTGACCCTTTAAACGACGACATATCTCCCTAGGGGTCCTTGGACCCTAAGAGACATATTCGAATAGGTAATATGGGTCAAAGGGGGTCATAGGGTGACCTATGACCCCCTTTGACCCATTAAACGACGACATATGTCCCTAGGGGTCCTAGGACCCTAGAGACATATTCGAATTGTTCATATAATATAACATATATATTACATTTTGTATAGTTTTATATTATATTTTATATTTATTATATTAATTTACTATATATTATAATATAAAATATTATTATTATAGTATATTATTATAATTGATAATATATTATACTTTTTTATTATATGTTATATTATAAGATATTACTTTTTATTATTATATTATTATATATATGTATATTATATTACATTACTATATATTATAATATATGAAATATTATATTATATTATTATAATATAATATGTTATTATAATATTCTTATGGTATAATATTATAGGATTATAATATAATAATAATATTATTATTATATTATAGTATAATAATTATTATTATAATAATATTATTATATTATAGTATAATAATAATTATAATAATATTATTATATTATAGTATAATAATAATTATAATAATAATATTATTATAATATAATAGTATGATATATTATTTAATATTATTATTATTATTTTATATCAATAATAATAATATTAAATAATATATCATACTATTATATGATTTTAATTATTAGTCGGATATTGGATTTAAAATCGGATATCCGATATCAAATCGGATATCCGATATGATATCGGATATCTGATAAGGCTCGGCTTAACCTTCCAGGTTTGGTTCCTAGATAGGTAAAAAAAAGTCAGAGCGGATTTTGAAGTGCTTTTAGGCGTCTTCAAACTCTTTTTTTTTTCACATCGCCACTTTTTGGCACACCATGATCCTGCACATACCCAGGGTTATATCAACTTGACGTGTTATTTTTTACTTGTTATTAACTTTATATAAAAAAGTTAAGAGAAAATAATTTGTAGCAAATTGAATCTAGTTTCTAAACTACTAGGACTTATCTCAAAAAAATAAAAATTGATTGGTCCAAATTTTGAATTTTAATGCAATATTACAAAAATTTCAAAACAAAAATAAGTAGATGTATGTCTGACCACTTTAATCAAAATCAATGATAGTATTTTTAAATAATATTCTAGATATAAATAGTAGACTCATGCTTGGATGTGACACATATTTTTGGGTATTTTTATTCTAAATAAATAATAATTAATTAATTTTTTACTTTAGTATTTTTGGAATAAAAAAACTCTCGTGTCTGACCACCTTAACTAATCCAAAATTTTGCAAAAATCATTTTTTCATTTTTTTCCCTTATAGTAGAAGAACCATAGAATGTGATGCATCTTTTGAATTTAAAAAATGTTGTACCATTTTAAAGTTATAGTTGTTTCTCAAGTAGTATCTCAGTTAGCACTTTATACTTAACTCCATTAGAAAATAAGTAATAATTACTTACTAAACTCGTAATTTGACAAACCTTACATTTATGAAAAGATAAGAACATTCTTAAGAAATCTTTTAAATTTTGGTGGAAAAAAGTCGTCAGCTACATGTTTGAAGTAAAAATCACATAAAAATAGGCCAAAAGCTCATTTTTAGGATGTTTTTAAAGTTGACCATATAGGTTTGTTATCAAAAGGTATAGTAGACCTTATAAAGATATTAATTGTTTTCATTTAGTATCAAAGTAGGTGGGAAAAAAGTTGGAATAGATTTTGAAATGGTTTGAGATATTTTAGAACTATAAATTTTTAGATCTCCACTTTTTGGCACACCATGGTCCTGTACATACCCTAGAATTAGACGATTGGTATTAGTTGATAGATTAGAAGTTTTGAGTTTTTCCTACAATAGTCTAGGTTCTTTTCATAATATGACCATTCCATGAAAATCCAAGGGCCCTAGCTTCATCGGATGTGTTATTCTAACCTATATAATAGCCTACTAACCCTTAAAATATAGAAATAATGCAACATTAATTGATTGTTATGGAACAGTGAGGGTTTCATGAAGAAATTTCAATGAAAATGGTGGTTAAGTACAACAGGGTGAGTTTTGGCCACATGAAGGGGGTATTTTGTGATTTGGATCATCTTATATGATTAGTGTGAAGGTGTATGATCAACAAAATTGATCTAGAAGTTTGGGGAATGGTGATATTGGTGATACCCTAGATTTGAGGGTTTGAATGAAGGTAATTTGGGATTTTTGGTTTCCATGAAGTTTGAAACAAATTTTTTAGGGAGTTGGTGGTCTTATGCCATGAAAGATTATTGTTGAAAGTTACAAGGTCTGGGAGCCAATATTACTAGGAGTTGCTTTGTTAAATTAATCATTTTCATGCTAAAAAATAGGGCATTGGTCAGAAACAGGGGTGTTGGTCCAAAATGACCATATGAAATATTTTGGTATGTTTTAGTACTTTGAATAGAGTGTCCATAAATGTAATTATCTTGTCAAGTGCTACTAGTTTGTCAATTAGGTCTCCTAAGGTGCATTGGAAGAATTAGGCTTTGGGAGTTGGGTCTAGCCAATTAGATGGTTAAATATAGTTGAATACACATTATATAAATCATAAAATTCTTATTTAACCCTTGGTTGAGTCCCTTGGATATTTGGAGTCATTTGGAGTCATATGGGGTTTGTAGGTGTTTTGGGCAACTTGGAAAATTTACATGCTTGAAGAATTTTGTAAGTGGAGTTTGTCTAGTGAATTCAAAGGTGTGGAGATCAGTGTGTTAACCAAGAAGATTGAATGGGTAGGCTCATTACTTCAATTTCACTTGAGGAAGATATAAGGGTATTGTTTCAAAAAAAAGGGATAGTTATTTCATGCATCAAATCAATGGTTGACTATTGATTTTGCATCATGCATGGAGAAAACCAATCAACATTAAATAATTAGCCTTTGTCAATAAAGGAACTTGGGAATTGATTGGATCCTCCAAACCCATTGGTACAAATGAGTCTTTCAAAACAAAAATAAAGGATAGAAGATGAAGAGATTTTTTATTAAAAAGCTTAATGGACCACCATTCAAGTTTTGTTAATTTTGGCAGCACAAATCGAATGGAGACTAAAATTAATTTTCTCAAAAATGATCTGAAAGAAAGAATTAACATGTCTTTCAGTCAATGCTTTGAAATAAGAAAGATAAGCAAGCTAATGGTACCATGCTTCTTGGAAAGAAAATATGTCATTATTGTATCGATGAAATTTTTTTGATGGTTTGGTTGTCAAGTATAATACTATAAAGTTAAGAGACAACATTCTTATAAAACTAAATGTGGTATAGGTTTTTAAGTCATAAATCATGGAATGAGTGTCTAAAAGATGTTAATGCATAGTGAGTAGAAAAATATCTTGAAGACCTTAGAAGGTAAAATACAAAACAATTATAGGCTGCGAGACTATCATAATGAGGATAGGTAGACATTATTGTTTATTGTTAGCTTTGTTTATGGAATTAATCTCTCTTAATTTTACTAATTTTGTGTTATTCCTTTGAACCATTTCAACCCTTCTTGTTGTGTTAGTGGTTTGACCAATACCTTCATTTTCTACAAGAAAGGGTTTCTCTAAAATCAGATATCCGATTTCAAATCGGATATCCGATTTGACATCGAATATCCGATATGGCTCGGTAGTCAAATTCCAAAAATCTTCAAATTTTGGAGGGAAATTCGATTTAAACGTTATATATTATTATATTAATAAGTATGTTATTAATATATACAATAACGTAATATTTTCATTAAATGTAATATGTATTATATATTATTATATTAATATGTATAATAATATAATATTTATATAACAACGTAATATTTTTATTAAATATAATATATATTATAAATATTATTATATTAATATGTATGTTATTAATATATTTATATAATAACATAATATTTTCATTAAGTATAATAATGTAATATGTATATGTATATATATATATTATTATATTGATATGTATATTATTAATATATATGTATATTATTAATATGTATATTATTAATATATAAGAGTCAAAGGGGTTCATAGGGTGACCTATAACCCTCTTTGACCCATTAAACGACGATATATGTCTCTCGGATCCCTAGGGACATATGTCGTCCTTTAATGTGTCAAAGGGGGTCCCTTTGACCCATTAAATGATGACATATGTCCCTAGGACCCCCAGGGACATAGCCGAATCGTTCATATTGGTCAAAGGGGGTCATAGGGTGACCTATGACCCCTTTGACCCATTAAACAACAACATATGTCTCTAGGGGTCCTAGGACCCCTAGGGACATATTCGAATGAGTATTATGAGACAAAGGGGGTCATAGGGTGACCTATGACCCTCTTTGACCCATTAAACGATGACATATGTCCCTAAGGGTCCTAGGACCCCTAGGGACATATTCCAATCGTTCATATGGGTCAAAGGGGGTCATAGGGTGACCTATAACCCTCTTTGACCCATTAAACGATGATATATGTCTCTAGGGGTCCTAGGATGCCTAGGGACATATTCGAATGGGTAATATGGGTCAAAGGGGGTCATAGGGTGACCTATGACCCTCTCTGACTCATTCAACAACAACATATTTCTCTAGGGATCCTTGGACCCCTAGGGACATATTCGAATTCTTTGTATGGGTCAAAAGGGGGTCATAGGTCACTTGACCCATTAAACGATGACATATGTCCCTAGGGGTCCTAGGACCCCTAGGGACATATTCGAATGGGTAATATGGGTCAAATGGGGTCATAGGGTAACCTATGACCCTCTTTGACCCATTAAACGATGACATATGTCTCTAGAGGTCCTAGGACCCCTAGGGACATATTCGAATCATTCATATGGGTCAAAGGTGGTCATAGGGTGACCTATGACCCTCTTGACCCATTAAATGACGATATATGTCTCTAGGGGTCCTAGGACCCCTAGGGACATATTCGAATGGGTAACATGGGTCAAAGGGGGTCATAGGGTGACCTATGACCCTCTTTGAACCATTAAACGACGACATATGTCCCTAGGGGTCCTCGAACCCCAAGAGACATATTCGAATGGGTAATATGGGTCAAAGGGGGTCATAGGGTGACCTATGACCCTCTTTGACCCATTAAACGATGACATATGTCCCTAGGGGTCCTAGGACCCTAGGGACATATTCGAATCGTTCATATGGGTCAAAGGGGGTCATAGGGTGACCTATGACCTCCTTTGACTCATTAAACGACGACATCTGTCCCTAGGGGTCCTAGGACGCCTAGGGACATATTTGAATCGTTCATATGAGTCAAAGGGGGTCATAGGGTGACCTATGACCCCCTTTGACCCATTAAACGATGACATATGTCCCTAGGGGTCCTAGGACCCCTAGGGACATATTCGAATGGGTAATATGGGTCAAATGGGGTCATAGGGTAACCTATGACCCTCCTTGACCCATTAAATAAAGACATATGTCTCTAGGGGTCCTAGGACCCCTAGGGACATATTCGAATCGTTCATATGGGTCAAAAGGGGTCATAGAGTGACCTATGAACCTCTTGACCGATTATACGACGATATATGTCTCTAGGGGTCTTAGGACCCCTAGGGACATATTCGAATGGGTAATATGGGTCAAAGGGGGTCATAGGGTGACCTATGACCCTCTTTGACCCATTAAACGACAACATATGTCCCTAGGGGTCCTAGGACCCCTAGTGACATATTCGAATGGGTAATATGGGTCAAAGGAGGTCATAGGGTGACCTATGACCCTCTTTGACCCATTAAACAAAGACATATGTCCCTAGGGGTCCTAGGACCCTAGGGACATATTCGAATGGTTCATATGGGTCAAAGGGGGTCATAGGGTGACCTATGACCCCCTTTGACACATTAAATGACAACATATGTCCCTAGGGGTCCTAGGACCCCTAGGGGCATATTTGAATTGTTCATATGAGTCAAAGGGGGTCATAGGGTGACCTATGACCCCCTTTGACCCATTAAACTATGACATATGTCCCTAGGGGTCGTAGGACCCTAGGGACATATTCGAATGGTTCATATGGGTCAAAGGGGGTCATAGGGTGACCTATGACCCCCTTTTACCCATTAAACTACGACATATATTTGAATCGTTCATATGAGTCATAGGGGGTCATAGGGTGACCTATGACCCCCTTTGACCCATTAAACGATGACATATGTCCCTAGGGGTCGTAGGACCCCTAGGGACATATTCGAATGGGTAATATGGGTCAAATGAGGTCATAGGGTAACCTATGACCCTCTTTGACCCATTAAATGACGACATATGTCTCTAGGGGTCCTAAAAGCCCTAGGGACATATTCGAATCGTTCATATGCGTCAAAGGGGGTCATAGGGTGACCTATGACCGTCTTGACCCATTAAACGATGATATATGTCTCTAGGGATCCTCGGACCCCTAGGGACATATTCGAATGGGTAATATGGGTCAAAGAGGGTCATAGGATGACCTATGACACTCTTTGACCCATTAAACCAATCAACATTAGATAATTAGCCTTTGTCAATAAAGGAACTTGGGAATTGATTGGATCCTCCAAACCCATTGGTACAAATGAGTCTTTCAAAACAAAAATAAAGGATAGAAGATGAAGAGATTTTTTATTAAAAAGCTTAATGGACCACCATTCAAGTTTTGTTAATTTTGGCAGCACAAATCGAATGGAGACTAAAATTAATTTTCTCAAAAATGATCTGAAAGAAAGAATTAACATGTCTTTTAGTCAATGCTTTGAAATAAGAAAGATAAGCAAGCTAATGGTACCATGCTTCTTGGAAAGAAAATATGTCATTATTGTATCGATGAAATTTTTTTGATGGTTTGGTTGTCAAGTATAATACTATAAAGTTAAGAGACAACATTCTTATAAAACTAAATGTGGTATAGGTTTTTAAGTCATAAATCATGGAATGAGTGTCTAAAAGATGTTAATGCATAGTGAGTAGAAAAATATCTTGAAGACCTTAGAAGGTAAAATACAAAACAATTACAGGCTGCGAGACTGTCATAATGAGGATAGGTAGACATTATTGTTTATTGTTAGCTTTGTTTATGGAATTAATCTCTCTTAATTTTACTAATTTTGTGTTATTCCTTTGAACCATTTCAACCCTTCTTGTTGTGTTAGTGGTTTGACCAATACCTTCATTTTCTACAAGAAAGGGTTTCTCTAAAATTTCTTAGCTCTCCTACTAGAATAGTATTTCCTTTAAAGCCATTAAAGTTGAAGTAAATTAGTTCCTTGTAAGAGTGAATATACTTTAAATATCTTCCTTTGATTGAGAAATTAAGAGAATTTAGAAAATTTTCTTTTGGAGAAATAAATTTTTTTCTTGTAGTTGAAGGGGAGCCAAAAAAATGTTGTTGATCTTTGTAGAGATCTCTGGTGGGGAAGAAATCTATACCTTCTCTCCTTCTTATGCTTGCTCTAATTAGGGCCTTTAATGTGAACTTGTCTATGATGTTTGATCAGGTTTGACATACTTATCCTCCTTCTCTAGATCCCATATTCTACTTCCTAAGAAGGTTTTTGTCTAAAGGATCCCATTTTGCTGGTGCACTCCTAAATCTGGCTATAAAACCATCATCACTGCAACCTAGTACCAACTAACTCCTCCAATGGATTCTTCTTCTCAATTTTTTCCTTTCAACTAGAAAGAGTTGAATACCCTTTTATATCAAGGGGATTATATCTCAATTCTTTACAAGAATGCAGATCAACAATGTAAAACAAAAAGAAAATCATGAACTAAATGATATCCTAGTTTGTCAATTAGGTCTCCTAAGGTGCATTGGAAGAATTGGGAAAAGTAACAAAAAATGAACTGATTAATTAGTGATAAGATGACTAAGAAATGAACAAGAATTCTAACAAATTATCAAACCTTGTACTCAATGTTTATGATGTACTAGTAGTAAGGATTGTTGAGAGAGTTCGACCAGGATTAATTTCCCACCAAAATTAGTGATGAGATGACTACGAAATGTAACTTTGGCAAAAATGTAGTGAGGCTAAGAAAACTAAAGTTCAATGTGGCACCCAAACCATATCTAGCATGCTCCCTCACCAAAGTTAAGTAAAAATGCACACTAAACTATATTATTGTACAAACAATATCTTGTGTGCTCCCTCACCAAAGTTTAGTAAAAATGCGCCTTGATCATTTGTGAAATTTCTCATCTTGGGAATCCATGCGCGAATTTATGTATAGTCCTTAATAAAGCCACACATAATTAATTTAGTATAGTCCAAATTATATTATGACTCAAGTTGGTCAAAATTTTGACCAACTTGGGAATAGTTTGGATATCTTTAACTTGGGTGAATGATGTTGGTCAAAATTTTGACCAAATCAAGAAAAAAAATTTGTGACCAACACGGGCATGAAAACCAAAAATAAGGAAGATTCATAGCTTTGGTCAAAAAATTTGGTAGAAAAATGGGTGCAAATTTGCTAGTGAAAACAAAATGTATCAGCAATGCAAATGAAAATTTGGAATATTTAGGCATATCCATCAACGAAGAAGGTATTAAAACTCCTATATGTGATAAGAAAAAGGTGAAGAGAGGAAGGAAACCCCTAAAAGAGCTAAGGGAAGCAGATGGTTAGGAAAAATAACAAAAAAAGATTTGTCAGATTCTTAAAGTAGGGAAGGAAAGAGCCTTCCCATGACAATATGAGAATAAAACCTTGGAATGCTAGGGGTCTCAATGCTCCTATAAAAAAATTATTGATAAAAAGAAACTTAACACAATTTGAATAAAAAATTATATTAATATAAGAAACTAAACTAAACAAAGAAGAAAGTATAAAACTAGGTAAAAAAATAGGTAGTTGAAACATAATCTTACAAGAATCAAGAGAGCATCATGAGGATTAGGAATAATTTTGAATCCAAGAAAGATTAATTTAGACTTAATGAAATCTAATTAAAATTGGATGAGTTGTAAAGTTAAGAGTGTCAGAAATGATCTTTAAATAATACTAAGAAATATATATGGCCCAACTCAAAGTGCAAATAAAAATTAGTTATGGGAAGAAGTTAGCCTATTTATGAGAGACCATAATAATAATAATATATTAATAGGGGGAGATTTTAATGCAATTTTAAGTTTGGATGAAAAATATGGAGGGAGGCAGTATACCTCGCAAGCCTCCAAAGATTTCAAAAATTGGATAGAAATAGATAAATTATTAGATATCCCCTATAATAATGGAACAGACACTTAGACCAATAGAAGGGAAAATTTCACTTATATAGTAGAAAAATTGGATAGATTCTTCCTTAAAGGATAATTAAGAAACATAGATAGGGATTTAGAATCAATTGTTTTGCCTATAGCAAGATCAAACCATTACCTAGTAAGAATCAAATTATCTAAATCTAGGAAACCTCATAGAAATCCCTTTAAGTGTGAAAAAATGTGGTTCCTTGATGACAACTTTATGGATCAGATCAAAATATGGTGGAAGCAAGGTATCTTTAAAGGATCTTAAATGATTTGTTAAGTGGAAAAAATGAAAAATTTAAAAGAGAATATTATTAAATGGAATAAAAATCATTTTAAGAATATCTTTAAAGAAAACTTAGACAATGAAGAAAATCTTAAAAGTCTTAACGAATAAATAATAAAAAAGGTAATGGATAATGAAAAATATATAAAGGAAAAAGAGATGCTAGATAAACAAGAGGAGATATTAGCAAAAGAAGAAATGTATTGGAGATAAAAATCAAGAGAAACCTGGTTAACATAAGGGGATTGCAATAAAAAATTCTTTCATAAAGCACTATATTTAATATATCTAGATAATAGATTATAAAAGTCAAAGACCCAATAGGGACTAGGGTTGAAAATCTCACAGAGATAACAAAAAAATTTATAGATTATTTTAAAACATTCTGAATAATAATGGAAGCTCCAATAGAACTACACAAATTAAAAATGCTAGAATGAATTTCAAAAATAGTAAATTTAGAAGACAACAAGTGGCTAAATAAATCCATAATCATAGAAATTAAATCAACCTTGTTTAGCATGAAGCTAGACAAATCCCTAGGGCCAGATGGATTTCAAGCTTTCTTTTATAAAAAATGATGGGATATTATAGGGATAGAGTTATGGGGTGCTATAGAAGCATCTAGGAATGGGGGATCCTTATTATTAGAGATCAATTACACTTTCTTAACTCTCATACCAAAAAAAATCTAAATCTGAATATCCTTGAGACTTTAGACCTATTACCCTATGCAATACCATTTACAAAATTTTATTGAAAGCCTTATTCAGATTCTTCCTAAACTTATCTTAGAAGAGAAAACATGATTTGTCCTAGGTAAGTCCATTCTAGATGGTATAATAATTGTACAAGAAACAATGCATTCAACAAACAAGAACAAAGAGGTCAGTATGTTTATGAAGTTGGATATAGAAAAAGCATATGACATGGTGGGCTAGAGAATCATTGCATAAGTTTCTTGCTCGTCAGGGTTAGTTATGTCTTAAGAACAATTGAATTGTTAAAAGCATGCACAAATTTATCATATATATTGAAATTTTTCATAATGTGAAAATGGGGAGAAATAAAGATATAAATAATACATTTATATTCTTCTGATTTGATAATTAAAAACAATAAATTTTCTATGAGCTATTTAGATGGCTTGACAAGAATTCCAAATGAAGATGTTCTTCTGATTTGATAATTAAAAATTATTATTTTTCCTTGAACTATTCAGGTGGCTCAACAAGCATTCCAAATGAAGATGTTAAAAGTAATCTCCCAATGAAGAAGGGAAAATGTTGCCTCTCATGTACACAACATTTATTAAGTGTAATCTTAGGTTTGAATATTTCTTCAAAATCAAAAGGACAATTTTAAATTTGATTCATTGTTCTCATTATGATTTAGCTATACGTTATAATTATGTTAATTAATGATTATTAATGTTATTGGACGAGGGCTATCTTTTTTTTTTAAATAATGAATTAAAAAATTATTCAGTGGCTAGCCAATATTTGTCTTTTCCAAAAAATAAATAAATTATAAACTAGTGCTTGTACTTTTGATTACGCCAGTCAAATGATGTCATGAAGTGTTGGCATGGAAATTTTGTAACATTTTGTGTGCAAAGTAAAACATTGGTAAGATAATTTATATTTTTATTATTTTCTCTTCCTTGGAACTAATGAAATACACATTGGTATACGTTTCCTTCATTGAGGCTCATCTTGTCTTTTCAAGAATTTATTTTCTTTGCAAGTTTTACAAATATCTTGCACCCTTTTCATCTGTAGTGAATTTTATAGGCTCTTGGTTAAATGTCTTGTGCTTTTATTATCCTTCCTTAAAATAATGGGTGAAACATGAGCATCGACATTGTTATTAATGAAGGACAAACTACTGTAGTAGTTTCCATCATTATATCATGTACATGAAGTCTGGGAGCATTTGAGCTATCAAATTTGTAGATCTAATATAATGTCTACCCCTAATTTACTGTTCATGTTTTATTGCCATATTCTTTTAGGCTAGCTTTATGGTTATGTTTTATGACTAGTGGTGATTGATTACTAGATTTGATTGGATGTTATTTCATACTTAGTTTATATATCCGATGAGCTACTTGATGCTCAATTATTTAATGTGTTCATGATTAGTCTTTTGATGATGATATGTGTATGTTCGTATAGTGATTTCAGTTATTTTATGATGATAGTTAGATGAATGATTTATATGCAATTTCTATTGTTACCTACCCCATACTTGCATGTGTATGGTGTACATGCATGTCTTACATTATGGTTGACATATCTGATGTAGTTGAGGGAGGCAGTCATAGTCACATACAAGTCACGATCTACATGATGCACCACTCCCTATCATTGTCTATTTACTATAGATTTATATGTATATGTATATGTATATGCTTGGCTTTTATGCAGATTGCAACTGCTGGGTATCAACTTCCCTAAATTGTTTGAATAAGCATGCCCTATCGTAGTATCTCAATGGTAAAAGATGGGAGATAGTTCTTAAGTGCAAATCTTAACCCTAAGCAAATTGTCCTATAAAGTAGGACAAGTATCTAAGTTATTTACCCTTCTGAATTTGTCAAGTGACGTGAATCTAAGACTTTGACCCTTTGAGTTTGATTTAGAACTTTATCTTTAGAATGAGTTTTCTTTATAGTTTTGTGTGTTTATTGTGATTTTCAATTATAATTAAATCAAATGAAAAGATTATTAAATGATTTAATTTAACAAAAAATTTATATTAAAAAATTAATTTTTAATTATATTTAATTAATTAAACAAATATAAGAAATAAATTTAAAAGATTTAATTAAAGTTTTAATTTTTGCATAATTATATTAATTTAATTTAATAATAATTTATTTAGGAGGTTTATCTTAATAATAAACTGTAACTATTATTATTAGTTAAATTTTTTTTAAAAATATTAAAAGTGTGATTGTAAAAACAAAACCCTAATGGGAAAGCTCTTTATTAAGGAAATAGAGCTCATTTCTATAGACATAGGTGGTTTGGAGGAGCAAATTTTGAGAAAGGGGGTTTTCAAGAAGACATGAATTCTTGCAAGCTTTGACCATTAATTTGGTTAGCATCAGATTGAGGTAGGACCTTGTTGAGATTTGCACAGTAATTTTCCTTCAAAATTTCTCTATCTTCTCCATGTTTGTTATAGATCTACTTTCAGAAATAATTCTGGTTGAAACCCTTGTTAAAATTTATGTTCTTTATTATTGAAAAATATCTATGAATGATATCAAATTGGAAATCCTTGATTGAGAAATCCTTTTTTTTTTAATTGGATTGATTTTGGAAATTATGAATTAGGATGGGGTTTAGAAAATAAAACTAAATTTAATTATTAAATTTGATTGTTTTTAGTTTTTTGCCCTATCAAGATTAAAATTAATATCTATAATAAAACAAGGGGGTTGCTGAAAATTATCCGTATACCATGCCTTTACTGAGTTTTATAAAAATACTATTGTTAAATGAAGTGGGGACATTTTCTTTTATTCAAGCGAATTTATTAATAAAAAATAAATTTAAAAAAAAGGAGAGAGGAGGGGCTGTGACCTCCCCCCTCGACTATGATGGTAGGCACGCTACCAAGGTAGCGAGCTGCCAAAGCAGTGAGACCGCTTGCGGCCTTCACCCATGGGGTTGCTATATGAAATCACATAAATTTTTATTATTATGTTTTTTTTATAATTAGAATATTATTATGATTATTATCACCATTATTATTAATTTTTATATTATTTTAATATTAATGATTATTATTATTAATAAATTAATATATATTATTTTGTTAATAATTTAATAATAATAATTATTAATAACTTAATAATTATTTCTAAAATTTTAATAATAATTCTTAATTATCAAACGTTCTTAAATAAAATATGCTTTTAAAATCTAAATAAACTTTTCTTTTAAAATTTTGAGAATGTTATTTTGGAAAGGGTAAAGTTGATATGTAAATGATTTTATACTAAATTTGAAAACTATAGTAAATATAACACTTGATGAATAAAAAAAGGCAAACCTCATGATAGTATCAAATTTGCTGAAGAGTAGGAAAATCTTGATTGACAAAAAAGTGATTAATACCTATCATCAACAACCACGACAGATAAGATAACAAGAAAGATAGAAATAAAAACAAATATGGAACCACAGAAATGCCTTAGAATTGAGAAAATCATGTTAAAAAATAAATTTTACATCCTAGTAGAAAGGCATGAAGAGTGCATCAAAGAAATAGTGGTTGACTATAGGAAAAATGATTCAAGAATATCTAAGAAAATCATCTTCAAGCCAAACAAGTAGACTAATGAAAGGCAAAAAATGGATGAAAAGGAAGGATGGAGGCAGGTTCGACCCTAGAAGCAAAAAAGCTCAATGAAAAATTTTCAAAAAGGGATCAAGGGGGGCCAAACAAAAAACTTGGATGAAAACGAGGACAAAAACTAGAGAAAGGAGACCATCTTCGGAAAAACTAGGTATGCAAAAGAGATACAAATGTCAAAGGCAAAATTGGGCAAGATAGCCCCTAAAATCCTAACCCTAAATTGGTCTAATCCTTATTTTTCCCAAACCGTCTTTCATTTCCAAAGCCAATAGTGTCCCATTAAATCTCAACCCTAAAATTAGCACCCAACATCCAGTAAACAATCTCAGGGAGGAGAAAACATCAAAACCACTACACCCTAGATTCCAATTTGGGGAATTTCAGTATGACAAAATAGTCAATCGATAGCAAGCAAACCATGAATCAGAAACAAAAATTGATAACACGATAACCATAAGTGATAAAAATATAGGAGAAAAATAGTTTGAATGTGAAAGAAGTGGACTATATGACATCTGGATAGGCACACAGAAAGACCAAAATTGATGAAATGACTCAAATCAATGGGCATGAATCAGGTAAGTATATCCCCCCTTTTAGATTCTTTAATTTATATAAATTACAAAGATGTAAAATTTAGAACATATTTTCTTAAAAGAGAATTAAAAATTAAAAATGGTTATAGTTTAAACTTTGTAAAATAGAAGCGAAATTTCAATGATATAGAAATTAAAAATCTCAATATAACTAAGTGAGTATAATTAAAAAAAGTTCTAGTAGAACTATCTGACATAGACATATTCATTAAGATTGGAGAAAAACTAGGAGGAATAAAAGAATTTGAGTGACATCATTCGGAAACAACCAATGTAAAATTACTAGTTAACCCCAAACCAGATAGTGATGAACAAGATCAAATCAAAATAATAACAAATTGTTTAATTTATACAATCAAATACATGGTCAATCCAAAAGAATGAACAAGATGAAACTTAGAGAGAACACTTTGATAGTGAAGAAGATTAGGAAAAAGAGAAAAATCAGAGAATAGAGAAAGCAAAAAATTCTTGGCTAACACCTAAAAATGCAGATAGAAGTAGATAAGAACAATCCAAAGAAAAAACAACAATGGAAGAACTCATAGAAGTAACTAGTGAAACAAATGGTGAATGAAATTATAATATTCCTCCAACAACTTCAAGCCAATGGTGTAATATCACAATCAGAAAAAGAGCCAAAAAAAAAAGCTATAAATTTTGAGAAAACCTAAAGAATTGAGGTGATCCTTTCAGAAAACCAAAAAAATACAAATGAAGAAAATGAAGACACAATAGGAAAAAAAGTAAAATTTTGGAGTATAGAGGACTACAGGGTAGTCACAAAGAACCTAGAACAAAGTAATGATCAAAATACTGATAAAGAGGATAAGACAAACTTAAGGAAAAAATGTGAAGAATATGACATAATGATGGATTCATAACAAAGAATTATAGAAGAATTAGATGATCAAGAAAATGGACAAAATGAAAAAAAAAGGATACAAAACAAAGAGCAGTTGAATTTAGAAGAATAGATAATAAAAGAGATGGAAAGAGAAAAGGAAGAGGAAGAAGGAAGGCAAACAAAAAGTATCAGCAATGCAAATGAAAATCTAGAATATTTAGGCATATCGATCAACCAAGAAGGTATTAAAAATCCTAAATGTGATAAGCAAAAGATGAAGAGAGGAAGGAAATCCCTAAAAGAGATGAGAGAAGTAGATGGTTAGGAAAAGGAACAAAAAAATATTAGTCAAATTCTTAAAGTAGGGAAGGGGAAGAGCCTTCCTGGGACAGTATGAGAATGAAAACCTAGAATGGTAGGGGTCTCAATGCTCCTAGAAAAAAATGATTAATAAAAAGAAACTTAACACAATTTGAATAAAAAATTATATTAATGCAAGAAACTAAATAAAACAAAGAGGAAGGTATAAAACTAGGTAAGAGAATAGGTAGTTGGAACATAATCTTACAAGAATCAAGAGAGGATTAGGAGGATTAGGAATAATTTGGAATCCAAGAAAGATTAACTTAGACTTAATGAAATCTAATCAATACTAGATGATCTATAAAGTTAAGAGCATCAGAAATGATCTACAAATAATACTAATAAATATATATGGCCCAACTCAAAGTGCAGATAAAAAATAGTTATGGGAAGAAGTTAGCCTATTTATGATAGACCATAATAACGACAATATATTAATAGGGAGAGATTTTAATGTAATCTTAAGTCTAGATGAAAAATATGGAGGGATGTATTATACCTCACAAGCCTTTGAAGATTTCAAAAATTGGATAGAAATGAATAAATTATTAGATATCCCCTCTAATAATGGAACATACACTTGGAACAATAGAAGGAATAACTTCACTTATATAGCAGAAAAATTGGACAGATTCTTCCTTAAAGGAGAATTAAGAAACATAGATAGGGATTTAGAATCAACCATTTTGCCTATACCAAGATTAGAGCATTACTTGGTAAGAATCAAATTATTTGAACCTAAGAAGCCTCATTGAAATTCCTTTAAGTGCAAAAGAATGTGGTTCCTCGATGACAACTTTATGGATCCGATCGAGTATGGTGGAAGCGAGGTAACTTTAAAGGATCTAAAATGTTCTATTTTGTGGAAAAAATCAAAATGTTAAAAAATAATATTCTTAAATAGAATAAAAATCAATTTAAGAATATCTTTGAAGAAAAATTAGACAATGAAGAAAATCTAAAAAATCTTAATGAAGAAATAACAAAAAAGGGAATGGATAATGAAAAATATATAAAAGAAAAATAGATGCTAACAAAACAAGAGGAGATATTAGCAAAAGAATAAATACATTGGAGACAAAAATCAAGAGAAACCTGGTTAATAGTAGGGGACCACAGTACAAAATTCTTTCATAATAGCACTATATTTAATAGATCCAGAAATAAGATTATAAAAGTCAAAGACCCAGTCAGGACTGAAGTTGAAAATCGTACAAAGATAGTAAAAATATTTATAGATTATTTTTAAAAACATTTTGAATAATAATGGAAGCTCAAATAGAACTGCACAAATTAAAAACGCTAGAATCAATTCCAAAAATAGTAACTTCAGAAGACAACAAGTGGCTAAACAAATCCAAAATCATAGAAGAAGTTAAATCAACCTTGTTTAGCATGAAGCTAGACAAATCCCTAGGGCCAGATGGATTTCAAACTTTCTTTTATTAAAAAATGTTGGGATAGATTTATAGAGTGTTATAGAAGCATCTAGGAATGGGGGATCTTTATTATTAGAGATTAATTACACTTTCTTAACTCTCACACCAAAAAAATCTCAATCTAAATATTCTTTAGACTTTAGACCTATTGCCCTATGCAATACCATTTACAAAATTTTATCAAAAGCCTTATCTAGATGGCTTAAATTGATTCTTTCTAAACTTATCTTAGAAGAACAAACATGATTTTCCCCAGGTAGGTCCATTCTAGATGGTTTAATAACTGTACAAGAAACAATACATTCAACAAACAGGAATAAAGAGGCGAGTATGTTTATGAAGTTGGATATACAAAAAGCATATGACATGGTAGACTAGAGATTCCTATGCAAAGTACTAGGAGCCTTTGGTTTCTCCCAACAATGGATTAACTTCATTTTTAAATGTATATCTAAACCTAAAATTTCACTCCTAATCAATGGGACCCCTGTAAGGTTCTTTGATATATCAAGAGGAATAAGACAAGGAGACCCACTATTGAATTTCAATTTATAATCATGGCAGAAGCCTTTGGATGGTAGATCCAAAAAGTGAAAACGTAATGCAATATTAAAGGAATTACAGTGACAGAGAATGTCCCAAACATCACCCATCAAAAATTTGTAGATAAAACAATCCTACCTGATAAAAGCACATTAGAGGAAGCACACAAATTTAGAAAGTGCAAAAATTTAGAAATATTATCCAATTATACATAGAAGCATCAGGACAAAAATTAAATGCGAAGAAATCATACATCTTCTTTATTAACACTAAACTTGAAGTAGAAAATTAGATTTGTAACATCATGGGTTATAAGAAAAGAACATTCCCATGTAAATACCTAGGTATAGAACTTGAAAAAGGTTCGAGCAGTAATAAAGGCGAGAATACTATCTTAGATAGAATGGATAAAAAAATAGGACATTGGAAAGGGAAATAATTAACAAAAGTAGGAACAATAACAATGATTAAAGCTATCCTTTCAGCTCTACCAACTTTTCAACTATCATATCTTCCACTAAAAAATAAAAATAAAAAGTAGAAGCAAAGTTGAGAAACTTCTTTTGGAATGACATGGAGGATCATAAGAAAATGGGACAATATAAGAAAACCCAAGGAACTAGGGGGTTTAGGGATTAAAAATCTAAACTGGCAAAATGAAGCCTTAGGAGTTAAATTGGTTTGGAGACTTTATAATGAGAAGGAACAAATATGGGCTAAGATTCTATATAACAAACACTTAAATGCATTTGACCCTACTTCCTTATTGAGGATGCAAAATTTACCCAAAGGATCTATAAGTTGGATTTTCATAGTCAATTGTAGAGAACTAATTAGGAAATATACAACTTGGGACACAGGAAGAGGAGAAGAAGCCCTTTTTTGGGAGGACTCATGGGATGGTCACCCTTCCCTTGACAACTTAGGCATCCCAGAGAATGTTAAAAACACATTGGTAAATTTATGGGGGGGAAAAGTTAGAAATTATAAGCATTTGATAGAGAAATATGGCAGAGCAACATGGAAATGGAAAACTCTAGAAAACATTGAATTGGACTGCAGAGAAAAGGAGGCTTTTCAAAGGATTATCAGAGAAAGGAAAGTAAATCACATTGAAAGAGTAGAAAAGCACATATGGGGAGCTTCAAAAGATGTAAAATACTATGTGACAAAAGTTTACAACCTCATCATTGAATCAAAAAGATGGGAAGAGGTAGAAATGCCTCTGAAGCTTTTTTGGGATTCTGCCTGCCTCCCAAAAGTAGGAATCTTTCTTTGGGTTGTCCTCCAAAATAGGATTTTGACAATAGACAAACTCAGTAAAATAGGTTTTGAGGGGCCCTCAAGATGCATTTTGTGTAAGAAAGAAAGTGAATGTATAGATAACCTATTATTTCAATGTAGCTTTTCTCAGTATTGTTGGGAATGGTTAAGACAAAAGCTACCCTAGATTGCACTATTCCCTAACAATCTAGAAAGCAATCTAAAAGGTTGGCCTATTGACAAGTTTCATAATGTGTGCAACAAAGTGTGGAATATAAGCCCTTCTATCCAAATGTGGTAAATATGGAAAGAAAGAAGCAAAATAATATTCTATGAAATGGAATTTACAAGCTTCTTGCTAAAGAACAAGATAGAAGCATGCATATTAGAAGTAATGAATTCTCACCTAAAGAAAACTATTATAAAAGAAGGAAAGTTTACAAAATAGGATGGAGTGATGAAAATAAATTGGAACAAACTGATTAAGCCCCCTTTACTTTACAAAAAAAATAGTCAAGAGGTTAGGCACAATTGCAAATGGGAATCTCCCCCCTTAGTTGGACAAAACTGAACTTTGATGGAGCCTCCAGAGCCAACCTAGGTGTACCAAGAATATGATGTATAATAAATCAGGATTTAGGAAAATGGATTATCAAAAGAGTAAAACATATGGGAAATATAACTAACAATTTAGCTGAACTGGTAGCCCTCATAGAAGGACTCAGATTATGTAACAATTTAGGGATTAAAAGACTAATCATCAAAGGGGATTCTCAGATTATTCTTAATGCTTTGAGTAAAAGGAGTACCTCAAATTGGGTATTAAACTCAAAAGTAGAAGAAGTTTTAAAGTATTTTGATCTCTTTGAGGATACTAAAATTCAACATATTTTTAGAGAAGGAAACCAAAAGGATGATTTCTTAGCAAATAGAGGGGCAGATGGAGAAGAAATATTATTAGTTAATCAAGAAATTTAAAACCATTATTAAACACTATAGTAAATATAAAATCCTTATAAGTAATAAGAAAATAAAGTTAATTTCTAAGGAATGATGAATAATGATGGAAATATTAATCATCAACCATCATAAGTTTATTAGGCTTCTAGAGCGTTAGGTAGTCTTTCCATCTATAAAAGGAGCATCTATGTCCTATAGCAACATATGACATATGTTTGTTAAATTTAGTGTAGGGCTTAGTATGGAAACAACTATGGTCATTTTTCATGCATTAGAACCTAAGACTATGGCTTTTAGGGGTAATGTCAAGCATGAAAGGTGGAATAGGATTTTGAATCCTATGGATAATCTTTCGAGGGTAGTGATCAGTAGGGTTTTAGGAGATCAGATCTTCAATTATGACTATACTTGGAGGATGAACAACTCTATTATTGAGTCCTTCATAGCCTATCTAGTTAGGGCTAACATAGAGCATGGTTTGATTGTTAATCTATGTTGGGATATCTTCAATTTAACTTCGTTAAAAGGGCTGGAAAATACAGTTAAGAGTATTGTGAATCATAAGATTCTACTCTTGAAGGTATATATGAACCACCTACCTAGTAGACCAGGTCAAGATAAGATATTTAGGTGCCCTATTCTAACAATTAGGGACAATGCCAAGTTTTTCCAAGCTTGATAAAAAATGGAGGCAAATATCTCTTTTCTCCTGAGTTGGAGAGGAATGGTGGTTGAGCCAAATATTAAATGGCTACACAGATATCTAAACATATATAATAAACAAATGTAGAGCTCGAGGTTGATTTGGAAAGCTTGGAGAATGTGGAAATCATTCTACCCATTATGTACAAAATAAGCAAAGAATAAACATCTTTCATCTCCCTTCTGGGATGCCTAGTGACAAACCATAAGGAAGCTATGGAGATTATCATGGTTTGCATTAATAAGGATGATGTATAGATGGCCAGTCTTATTGAGCTTACTAGTTTAGTTACTATGTGCAGGTTTTCGACTTTAGGGTTTTTTTTTGCAATGCTTTGTTAGTATGGGCTAAGACCTTTTTGTTTGTTTCCCTTGTAAATATATGGCATTTAAAGATGTATATGGGGTTCTGTCAGGTTTTCCTCTTAATTTTTAAGTTTTCTAGATAGATACAATTGCATCTTGCTCTTTGTATGAACAAATTTGTAAATTTATATAAATACATAGTATTTTCACTATTCTACTCTTTATGTGTGGAAAATTACCCTCGAATCTCTTTTGGCATATCTATTTTCACTACTGAAGAATTTTTGTAGTAAATTTTTGGTGAATTTAAAAGTTTCTACATTAACAACATACTGAAATAGAGAAGGGCTAGAAAGCATTATAAAGATGAAACTCAAACAAGTACAATCAAGGAAACATAATCTAGTATCATTAGTAAGGATATTACTCATTAGTTAACAATCAATTCAAAACTAACACTAACAAGGGTACAAAAATTTAGATCATTATTTCATTAAACTAAATCATTAAAAGATTGAAAGAGGATTTTAAAAATAAATTCTAAGAATACATGGTTCAAATTTTTGCATTAAGTATAAAAATTAACAGGTTAAATTGAATAAACAAGAAAGAGAATGATCAAAGCAAGTTAGCAATTAGACTATTAGGATTCTTTTTCAAAAACTAACAATGTAAATACATGTTGTCATCTAGTAAACTTAGGCTAATGGATAGGAAACTAATTCCCCAAAATGTTAGCCCCTTCAGAAAATTAAGGTAGAATAACCTCAAACACATTCTAATTAGGTTTCATGAAAAAATAAAAGAATATGGTTAAGTATCATTGTAAAGAAGATGTTTAATTATTTGATCATTTTCTAATTATTTGATTACCTTGAATTCCATGGGAAAATTGCAAGATGAGAAATCTAATACAATTAGACTTTAATTTAGCCTTTTATTATTAACTTAATAGGGGCAACACTAAACGTGGGTACTAATTTTCATAAGAAACCAAGTTTGAAAATACATTATATGGTGATTTAGAGGATGGATTATTAATAAGGAATCCCTTTATTTTACCTAGATTGTGAGCTTATTAACTATGATTTGGAAGCTAACTACTAACCTTTTAGGGAAATTAACTATCTTTTTTTTGTAGAATTTCATCCATATCTCTCAAATTAGGTAAACATTTGGTTCTCAGGATAAGGATTTCCACTTTTCATCCTCTCAAGGAAGTTTTTTGAGTATGACTTGAACACATATATCAAAAAGAGATTTTATAAACTAGGGTATGATCCTTTAAAAATGTATAATATAAGACTTTGGTCATAGGCCAGACTGGAGGTTTCTAACTCTTTTCTTTCCTACCAGTGCCCATTTGAATGGAGAAAATTTGTAAGTTATTTTATTCATTATATTATAATACAAGGCTTTAGTCATTTACACACACACACACACACATAACACTCAGTGAAATGAAAACTTGAACCTTATTGTGATGTATGTTTTACTTTGTGTTGGATTTGGGGTTGACTTAGTATGTTGACCAGAGGCCCAAGAGTTACTATTTTATGATGTTATATGAGATGTTGTGGTTTATGCTTTCATCTTTGAGATATGGATCAATGTTTATTATTTGGTCACGATCTTTTATTTTCGACCACTCTGATGTATTTATGTATTTCTATGATGAGTTTTGATCAGTTGTTTGTTAGTGCTTTCTAGTTGTTTGTTTAGGACTAAGGTGAATGGTGCGATTTTTTTGGTGTAACCTTTGAGTTTTGATCAATTATCCTTTGGTGCTTTCTAGTTGTTTGTATATGGCTGAGGTGATTATTGTCAGTTTCTTGTTATAACCTTTGAGTTTTTGATCAGTTATCTTTCAGTGCTTTCCAGTTGCTTATATAAGGATTGATGTGAATATTGTGATTTTATGAGTTGTACTTCTCATTAGCTTTGAGTAGGTTATCTATGTGTATGTTGGGAAGTGGCTCACAATGGAAGCTTGAGCCTTAAAGAGGTTGCTTGGGTAACCCATTGTAAGTTGTTTAATTAAGTGAAAATTTTTTATTAAATAGGTTTCAAATGCATTAATAAGAGTTAGTGTTTTCCTCACCCATGCATTCAGTGCTAGTATAGGCTAGGATGGGAGTAGAGAGGATGCTTGGTTGCAACCTTGCCATGCTTGTATGCATTGTCTATACGAAAGGATATCGATGCCACATAAAGATACTAGGGGGCTAGAGTCTAGAGGTTGCCAGGGTAACCTTAGAGTTGACTCATGCCATGACACTTACTGACTTACATAGTAGATTTCTTATGTGTCTTTTGTTGCCTCAAGGATTAGATGATACTTGTGTCTTGATACCCTTTGAGATAGTTTTCTATCAACTTTTCCTTGACCTAGATATTGGTTATGACTTTTGTGGTTTTATATCCATATGGGACTTGAGATTATATCCTCAGCATGGTGGGAGTGGGCCATTTAGTTTCCACGAGGCCAGGTGGTAGTTTTTCCTATACCATTGAGGTAGTTGGATGTAATTACTAGATGTACTTGTGTAGTTGTTTCTTTCATTTTGATCTTATGTTTTTGTTGGATGCTTATATTATGTTGTACTGTACTTGAATAATCAAAGATCTTATGAGATGATGTATTATATTCATGATGTATATTATTTGAGCTTTTCATACCCTGTGACTTGTACATTGGATGATTATGCATTCTGGTTATGCCAAGTGACATCATATTTAATTGAATTCATACTTGTGATTATATTATGATGTGGATTTTGGTTATGTATCATATTTTGTATCAATGAAATCTCATGTATGTGATTCAACATTATGTAACCCTTAAGAGATGTAATCTATTTTTGGTTTTTTTGTATGTATGTGAGTTATTCCTTCCACTATATTATCTCTTGTTATTTTAATCTTTCAAAAAAAATGTTTGTAAAGATTATAAGTGACACTTTAGGTTAATTTTTTTGGGGTTCCCTTGTGGGGTGTTACATCTAAGATACTTAGCCCTTCAACTAATGCACCTGAATGTTAGTTTGAATCACCATGGAGGCTTCATAAATCTCACAATGGTTTGACCAAGTTCCATCTTATGCCATTTCATTGAGATTTAATTTCCTCTTGGCTCTCCTCATTTTTTGGTTCATCCAACATGACACTTAATTGAAATTGCTTGCCTCCTTATTTGGTGGGCATTTTAGGCTGAGGAAGAGATGGTCTTGCTAAAACTTTAACATATAATTTAAATAGATAATAAGATGTATAGTTAAAACTTGGCTATAAACCATAAATATTTTATTTCAAAAGAGAATAATGTTGAATGTTAAACTATTTATAATAGTACCTCAACCTCTGCATAAATTGTCAAATTCATTCATGTGTAATCCTAGAAATTACAAAGAAGATCAATTGTAGAATTCATTTAAAATGAGATGAAATGATATCCATGCGTTATAAAACAAAAAAAATCTTATATTCACAATTTTCAAGTCTATATTAAACTCCAAAAATAGAAAGATGCCTTTTCTGTACAACAAACTGCCTATTCTAGTTTTAGAAAATGCATTTTCCCCATTTTCTCATCTATATGAAAAGAACGCATAACACATCAAAATCTTCACACAAACATAGCAAGTATCCAAGAGATAAATGAAAGATGCCTGGTTGAACATCAAGCTACCTATTTCACTATCAAAAATTGAAACCTTGAAGAGCACATTCAAGGCAACAAAATATGAGACCTAAATAATTAAAATAGGGGAAAACTAAAAGGATTTTGTTAAAGGAAAAAAAAATATCAACATTGGATTTATGTTGGAGCATCAAAGTACTCCTCTACCAAATGCAGTGTCTCTTGTGATAACCATAAATTTCCTCCCAAAAGTTTAACACTAACAAGCTATGAGTTAATGCAAAAAAAAATTGAGAAGCTTATTCAAGTGAGGCTACATCATTACATATGCATTTCCTTAATGAAGTTTTTTAATTGCACATAAATATAAAAGGGAACCTATTAGTTATGCCCATTTTGCAAGTTTATACTCTCTTTCTCCTACTCTCCAGTAAGCTTTCTTGATCATCTCCAATTCTCGTGCCTCCTTTGATCATCTCCAAATAAATAATTTGAATTTTTTCAAACTTTCATTGTTCAATGTTCTAAATAATACATGTACTCCTATTTATATTCTATCATAATCAACAAGATTATTTAATATGAATGCATTCTAATACAATCAACACACACAAACACTCATAAGACACTATTTTTCAACCCAAATTTTTAACACTTATTTGAAGAAATCAATTCTAGAGAAAAATTAATACACATTTTATATAAGCACAGGTATAATAATCATTTCAAGAACCTTTTTCTATGCGAGTGTGTCAATTCCATTACCATCTTTAGTTTTACAAGGTTAGACTACCTCTCTTCGACAATATTCCCCCTTTCTTATAATGTGGCATTCCCTCTGTTCATTCATAGGAACAACACCAAATTTCAGTCCATCATATATCATAAATCAAATCAAATTTCTAATGAAATATAAAATCAAATACTTCCTTATCTCAAGAAGTCTCAAAATTAGTAACATATTGCCTTAAAATCACATGATATTACACACATACCTGTGCACGTACCATACCTTGGCATCACCTATGGATTTTGCCTTACTAGCAGGTACTTATTATCCACAATCTACCATACTTTTACACATGCACTAAAAATATCATTAGCTCATATATAATATCAATATCTCAAGGAGATTAATTCAAATATCAGGAGTCAAAAAATTTGTTCAACTTTATGACTTCTTAACTTATCTTTCAATCGCATCTTGATCATGAGTAACATAAATAATCAACCATTCATACTATGTGTACCATACATACCATCTAATATGTGGTGCATGCTAAGTTTGTACCCATCCACATCAATAGGTCAGTGTCAATGAAACATAATCAAGTAATGTTATCATGATACATATAATTTGTCATTGTTTAAATCATCATGAAATACAAAGACATCCACACATAAAATCATCAATGTACTCATCAAAATTTGATCATCATAATGCATACATATGCCTGCAAAAGGTGACATATAATGTAATTATATCATAATGTGTCATATAGCTCCAAATTAACAACATACATTTAACCAATATAATAGAAAGATCAAGGATATAAAGTCACACAATCAAATGTGTCAAGTAACATTAACCCAAGTTCTACATCAATAGGTTATTCAACCAAATCCCAACACAGATGTTGACCAAAGGGTCTAAGTTTATGTCGAACACCATATCGACTAGGAGTCAAACAAATAACTCAAGATGACCACATCAATGATCATCATTCATTGACCAAATTGACTAAATAAAAGGATTAAACAAATTTATATATAGTAGAAGTCACATGCATGGTGGATCATCACATATACATAACACCAATGCAAAAATATTATCAAAGTAGGTAAAAGAGGGATCTATACATACCTGTTTGCATTCTCATAGGACAACCACATATCCATATACTTGCCACATAGGAAAAAATTTCAAGTTAGGTTAGTCCAAAATTGTCTACAATTAGTTTAATTTAACAAGTAGATACAATATAAATTCTAATTAATTTTGCAACTTCATTCTACTTTCCAACTTACATGTTGAAATGATAGATATAAGAATAATTACATTTCATAAACCAATTGTCGACCAAATTGTTGATCACAACATATCATCACACATGAATATTTCATAAATGAATATACTAAATAAGTTGACGTACATGTCAAACTATATTTCATCATATGTAAGAACCATGTCCTACTAAACAATTGTCATATCATTATTTGCAAAGACACATAAATGAGCAAGTAAAACCCTAGTTGTATAGTCAACAATTATTTCACTCACCATAATTAAAGGTTAGAAAATAATTTTCCATTTGAGAGTGACATTATCCAAGGAATCCATCCATCAAAGTGCATGATTTAATAAATATATGAAGTATAATTTAAAGCATCATACCTCAATGGCATCATAGAAAATGTCAACCTACACATTGAACATGGAATAATAAGCACATATACAAGTGTAATGTCATCTACCATATGATCAATACCATTAAGTAAATCAGCTAGGTATGCTCACCAATCACCTACAAGGATCAATAAATCCAATTTTTATCAATTTAGTGACCTTAGGCCCTCAAGCCCATCTTGTCACCATAGTGTACTTAACCAACATATAAGCACATGTTGTGATGTATGACCTTCATGCCATTAAATCATCACATAAAATATGGTTTGAGGCACTTTAATCTCACCAACTACAGAGTGATTTTTTCTTGGGACTCTTCCTAACATGAAGAATACCCTGACCCTAGCACGAGACACCTAGCTTCCTAGAACAAGATGGATCAGATGGATTCAATGTGTTTGTGAAACACACTGCATGCAACCATGTTCTTAGTAGCCTAATCATAAAATGTAGTAAGGAATAAAAATAAACTACACATCTACACATATGTAGTAAAATCAAATAAGCGTAACCATATACATATATGCATTATTTGGAAAACAAATGGCTTGGCCAAGCACTTTATAAAGCTACATTTATTGGTAGAGCAAACAAGAACAACATGTACCATTCTACAAAATTGGCAGATAGAGAAACTAAACATGAAGTATCCATCTATCTTTCCCATAGCTACTACATTACACCCAGCCATGAGGGAAAATAACAACATTTTGTAGTGTCAGTATTACACTGATAGGTAGAGTGGAAAATGAAAGTAGTACTTCTACCCTTCTTGTTTGTCCACATTGGGCATCCACACTAGAAGGTAAACTTCCAAAATAATAAAAATAACATAAAATAAATGCAAAAGGAAGAATGACATGGTCTTCACAATCTACTCCCTCATACATCCTATCAAGGCTCCACAATAAACATCATAGATGACATCACTTCCAAATCACAGGACTAGCATCATCAAAAATACACACACCCTAGCCACCTCAAGATAAAAGAAATCTTGAAAACAAGATTCATAATTCTCAAGTCAAAGTCCAAAAAGGAGATACAAAACCAAAATAAAAGTGAACAAGAGTCACGGTAAATAGGTCACATAAGAAATTGGTGGCTTGGTGGTCATAAAGAATGTAAAATTTTAAGCTAGTCTTTCATCACATCCAAGTTCATGAAATTGAACAGAATAAAATAAAACCCCAATTCACTTAAAGCACATTGACTATCACTAGTCACCAAGAGGGAGTAGATGTTTGAACATAACCAAATTTCTCATGCATCACATGCAATTTATTTTGATAATCACACATTTCTAAATGCATAATGGAACATGCAATACTTTTGTAATCAAATCCATGTTCTTCCTACTTATTATATTAGGTTAATCAATGAACCTCATGAATCTTGCATCAAATAGAAATAGATTCTTGCACCACATGTGCGTCACATGTCATTTACATAATAAAAAGATATTTTTCAGTGCTATCACAAGCCAAATCTTCATTTGGCAAGCTCTCATAGCCTAGTGCAAAATGCAACCATCCTTTGACTATATCAATAGTTCAATTTTAATACTTCAATATGCATATTATACCATCACATTATTTAAAGTAAATATAATCATAACATATAAGATACACAATTTACCAGTCATTCCATAAACTTCTCATTTTTGACAATCTTTAAAAGAATGCAATTTTAACTCAAGATCATGACATTCATAAGAAACATCATATCCTTCTATGTCAAAAGTAATCATAGCTAAGAGGCACAACATGCAGTCTATGTCATCAACTCATACAACATAAAGTAAACTAGTTGACTTATAGTTGTGTTTCTAGCGTAGTGAACTCAAGGCCCAAGTGTGGAACCAAGAGCTCTAATACCATTTGTAAGGACCGCCTCTACAAAACCAATGCCACGTTAGCATTCTCCATAAAATGAAAAAATTTCAACGAGAGTCAAATCCTTTGAATATTGAGTAGTCAACATTAGTAGATTTACATAAACTATCATTAGCTTTAACTAAAATGATATATATACATATATGCTCAAGTTCAAAAAAAATCAAAATTTTATTGCCAGATTACCAATACCATATACTGGATATCAGATAGTTTAACCATGACGACCAAGTTGAAATGAGCTCTAGAACTTGTCTAAGAAAAGAAGGGTGAGAATATTATAGGATTCAGGGCATAAATAGATTGACTGTGTATCAAACTGAATTCTCTTACATAATAAATGGTGCTTCAAAATTATGAGTTACTAGCTTGTCAAAAGATTAACACTAATATCAGTCATTCCCTGAATTATAGTTGCAATTTTTTTTCAATAATTAAATTATAAGTTTTGTTAATGGCTTTCAGTGCCAAAGAGAAAAGAATGGGATTTAAAGTTTGGTTTAACATGACAAGTTATAAGAGCATCAAGTAAAACATGATAAGTTTGAGTATGTGGAAAAATAAAGTAGGAAGCAACATATAAGTGCTAGAGTACTAGAGTTTTAATGATTAGTACAAAGCACATTTTATCCTATCAAATTACTAGTAGAACCATTTATTGTGAAAAGCAGGAATGGTGAAATTAGTACCAGTTTCAATTGAAAAACTAGTAGTGCTTTAGGAGCAATGTTGGAATGAGTAATTTCTCCCTCAAATGAATTGTAAAAGCATCATTGTTAGGTAAAGTTCTGGAAGTCATAAATAGTTCTAGAAAAGTCTATTTGTGTTTTGTCCGCTAATTTAGATGTTTTCTGAAATGATCTAAGACTTCTATAAATAGAAGCATCATGTAATGTAATTGATATGGACAAAATGATTATTGAAATATATTACTGCCATAGTAGATTGAGTATTATTTTCATTTTTATTTATTTTGTCTAGTCAATTTTCTTAATCATCTCCAGCTCGCACACCTCCTCCTTTTACCTTATACCCCCTCCATCGATGAAATCGTTCTCATTTATCTACCCTCTTCTGAGATTCAGTTGCAATGGAGAAACATAAACGGGTAAGCACCCCTTTTTTAATAAAAGACAATCCTACCATTGTAACTGACCCAACTGATTTGATTTGACGCACTTTTCCAAAAAACTCTGCATTTTTCTTTACTAATTAATAAATTTTCTAACAAAATTTTTAAATAAAATCTTTGTGGCATGATGTTTTCAATTTCGTTCGATTTGTGAACAAATGGGTTGTGACACTACTGGAAGCATCAGTGAATTCCGGCCACCCTTAAACATCACACACTAAGGAAGAAAATAAGTTTGAAAAAAAAAAAGTCAACTTTGACTATTTAGCACTTTTAGCCTAGAAATGAAGCTTAGTGTGTGATGTTTAAGCCGTCAGGTGAATTCCTTGATACCTAAAGACCTTATTCATGATGGAAAGGATTATTCTAACAAGAACTGGTCGCCTGAAGGTATTTTTAGTTTCTTTTTAAAAAAGTCTTTAACATATTCTGTTATACATGATTAAATCCATAGGATTTCTATGGTAACGTGGCTAAATATTTCTATGGTAAGTGGAAAAGCTATTGTTGGAATTTCAGGCTATAGGAACCCATTTCTAATCTTTTTCAAACAATAGTAATGTACTAAATAGTGTATTTATAAAAATGGTTGTCCTTTGAAGGTTTTCTTTTGCTTCTTTGAGTAAAAAAATTTCAGGCCATAAGCTATAGTTATAGGTCAGGAACTATTGAAGCAATGAAGTAAAAAGTAGATGTAAAAATGGTTGTTCTTCAAAAGTTTTCTTCTTACTTCTTTCACTCCTTAAATTTTTAGTCAAAGGCTAGTTGACCGTTAAAACTTGGAAGTATGCATGAAATAGGTTAAAAGTACTAATATTTTCATTAAAAATGTGAAGAAATAAAGTTATAAATTGCATATTTATATTTTTTTGATTTGATAATTATAAAGAATTATTTTGCTATGAACAATTCAGGTGGGTTCATTAGCATTCCAAGTGAGGATATAGATAACACAATGTCCTTGAGGAAGCATATATTGGAAGAGGGAAAGGAAGATGTGGGAATGGAATATGTGCTGAAAGATGCATCTATTGGAGACATCGGTGAATTCCTTAATATCTAAAGACCATAATTGTGATGAAGAGGATGATGCCACAGGGCACAGTTCTAAAGATGACTCTAACAATAATTGCTCCTCTGGAGGTAGTTTTGTAAGTTAATATTTTTTTCAAAAAAAATTAAACTATTGAGCCATGGGGAGGTCTATGGTGATGTACATAACTATCTATGATAAGGGGAAAAGCTTTCCTTGGAAATTAAGGATACAAGCACACTAGTCTTATATTTTCTTTTACAAACTATATTAATAACTAAAGATACATATTTATAAAAATGAGCATCTTTTAGAGTTTTATTTTACTTCTTTCCTTATTTCATTGCATAAGTTTCTTGGCCATCAGTTGTAGTTATGTCTTAAGAACAATTGAATTGTTAAAAGTATGCACAAATTTGTCATATATATTGAAAGTTTTTGTAATGTAAAAATATGGAGAAATAAAGATATAAATAATATATTTATATTCTTTTGATTTGATAATTAAAAATAATAATTTTTCTATGAACTATTTAGATGGCTTGACAAGCATTCCAAATGAAGACATTTTTTTGATTTAATAATAAAAAAAAGCCATTTTACCCTGAACTATTCAGATGGCTCAACAAGCATTCCAACGAAGATGTAAAAAGTAATCTCCCAATGAAGAAGGCAAAAAGTTGCCTTCCACGTACACAACATTTATTAAGTGTAATCTTAGGTTTGAATATTTCTTCAAAATCTAAAGGATAATTTTAAATTTGAATCATTGTTCTCATTATGATTTAGCTATATGTTATAATTATTTTAATTAATGATTATTAATTTTATTGGATGAGGGTTATCTATTTTTTTTAAATAATGAATTAGAAAATTATTGAGCCATAAAGGATGGCTAGCCAATATTTGTCTTTTCCAAAAAAATAAATAAATTATAAACTAGCACTTGTACTTTTGAATGGTGCACCAATGAAATAATGTCACTAAATGCTTGCGTGGAAGGTTTGCAACATTTTATGTGCAAAGTAAAATATTGGTAAGATTATTTGTATTTTTATTATTTTCTCTTCCTTGATACTAATGAAATACACATTGTTAGACATTTCCTTCATTGAGGTTCATCTTGTCTTTTCAAGAATTTATTTTCTTTGCAAGTTTTACCAATATCTTTGCAACCTTTTCATCCATAATGAATTTTATAGGGTCTTCATTAAATGGCTTGTGCTTTTATTATCCTCCTTTAAAAAAATTGGTAAAACATGAACATTGACATTGTTATTAATGAAGAACAAACTACTGTAGTAGTTTCCATCATTATATCATACATGAAGTGCGGGAGCATTTGATCTATCAAATTTTTCGATCTAATGTAATACCTACCCCTAGTTTACTTTTATTTTTTTATTGTCCTATTATTTTAGGCAAACTTTATGGTTATGTTTTATGACTAATGGTACTTGATTACCAGGTTTGATTGAATGCTATTTCATACTTAGTTTATATATCTGATGAGCTACTTGATACTCAATTAGTTTATGTGTTCATTATTAGTCTTTCGATGATGATATATGTATGTTCATATAGTGATTTTAGTTATTTTATGGTGATAGTTAGATGGATGATTTGTATGCAGTTTCCATGGTTACCTACCCCATACTTGCATGTGTATGGTGTACATGCATATTTTACTTTATGGTTGACATTTTTGATGTGGTTGAGGGACGGAGTCATAGTTACCTACGAGTCAAAATTTACATGATGCACCACTCCCCATCATTGTCTATTTAGTGTAAATTTATATTTATATGTATATGCTCAGCTTTTATTCAAATTTCAAGTGCTAGGCATCAACTTCCCTAAATTGTTAGGATGAGTGTGCCCTATCGTAGTATCTCAATGGTAAAAGATGGGAGATAGTTCTTAAGTCCAAATCCTAACCCTAAGCCAATTTTCCTATAAATTAGGACAAGTATCTGAGTTATTTACCCTTCCAAATTTGTCAAGTGATGTGAATCTAAGATTTTGACCCTTTGAGTCTGATTTAGTACTTTATCTTTAAAATGAGTTTCCTTATTTAGTTTTGTGGGTCTATTGTGATTTTCAATTATAATTAAATCAAATAAAAAATAATTAAATGATATTACATGTCAAGATTATTTATATCGATTTGTGAGTTGATATTAAACTTATGGTTTATGATTAGTAATCTTCTACATACTTTTGTATCTCTTAATCCATATTCCAGATCAAGTACCATTGGCATAACATTGGGATCTCCATTACGATGAGCTTCTTTAACCAAAGATGCAACACTGTCCCATATTAGTGAGTGACCATTTTCTTGAGACTGTTCAATCCATACCATCATCCAATCAAGATTATTTATAATATACAAATGTAGTGCATCCCACTTACGACCAACTATAAAGAAAACAATTAGACCAGTTAGAAACAACTTATATTGATGATGGATAAATTAATAAATTAAAAAGGAAAAACTTATAATTACTTGTCAATCTCCTCAATCTACCTTTCCATATCAAGTACTCTCCTTTGAATTTGTCATTAGAATTGGGATCCCAAATGTAATCTACATGGATATTTGCTGCAAACTTTGGAAAATATTCGCTAATGTAGACCATGGTCTGGTAAACTGTATATCCCTCTACCATAGAACCCCCAGGATGTGCTCTTTGTTGAACCAAGCCCTTCATAAATTTCAAGTGCCTCTCAACCATCCACATTGATCTCATTTGTATACGTCCACACAATTCAATCTCCTCAACTTTATGTATGAGATAGTGTTCTTGAGCATTGAAAAAGGTTGAAGGCAGACACTTTTTCTTTTCGCACATAAGCTGTGGAATTTTTCTCTTCCAATATTTTATATATTTTTTATCAATTTTTTTAGATGATAACCACCTCAAAGAGATTCAACACACAAGAACATATAAATGAGATTTTAGATAAAATTATACAAATCTAAGGAAAAATACTTCTAACCTCATATATTTTCCAAGGTCGTATATAACTTGTTTGATATTGTTCTCAAACTAGTGTCGAAGGGATAGAGGTAGGATGTATTGCAATCATTAAAAAATGATCATTTTAATATATTATTAAATAATACAATGGGTAGTACATTCAATTTTAGAAATATACTGTAAATAGAGAATATGATTTACCTTGATGAAGGTATGCCAATCATGTGTTTTCAACCTTGGCCCAAAATCACCTATGCTTGATAGAAGAGTGCTTATATTTGTAGCAAATCCTATTGGAATTTTTTTTTATGACTTCTTTTAGTGCATCACTTTTTTGCTCTGTTAATAGCCAGGGAAGGGTACCTGTATTTATGTAGTCTCCATTGCTATTTGATTCAATGAAATCTTTTAGTTCATTGGATTCATGAATGTTAGTACAAATTTTGGCAATTTTTTCTCTATCATGCCTTCCAATATTTTTCATAGTGTCTCTGTTACAGTCTTTCCAATATGCATAGCATCAAATAAATGCATAATTGGGAGATTCTTGTAGTACAATAACCTACTAAATTGTGTAGGATAACTTTTCATTCCTCTAAGAAGATGTCATTGATGCCTTGATGACCTTCATGAGCATCAATTAGATCATTAGTAAATAAGAAAATATCAAAATATAAATTTTAAACTTTGGACAACAAACTAGACATTGCCTCGATGATTTAGTTGATCGTATTCCAATTTTCATAAATGAGGTGTCATTCTTTGTGGCCTTGATGATGTCTCTTCTTTCCCATTAAAAGGATATTTTTCAATAATTTGATACTTATGATTATTGTGAAAAAAGTGCTTAAACTCATCAAAAACCTACTTTCCTAAACTTCTTGAATGATGTGATTTCATCTTCGGACCACAAACTGGACATGTGAATTTTTCTTTTATCTAAAAATCTAAAAGATCATGTACAATTGTCATGTGCATCTTAAGCATACAATAAGTAATGTGTAAACACTATAATAGACCAAAAATATGTCCTATTGGTCTAGAGATGTCATACATAGTGATGTCATTCCATAACTTCAAGAACTTGTCAATTAGGGGCTCAATATGCATGTTCATATCTTTAACTTGGTACTTACCTAGTAATTGAATGAACATAAACATTACATAATTATTATGACCATTTTAATGTATTTTTTATAAATTAATTTAGGAAACTATTAAATGTAAAAATTCCTAGCACAATCATTGACAACCTTCTATGCTCCCTCTTTATGGACATCCAAGGAGGAATATTATTGTTAATAACAAAAATAGGCCACACTGAGTAAATAGATCTCATATCTTGAAATGGATTGACATTGTCTGCTGCTAATGAAAGCTACAAATTATGAGATTCTTCTTTAAAGTGTGACCATGTTTCTTCTATCTCTTTAAATGTAGAACCATCCATAGGCATTCACATAATTTCATCTTGACCATTGATTTGATACATGAAATAACCATCCGTAGGCATTCACATAATATCATTTTGAATAATCGTTGAAGATGTGGAATAATGGGAATGTACCAAAGAACCTTGTGAGGAACCTTTTTTGTTATTTGATCTAACTAATATCTACTATTATGATAATCAAGGCATTCTATTGAAAATTCATGTTGTTTATGATATAGAATGTGATCATTGGGACATGTATGTATTGCCTGATACTTCATTCCAATCTAGTTTATAATGGTAAATAATTCTTGGTACCAATGAGGTAAAATGTTTGATGGTGGTAACAAAAACTCACCTATCAACCTTCAATAACAAATATGCATTATTAATATAATAAATACTAATTGTATGCTAATATTGAAGATGTAAAAATCATATGCCTTAGCATACATGATATTGCTATATTGGATAAACCATTCATAACCTTTAAGTTGACCAACAATACTATAATCAAGAGAAGAGTTTTTTGGGAGCCTTCGTATAGGTCTCATGTGCCTTATTAAGTAAAGGTATATCAAGATTATCTTCATCATCATTATCAGATGCACTAGTACCATCATTGTGAGCCTCTTCATCACTTGCTCCAATACCATCTTCTTTGAAAATGTCCTCTTGCACATTATCATCTTCTTCCATGGGAGTGTTAACATCAGCTTGGATATTCACACCTCCATGTTCCTCCTATAAGAAATCCACATTTACCAATGGACAAAAATCGTGGCCACCTTCAATGTGACCATGTTTCCTACAATGTCTCTACGATGTTGTGATTAGAATTCTTCAATTATTTAAGCCTTTACACTTTTTGCAAGGACAGTTACATTTATCAATTTTTCTTTGGAATTGAGACCACAATGTAGCCATTGTCTCATTCTTATTTTTTGGGTTCATGTTTTAAGGCGTGGTCTTTCTTCATAGGAAAATATATCTACAAATAAATTGGACATGTTGTACTTAATGTTTATATCTATACATATGGTTTTGAAAGGAAAATTTGATCTAACTAATGTGTATATTATCTGCAAAAAAATTGAACATGTACTTAATATTTATATCTACACATATGATTTTGAAAGAAAAATTTGGTGTAACTAATGTGTTCTCTAATTGTAACAACACTTCTACATTATAATACAATGAAGTTTTTGCAATTTTAAGTGCAATTCCCTAGGTCTCCAATGATCCTGAACATAAAAAGATAGTAAACAGATGGATTAGAATGTTTTGAGTACAAACCAATGAGCTTTTTTACAAAGATTGTGTGAAGAAGTGCTCAAAGGTTTTTTAAAAGAGTGCTTAACAATGAATGTTGTTACATGTGTCTCATCAAGTGTTTAATTTCTTAATGCAATAAGACCACTTTAAAGGTACCAAAGAATAGTGTTTGGGGTGAAATTTTATTTCACAAAGGCATATTTGGTGCAAATAGATCTTGAAGACCTTAGAAGGTAAAATAAAATGTTTCCAAAACTATGCATTCTACTTGGCATTTTCTAATAAAAATAGTTATAAGAAAGATCTCTTTTTCATTGTTATATGAAATTCTACATAAATATCCTTTGTATTTTGTCATTCTTCACTTTCTAATTTGGATCAGATAGATTGTTAAAGATGTGACTCCATGTAACATGAGTGTTGTTTGCAACCTCGATAATTTGAGTACACATTAAACTATGAAGTACTCTTTGCCTGGAGACGAGACAAGATACTCAACATGGATTCTTTCCTTATTAATGATATTTTGTTAAATTTCTATGTGACCATAGGTGTGTACATAATTAATATAAGATGTTACAGATGCCAATGTGAACTCTAAGGCATACAAAATCAAAAGTAACAATCATATATGCTCAAGCAATTCATGGTAACTAATAATTTAATAAAAAAAACGTGGTGAGAAAAATTACCAATGCTACAAAACAAAGACCTATTTTTAACAACTAAAAGACTATAAGCCAAAAAAAATAAAATGAATACACAAAGGAAGTGCATCATAGGCAATGGAAACTAATGCAAAAAAAAAACTTTAACATTGTTATCAATGCCCAATCATAATAGGTATTCATAGTGTTCTTACAATATACTCTATGATTGATAATGCATGTGAATGTGAAAATTATTTCTAGATGACAGTCAATTTTTTTAAAAATATCTTACAGTCTAGGGTGAATTTTCTCAAATGGAACAAGCTGAACTTTCAAAATGTGCTCAAACAAAAGATAATTGTGTATGCAATTTTCTACAATTTCAACAACCTGCTCAGAAGCACAACATCATCACATGGAAAGAAGCCAAATATACATGAGAATATACTATTAATAACATAATCTTATGTCTCTCTTAAGTAAGATAAATTTACTTGCCTTAGGAGACTCAAAACTAATGAAACTATAGTGTCTTCTACTTATAACTTCTTAAAACATTATTATATTCTAACTTAACCACTTGAAATGTTTCCAACACCATAGGAGACCAGGGTACACTAATATGTACTTTGTTAAAATGTCTCAATATAAACAACAATAAGACTCTATTTATTGTTAGTAGTTTTTTGTAGTCCATTGATTATAATTGGAACTTACAGAATTTAGTGTTTCCTTGAGTTTGATTTGTTTGAAGGAGTTATTGTTATAATACATGAAGATAGGTTAGGGGTATAAACATAATTTGAATTCAATTAATTCATGGACTTGAAATTCATAGTTATATATCAACTCAAGTATTTCTTTTCTTTTCTTTTACTGAAAATGAGTAAAATGAAGAGAGAAGTAGTTGAAGCATTATTCAGGAGCTTCCAAAATTTTGCATGAAGGTAGTGCCTATAGACTGTAGTGAGTGCCCCATCTACCTTCAGGAGTTCCATGTAGGAAATGAGGTATGCAGTTTAATATTTTTATAAATAATAGCATTACACTTTTTTAAGGGAAACTTGGTTCATATATTTAACACCTGGTTGTGTTTTAATGATAAGTAACCTCTCTAATTACAGGTTTGTGGGCTACCCTACACACATAACTTCCATGTTGAATGTACTGATTGATGGATGCACCTTAGCATAAAATGTCTCATTGTCATCTCTTTATTTTTCCCACCCTGGACCTTAGTGCCTTGGCAAATGCCCAATGTTCTCAAACTGGAGACTCTAGTAGATCTTCTCAGGCATTTGCAAATGCCCAATCTTGTCAAGCTGGAGACTCCAGTAGATCCCCATTTCTTTGCAAATGTGGTAATATTTAGGTGGTTAATTTAATTGTTGTCATTTTCATAAGAGTGCATATTTCATCTTCATTATTCGTAGGCAAGAGTACATAAAATTATATATAAGTATTATAAAAGTAACTCAATTAAAGATAAAAGACTAATGCAATAATAAAATAATAGTTAACAGTCCAAGGCAGACCAACTTCTGTCATTGTATAAAAAACATTTGGTCTTGGGTACCAAATTTATTGTTTCTAATAGCACTCTCTCTCCATCTTTGTAAAAAAATTATTCATTTTCATCTAGTTAAATAGCCACCGTAGAATGTAGATGGTAGTGATAAAAGACACATACAGGTTAGTAATCTCGAGGGAATGCATGCCCATTGAAAGTGGCACCAAAAATTTATGGAGAAGACTATCAAAGAATATGTTAAAATACATTTCATTGATGCAACATAATTGATGGTCATGTTCTACATAGGATATCAGTTAGAATTGTAGCTGCAAATTCAGCAAAGCCACATTTTTGAAATGCATTGATTTACAGTAAAGAATTGTAGCCCATAGGAGATATGGAATTAAATAAATTTAAGACAATATCATAGACTCCAAATAATTCATTTTAGACCTTAAAATCCTCTTGGGCCTTTAGGAAGATTAAGTACATGGTTTGGGTGACTAATGTCCTTTAGCACATTTGAAGGCATTAGGAAACAAGCCCTTTTCTAAGAACTTGACAAGAAACTTTTGAAGCCCCAATATCCCTCTGCACCAATCTGCCTTATTATAGAGCATACTTTGATAAATGCACATGCAAAATTGCTCTAATTTTGTGTGAAAGTTGAAAGACTTTGAACTTAGGCTTCTAAGGATTTGAGTAGGCTTCTAATATCAAAAAGACAAAAAATAAAAACTAATGTCCTTAAAAGGTTATTTTAGAATGTAATTTTTGTACATCACTTTAATATGAGATAAATTTAAATTTATACTTAACAATGAAACAAATACACCTTTATAATATACAAAAGTTATCATATAATTTATGATTATTGTAAAAAATCAAAACCTCTTAGATAGAGATTAATTCTTTGGGAAGATTAAGTACATTCCATGTGGTATTGCTTATTAAGAATTTTTTTAAGTCACTTAATTGCACACTTTTATTGGCATACGATCAAAATATTATTACAAATTTTATAGTTATCTTATTTGTAGGCTTGTAGTGGGAAAGTTATGGTGCTTTTCACCAAATCTTCAAATGCTAGCCTTTTTTTTTAATCAACCCTGTATCACTTTTGGGGCTGACTACAATGGAGTCTATTTGAGAGCATCCATTTAAAGAATAGGAATAGATTAACCAAAGAACACCTTTTTCTTCAGCAAATAGAGCTTAAAAGGTAGGGATTTTTATAATATGATTGATTTGAAGGACACCAATCCATATAATATATTCATGTTTTTTATTAAGTAAAACAGGTTTTACAGGGACCCTGAAACCCAAATTTTTTTTCAACATATTTGAAATAGAAATATTAAATAAAGTCCAGCTACAATGCATCTACTTATCAAAAGCCAAACCCAAACAATAGACCCACAACCAGGTACAAAAAGCTAGCTACATTAGAAAAAGATGAGACAAAAAGAAAGCACTAACTATTAGTTCTCCCTATCAAGAACTTGTAGGGTCTATGCAGCTTCATTGGTTTTTTGGTTGTCCATGTACTCCTGGTCCTAGTTCTAAGCATCTGTCAGATCCCTGGTTTCTTTCAAATCATCCTCAACTTGTCCAATGTCCAAGCTAGCATTCTCCATCTTTTCACTACCATAACCAACACTCATCAGTGATTCACCTAGACTATTAATATTCTCATTTAGGGTGTTCAATGTAGTAATCACCTGATTAGCTAGGTTCTGATGGGAGAACTCGATCCTTTGGACTCTTTGTTCAACTTTGGTGATTCTATCCTCCTAGTCAGCATTTTATCCCTAGACGTTGCAGTGTCGTTGGCTTCCATCCTAGCTTCTCTTCTCTTCATTATGCCTCTAGTTGCTATTGATTTACTGGCTTCCTTCCTGGCTTATTTTCACCTTAAGGTCTTATAATATATTCATTTTGGATTGTTGAGGATGTGGATGTTGTGTTGAGTGACTAAAAACCCATTGGATTACAGAAACAAGCAACATAATTACTAAAATATGGTGTTTCATTCAATCTTGAGGAGTATTCAGATTTACTTTCTGTTACTACTATGGGGAGGGAAAATAAGTTAAAGATTGATGTACAATATTGGAATTTTGAGTCTTTAAGGGATATGTAACCATTTTAATTCCTAGAGAACTTATAATCATAATAGACTGATGCATCCTCTAAATTTATTTTGTATGCTTCTTTGATAATCATAATAGATTGATGCATCCTCTAAATTCATTCATTTACGCTTCTTGTCAATTAGTTTTTTTTATGTATCATATAATTTATTTTATTTGTGTAGTTTTTTGTAATTTTTTTGCTTAGTAGGAGTCTGTTTCAAGTTTTTTGTGTTGCTGTGTTGCAGCCATGTCAGTTTTTTGAATTAAAAATTGAATATAAATATTTAGAATAGAAACAATTATTGTAAAAGATTAGAAGCTCTTAGATAGAGATTAAGTGTACAGGGTGTGTGCAGGATCATGGTCAGCCAAACTATGCTCTTAAGTGGCAATAAAAAATTAGAAAATTAGGGTTATGTCAACTTGACGTGTAATTTTCTACTTGTTATTAACTTTATATAAAAAACTTGAGAGAAAATAATTTGTAGCACATTGAATCTAGTTTCTAAACTACTAGGACTTATCTCAAAAAATAAAAAATTGATTGGTCAAAATTTTGAATTTTAATGCGATATTACAAAAATTTCAGGACAAAAATAAGTAGATGTATGTTTGACCACCTTAATCAAAATCAATGATAATATTTTTAAATAATATTCTAGATATAAATAGTAGACTCATGCCTAGAAGTGACACATATTTTTGGGTATTTTTATTCTAAATAAATAATAATTAATTAATTTTTGACTTTATTTTTGGAATAAAAAAACTCTCATGTCTGACCACCTTAACTAATTCAAAACTTTGCAAAAATCATTTTTTCATTTTTTAACCTTATTGTAGAAGAAGCATAGAATGTGATGCATCTTTTAGATTTAAAAAATGTTGTACCATTTTAAAGTTATAGTTGTTTCTTAAGTAGTATCTCAGTCAGCACTTTATACGTAACTCCATTAGAAAATAAGTAATAATTATTTACTAAAATATTAATTTGACAAACCTTACATTTATGAAAAGATAAGAGCATTCTTAAGAAAAACTTTTCATTTCATCAAATTTCGGTGAACAAAAAGTTGTTAGCTACATGTTTGAATTAAAAATCACATAAAAATAGGCCAAAAGCTCATTGTTTGGTTGTTTTTAAAGTTGACCAGATAGGTTTGGTATCAAAAGGTATATTAGACCTTATAAAGATATTAATTGTTTTCATTTAGTATCAAAGTGGGTGGGAAAAAAGTTGGAATAGACTTTGAAATGGTTTGAGATATTTCAGAACTACAGATTTTTAGATCTCCACTTTTTGGCACACCATGATCCTGTACATACCCTACAATTAGATGACTGGTATTAGTCGATAGATTATAAGTTTTGAGTTTTTCCTACAACAGTCTAGATTCTTTTCATAATATGACCATTCCATGAAAATTCAAGCACCCTCGCTTCATGGGATGTGTTATTCTAACCTTTATAATAGACTACTAACTCTTAAAATGTAGAAATAATACAACATTGATTGATTGTTATGGAACAGTGTGGGTTTCGTGAAGAAATTTCAATGGAAATGGTGGTTAAATACAACAAGGGGAGTTTTGCCACATGAAGGGGGTATTTTGTGCTTTGGATCATCTTATATGATTAGTGTGAAGGTGTATGATCAACAAAATTGATCTAGAAGTTTGAGGATTTGTGATATTGGTGATACCCTAGATTTGAGGGTTTGAATGAAGGTAATTTGGGATTTTGGGGTTCCAAGAAGTCTGGAATAAATTTCTTAGGGATTTGGTGGTTTTATACCATGAATTATTATTATTGAAAGTTACAAGGTCTATGAGTCAATATTACTTGGAGTTGCTTTGTTAAATTAGCCATTTTCATGCTAAAAAATAGGGCATCAGTCAGAAAAAGGGGTGTTGGTCCAAAATGACCATATGAAAGATTTTGGTATGTTTTATTACTTTGAATAGGGTGTCCATAAATGTAATTATCTTGTCAAGTGCTACTAGTTTGTCAATTAGGTCTCCTAAGTGCATTGGAAGAATTAGGCTTTGGGAGTTGGGTCTAGCCAATTAGATGGTTAAATATAGTTGAATACACATTATATAAATCATAAAATTCTTATTTAACCCTTGGTTGAGTCCCTTGGATATTTGGAGTCATATGGGGTTTATAGGTGTTTTGGGCAACTTGGAAAACTTACATGCTTGAAGAAGTTTGCAAGTGGAGTTTGTCTTGTGAATTCAAAGGTGTGGAGATCAGTGTGTTAACCTAGAAGATTAAATGGGTAGGCTTGTTACTTCAATTTCACTTGAGGAAGATATAAGGGTATTGTTTCAAAACAAAGGGATAGTTATTTCATGCATCAAATCAATGGTTGACCATTGATTTTGCATCATGCATGGAGAAAACCAATCAAGATTAAATAATTAGCCTTTGTCAATAAAAGAACTTGGGAATTGATTGGATCCTCCAAACCCATTGGTACAAATGAGTCTTTCAAAACAAAAAGAAAGGATAGAAGATGAGGAGATTTTTTATTAAAAAGCTTAATGGACCACCATTCAAGTTTTGTTAATTTTGGCAGCACAAACCGAATGGAGACTAAAATTACTTTTCTCAAAAATGATCTCAAAGAAAGAATTAACATATCTTTCAGTCAATGCCTTGAAATAAGAAAGATAAGCAAGCTAATGGTACCATGCTTGTTGGAAAGAAAATATGTCATTATTGTATCGATGAAAAGTTTTTGATGGTTTGGTTGTCAAGTATAATACTATAAAGTTAAGAGACAACATTCTTATCAAACTAAATGTGGTATAGGTTTTAAAGTCATAAATCATGGAATGAGTGTCTAAAAGATGTTAATGCATAGTGAGTAGAAAAATATCTTGAAGACCTTAGAAGATAAAATACAAAACAATTAAAGGTTGCGAGACTGTCATAATGAGGATAGGCACACATTATTGTTTATTGTTAGCTTTGTTTATGGAATTAATCTCTCTTAATTTTACTAATTTTGTGTTATTCCTTTGAACCATTTCAACCCTTCTTGTTGTATCAGTGGTTTGACCAATACCTTGATTTTCTGCAAGAAAGGGTTTCTCTAAAATTTCTTAGGTCTCCTACTGGAATAGTATTTCCTTTAAAGCCATTAAAGTTGAAGTAAATTAGTTCCTTGTAAGAGTGAATATACTTTAAATATCTTCCCTTGATTGAGAAATTAAGAGGATTTAGAAAATGTTATTTTGGAGAAATTACAATTTTTCTTGTAGTTGAAGGATAGCCAAAAAAATGTTGTTGATTTTTGTAGAGATCTCTGGTGGGGAAGAAATCTATACCTTCTCTCCTTCTCCTACCTACTTTAATTAGGGCCTTTAATGTCAACATGTCTGTGATGTTTGATCAAGCTTGACATACTTATCCTCCTTCTCCAGATCCCATATTCTACTTCCTAAGAAGGTTTTGGCCTAAAGGATCCCATTTTGCTAGTGCACTCCTAAATCTAGCTGTAAAACCATCATCACTACAACCTAGTACCAACTAACTCCTCCAATGGATTCTTCTTCTTAATTGTTTCCTTTCACCTAGAAAGAGTCAAAAACCCTTTTATATCAAGGGATTTCTATCTCAATTCTTTACAAGAATGCAGATCAACAATGTAAAACAAAAAGAAAATCATGAACTAAATGATATCCTAATTTGTCAATTAGGTCTCCTAAGGTGCATTGGAAGAATTGGGAAAAGTAACAAAAAATGAACTGAGTAATTACTGATAAGATGACTGAGAAATGAACAAGAAGTCTAACAAATTATCAAACCTTGTACTCAAGGTTTATGATGTACTAGTAGTAAGGATTGTTGAGAGAGTTCAATTAGGATTAATTTCCCACCAAAATTAGTGATGAGATGACTACAAAATGTAACTCTGGCAAAAATGTAGTGAGCTTGAGGAAACTAAAGTATAGTGTGCCACCCAAAACATATCTAGCATGCTCCCTCACCAAAGTTAAGTAAAAATGCACGCTAAACTATGTTATTGTACAAACAATATCCTACGTGCTCCCTCACCAAAGTTTAGTAAAAATGCACCTTGATCCTATGTGAAATTTCTTATCTTGGGAATCCATGCGCAAATTTATGTATAGTCCATAATAGAGACACACCTAATTAATTTAGTATACTCCAAATTATATTATGACTCAAGTTGGTCAAAATTTTGACCAACTTGAGAATAGTTTGGATATCTTTAACTTGGGGGAATGATGTTGGTCAAAATTTTGACCAAATCAAGAAAAAAAAATTTGCGACCAACACGAGCATGAAAACCAAAAATAATTAGGAATAATTTTGAATCAAAGAAAGATTAATTTAGACTTAATGAAATCTAATCAAAACAGGATGAGTTGTAAAGTTAAGAGTGTCAAAAATGATCTTTAAATAATACTAATAAATATATATGGCCCAACTCAAAGTGAAAATAAAAAATTAGTTATGGGAAGAAGTTAGCCTATTTATGAGAGACCATAATAACAAAAATATATCAATAGGGGGAGATTTTAATGTAATTTTAAGTTTGAATGAAAAATATGGAGGGATGCAATATACCTGGCAAGCCTCCAAAGATTTCAAAAATTGGATAGAAATAGATAAATTGTTAGATATCCCCTATAATAATGGAACATACACTTAGACCAATAGAAGGGAAAACTTCACTAATATAGTAGAAAAATTGGATAGATTCTTCCTTAAAGGATAATTAAGAAACATAGATAGGCATTTAGAATCAAACCATTACCTAGTAAGAATCAAATTATCTAAACCTAAGAAACCTCATAAAATCCATTTAAGTGTGATAAAATGTGGTTCCTTGATGACAACTTTATGAATCAGAGAAAAGTATGGTGGAAGCAAGGTAACTTTAAAGGATATTTAATATTTTGTTTAGTGGAAAAAACAAAAAATTTAAAAGAGAATATTCTTAAATGGAATAAAAATCATTTAAAGAATATCTTTAAAGAAAAATTAGACAATGAAGAAAATCTAAAAATTCTTAATGAATAAATAATAAAAAAGGTAATGGATAATGAAAAATATATAAAGGAAAAAGAGATGCTAGAAAAACAAGAGGAGCTATTAGCAAAAGAAGAAATGTATTGGAGACAAAAATCAAGAGAAACTTGGTTAACAGAAGGGGACTGCAATAAAAAATTCTTTCATAAAGCACTATATTTAATATATATAGAAATAAGATTATAAAAGTCAAAGACCTAGTAGGGACTGGGTTTTAAAATCTCACAGAGATAGCAAAAATATTTATAGATTATTTTAAAACATTCTGAATAATAATGGAAGCTTGAATAGAACTACACAAATTAAAAATGCTAGAATGAATTCCAAAAATAGTAACTTTAGAAGACAAGAAGTGGCTGAACAAATCCATAATCATAGAAATTAAATCAACCTTGTTTAGAATGAAGCTAGACAAATCCCTAGGGCTAGATGGATTTCAAGATTTCTTTTATAAAAAATGATGGGATATTATCGGGATAGAGTTATGGGTTGCTATAGAAGCATCTAGGACTGGGGGATCCTTATTATTAGAGATCAATTACACTTTCTTAACTCTCATACGAAAAAAAATCTAAATCTAAATATCCTTGAGACTTTAGACCTATTACCCTATCCAATACCATTTACAAAATTTTATTGAAAGCCTTATTTAGATGGCTTAAATTGATTGTTCCTAAACTTGTCTTAGAAGAACAAACATGATTTGTCCCAGGTAAGCCCATTCTAGATGGTATAATAATTGTACAAGAAATAATGCATTCAACAAACAAGAACAAAGAGGTGAGTATGTTTATGTAGTTGGATATACAACAAGCATATGACATGGTGCACTAGAGAATCATTGCATAAGTTTCTTGCTCGTTAGTTGTAGTTATGTCTTAAGAACAGTTGAACTATTAAAAGCATGCACAAATTTATCATATATATTGAAATTTTTCGTAATGTAAAAATATGGAGAAATAAAGATATAAATAATGCATTTATACTCTTCTAATTTGATAATTAAAAATAATATTTTTTCTATGAGCTATTAAGATGGCTTGAAAAACATTCCAAATGAAGATATTCTTCTGATTTGATAATTAAAAATAGCTATTTTTCCTTGAACTATTCAGATGGCTCAGCAAGCATTCCAAATGAAGATGTAAAAAATAATCTCGCAATGAAGAAGGCAAATTGTTGCCTTGCACGTACACAACATTTATTAAGTGTAATCTTAGGTTTGAATATTTCTTCAAAATCTAAAGGACAATTTTAAATTTGAGTCATTGTTCTCATTATGATTTAGGTATATGTTATAAATATTTTAATTAATTATTATTAATGTTATTGGATGAGGGCTATCTATTTTTTTTAAATAATGAATTAAAAATTTATTGAGTGGCTAGCCAATATTTGTCTTTTCCAAAAAATAAATAAATTATGAACTAGTACTTGTACTTTTGACGGGTGCAAGGGTTACGCCAATCAAATGATGTCACTTAGTGCTAACATGGAAATTTTGCAACATTTTGTGTGCAAAGTAAACCATTGGCAAGATAAATTATATTTTTATTATTTTCTCTTCCTTGGTACTAGTGAAATACACATTGGTAGACTTTTCCTTCATTGAGGCTCATCCTATCTTTTCAAGAATTTATTTTCTTTGCAAGTTTTACCAATATCTTTGCACCCTTTTCATCCATAATGAATTTTATAAGCTCTTGGTTCAATGGCTTGTGCTTTTATTATCCTCCTTTAAAATAATGGGTGAAACATGAACATCGACATTGTTATTAATGAAGAACAAACTACTATAGTAGTTTCCGTCATTATATCATGCACATGAAGTCTGGAAGCATTTGAGTTATCAAATTTGTAGATCTAAGATAATGCCTACCCCTAGTTTACTTTTCATGTTTTATTGTCGTATTCTTTTAGGCCATCTTTATGGTTATGTTTTATGACTAGTTGTAATTGATTACTAGATTTGATTGGATGTTATTTCATACTTGGTTTATATATCTGATGAGCTACTTGATACTCAGTTATTTTATGTGTTTATTATTAGTCTTTCGATGATGATATATGTATGTTCATATGGTGATTTTAGTTATTTTATGATGATAGTTAGATGGATGATTTATATGCAATTTATATGGTTACTACCCCATACTTGCATGTGTATGGTGTACATGCATGTCTTACTTTATGGTTGACATTTCTAATGTGGTCAAGGGAGGGAGTCATAGTCACATACTAGTCATGATCTACATGATGCACCACTCCTTTTCATTGTCTATTTAGTGTAGATCTATATGTATATGTATATGCTCAGCTTTTATGTAGATTGCAAGTACCAAGCATCAACCTCCCTACATTGTCTGGATGAGTGTGCCCTATCACAATATCTCAATGGTAAAAGATGGGAGATAGTTCTTAAGTCCAAATCCTATCCCTAAGCCAATTGTCCTATAAAGTAGGACAAGTATCTAAGTTATTTACCCTTCCGAATTCATCAAGTGACGCGAATCTAAGATTTTGACCCTTTGAGTTTGATTTAGCACTTTATCTTTAAAATGAGTTTTCTTATTTAGTTTTGTGGGTTTATTGTGATTTTCAGTTATAATTAAATAAAATAAAAAGATTATTAAATTTAATAATAATTTATTGAGGAGTTTTATTTTAATAATAAACTCTAAATATTATTATTATTTAAATTAATAAATATATTATTAAAAGTGTCTTATGATTTAATAAAAGAGAGAATAAATTTAATAAAGTTTTTTAAAATTAAAATATAAAAAGAGTTTGCATATGAGATTAAAATAAATTAAAATAATTAAGAAAAGGGTTTATGTGATTGTAAAAATGAAACCCTAATGGGAGAGAGCTCTTTATTAAGAAATTAGAGCTCATTTCTACACACATAGGTTGTTTGGAGGAGCCAATTTTGAGAAAGAGGGTTTTCAAGAAGACGTGAATTCTTGCGAGCTCTGACCATTAATTTTCTTAGCATTAGATTGAGGTAGGACCTTGTTGAGATCTGCACAATAATTTTCCTTCGAAATTTCTCTATCTTCTCCATGTTTGTTATAGATCTGCTTTCAAAAATAATTCTGGTTGAAACGATTGTTAATATTTACTATTCTTTATTATTAAAAAATATTTATGAATGAAATCAAATTGGAAATCCTTGATTGAAAAGGGGGGTTGCTGGAGATTATCCGTATACCAGGCCTTTACTAAGTTTTATAAAAATACTATTGTTAAATGAAGTGGGGATATTTTCTTTTATTCAAGAGAATTTATTAATAAAAAATAAATTTAAAAAAAGCAGAGAGGAGGGGTTGTGAGCTCCCCCCCTTGACTATGATGGTAGACATGCTGCCAAGGCAAGGAGCTGCAAAAGCAATGAGGCCACTTGTGGCCTCCACCCATCGGGTTGTGATATGAAATCACATTATTTTTTATTATTATGTTTTTTTATAATCAAAATATTATTATTATCATCATCATCATCATTATAAATAAATGTTATATTATTTTAATATTAATGATTATTATTATTAATAAATTAATATATATTATTTTATTAATAATTTAATAATTGTTATTATTAATAACTTAATAATTATTACTAAAATTTTAATAATAATACTTAATTATCAAATGTTCTTAAATAATATATGCTTTTAAAATTTGAATAAATGTTTTCTTTTAAAATTGTTATTTAAAAATGTTGAGAATGTTATTTTGGGAAGGTTAAAGTTAATATGTAAATGATTTTATACTAAATTTGAAAACCATAGTAAATATAATGCTTGATGAATAAAAATTTGCAAACCTCTCGATAGTACCGAATTAGGGACAATTAGGGACAATGCCAAGTTTTTCCAAGCTTGGCAAAAAATGGAGGCACATATCTCTTTTCTCTTGAGTTGGAGAGGAATGGTGGTTGAGCCAAATATGGAATGACTCCAAAGATATCTAAACCTATATAATCCAAGTGTAGAGCTTGAGATTGATCTGGAAAGCTTGGAGAATGTGGAAATCATTCTACCCAACCTTTACAAATTAAGAAAAGAACAGACATCTTTCATCTTTCTTCTAGGATGCCCAGTGACAAACTACAAGGAAGCTATGGAGATTATCATGGCTTGCATTAAGAAGGATGTTGTATAGGTGGTCAATCTTATTGAGCTTACTGGTTCAGTTCTTGTGGTTTTGACTTTAGGGTTTTTTTTTGTTTTTTTTGCAATGCTCCGTTAGTATGGGCTAAGACCTTTTTGTTTGTTTCCCCTATAAATATATGGCATTTAAAAATGAATATGGGGTTCTATTAGGTTTTTATATCAATCTTTTAGTTTTCTAGATAGATACAGTTGCGTCTTGCTCCTTGTATGAAAAAATTTATAAATTTATATAAATACATAATACTATTTTCACTATTCTACTCTTTGTGTGTGGAAAATTACCCTCAAATCTCTTTTGGCATTTCTATTTTCACTACTGAAGGATTTTGTAGTATATTTTTGGTGAATTTAAAAGTTTCTTCAATGACAACATATTAAAATAGAGAAGGGCTAGAAAGAATTATAAAGTATGAAACTGAAATAGGTACAATTAAGGAAACATAATTAAGTATCATTAGTAAGGATATTACTCATCAATTAACAGTCAATCCCAAACTAGCATTAACAAGGGTATAAAAAATTGGATCATTATTTCATTAACCTAGATCATTAAAAGATTGAAAGAGGGTTTTAAAAATAAATTCTAAGAATACATGGCTCAAAATAGAGAAGAATAATGCATGGACATTAGTACCAGGAACTGTAGATAAAAGTGTGATAGGAACAAAACTGATATTTAGGAACAATTTGAATGAAAATGAAGATGAAGTAAGAAACAAAACAAGACTAGTTTGCAAAGGTTATGCCCAAGAAGAAGGAATTGAATATGGTGAGATTTTGCACCTACGGCAAGATTGGTAGTAAGAGTATTGTGGGCCTATGCTACTTACAAGAAGCTTAAATCTTATCAAATGGATGTAAAATATGCATTTTTGAATGGATATAAAATATGGATTTGTTGAATCTGATCAAAAGAACCTAGTATGCAAGTTCAACAAGGCACTATATGTACTGAAGCAAGCATCGAGAGCATGGTATGAAAGGTTACATTGTTATTTGATTAAAACTGAATTTTCTACAAGAAGTCGGAACAATAATCTATATTTTAAAAATAAATTTGAGAATATGGTGGTAATTGCTGAAACTTTTGTGGATGACATTATATTTGGTGGGAATGACTTACTATGTAAAATATTTTCTGCTCAAATAGTAAAGAATTTAATATGTCAATGTTTGGTGATAATAATTTTTTTATTGGATTAAAGTTCATCAAACAAAGAATGGTATACATGTCACCTAATCTAAGTATGTAGGGGAAATCTTGATTTTTTTTTGGAATGGATGAGCCAAGACCAGTTGGTACAACTATTGCAATTGGAGTAAAATATTTAAAAGATGATACGACTGCTGATATAAATGAAACTCAATATATATCAACAATTGGCAATTTGTAATATGTTGTTCATAGTAGGCAAGATATCACACATGTTGTTGGAATTGTTGCAATATTTTCATCTAATTCAAATGAAACACACATGATAGATATCAAGAGAATATTCAAATTTATCAAAGAGACTCAAGATTTTGGACTATGGTACAAAAAGATGGTGATTTTACTCTTAAAATTTATACAAATGATCATTAGGATGGTAATGCCGACGATAAAAAAAGCACAAGTGGTGAAGCTTTCTTTTTCGGAGAAAGATTGATAACATGGTTAAGCAAGAAATAAAGCTTCATTTCACAATCTATTGTTGAAATTGAGTATATTTTTGCTACAATCAATTATTCTAATATTATTTGGATTAAGCACCTATTGGAGGGAATGCAAGAAGATATAAGTGAGCCTATTACTATTTATTATGATAACACTAGCGCAATAAATATATAAAAGAATCTAGTGATGCATCTAAAGACAAAGCATATATCAATGAAGTATCACTATTTGAGGGAGAAAGTACAACACAAACAAGTATGGCTTGAATATATGAAGTCTAAGGAGCAAATTGTAGATATATTTACCAACTCACTACCTAAAGATGCTTTTGAGTATCTAAGAGGTAAACTAGGGTCTTTCTCCTATCAAAAATTCACTAAGTGAAGATGCATGTTGGATCAATTCATGGATGAACAAAAATATCTTTGTAGATTTGATGTAAGAGTTCACACTTTTGGAGCAATTATGAAGTTGTAAAAACAATTGGAATAAAATTGATAGAAATAGTATATGCAAGGTATAATGTATGAGTACAAGGCTTCATAAGTTTAACATTGGAACTTATAGTTACCTTTGGCATTATTGTCAAAGGCCAAAATAATCTATGAAAATCAAAATGAGATGAAGAGAGTCAATAAGGAAGAATATGAAAATGGGAAGTGATATACTATGGGAGAGAATCAAGAAACTAATACAAAAGATTGAAGATACTACTGAATAGAAAGAGATTGTATCCTATGGGGGAGAAATGTTGAATATTGTTACTGCTAAAGAATTCAAATGAGTATATCTAATGATGAAATTTTTTGTGAAGAATTTAAATGAGAATTGGGAGCTAAAAGTATGTATTATTTTAAATGCATACATGCAATTATCTTATGTATTGTTTTGTAATATAAAATTGCATGTTTATGTATTGCCATCAATGCCAAAGGGGGAGATTGTTAGCCCCAACTGATGATGTAACAAAGAATGCTTCGAACGTATGTGAAACAATCATATCATTTGTTATACTTCCATTGAGGCCAAAGTCTTAGTTACTTAGAAATTATTCTAATTAAATAGAGTGGCATATCATTTGATTGATGAAGAGGATTCAAAGAAAGTATGATGATTCAATAGAGTTGATAAGTATGGTATTCAATAGGTGCTTGAATCAGTTGGAGAGTGATAATGTAATATTGGTTTGATTATTTTACAATCATGTTATCCTATAAGTAATGATGAACTTTATTTATTCAATGAGCTATGCAAGATACACTAAGTAACAAGGTGAAAGAAGGAATATAATATTTCCTGAGCCACTACAACATTAACCAAGTAATTCATATATTAGAAAAGTAAGGTTTCACTAGAGAAAAATTTAATGTTCACCAAGTATGAGCTAGAAGAAAAAATTTTAAAAATGGAATCTAAGGCCAACTTATGGTGAAAATAAATTATGTTTGAGAATTTCAAAGGTTTGAATCAAAGTTTGTTACAAGATCAATGAATGAAAAAATAAAATGAAAATCTAGTGATAGCTTGATTGAAACGAGATAGGGATGAGAATACAATTTAATCAATGTTTGATTTTCTAAGTGACTAGGTATAATGAATCTAGTATCTATCTATGTGGTAAATCAACAAAAAATGGAAGAATTTGCAAGCAGAAAGTTTACTATTTAAGGAGATACTAGAAAAAGTTTTTGGTTGTTAATTAAGTTGTTGGTTGAATGCAAAATGGGTGTGAATTATTGATAGAGAAGGAAAGAACCAAGGAGAAATGAGAAGTGTAGAAGGAAGATCAAGTAGAGTTAAAGAAAAGTGAAAGTGTGAAGGAGTGAATTAGCCAAGTGAAGATCAGAGAAGAGAGAAGACATAACATAACTAAGATCTAAACAAGTGACATAGTACTTAGAAATCTTAAAAATTTTGTGACTAGTACTTTCTTAACATTATAGAAGAAAAATATATTAAATGAGTGGACCTAAAAAGTTTGGGAAATCATATGGTAATATCGATTGGTGATGTTTGTAAGTCCTCTAGAGTGGGCCACTCTTTAGACAAGACCAAGGAGTGATAAGGCCTAGATAATCTTTCTATTAAAACCCTATAACTAAGTCACACTAAAATTGTGCATGTAACCTTTAACAAGGTTCTATCCTTGTAGAGCTCACTACGAAAGAGTGAAATTATTTGGGTTTCCAGTCCCAGGTGATTTTTCCCTTTATAAGATTTGTTAGTTCAATCATGGTGTCAAATGTGTGAATTTTTTTATGTTGTAAATTGATTTTCATGGTATTTACTTATTACTACAACTTGATAACAACTAGATAATAGTAAAGTAAAAGATAAGCTATTATTTTATACTCTATAATAACAGAAACAATGAGATAACAATTTGGAGTAAATTGTTTACAAGTGTGAATTATGAAGTTGAATGAGATCACTAAGTTATTTCTTTTGATTCTAATAAAGTTTTATTGGTACTAAAATATTTGGAAGGCCTATAGGATAGCTGGTTATAATTGATTCACCCCTCCCCCAACTCAATTGTCTAACAATAAATATTTATTATTGTGGAATTATATCAGATCAAACATGAGCTTGGCCGAGAAATAGTAAATGAGGATTGAATTAAGTGGGCATCAATCAAGAAGTTATAGCCACTAGGAGGTCATCTATTGAAGTGAAAAGACAATAAAGTTAGTTTAGAGCACACCAATATCATAAATGTAAAACAAGGGAAAGCTTCATTATCTTCAAATTCTACTAAAAGGGGAAAACCCCAATCATTTTTTACTATAGGAAAAGTGAGCTAGGCCACATATATTAGTAGTTGAGAGTGAAAGTTAAGACCTCTAATATGAACGTCACCCGAATTAACTGCTAGACTATGGGTGAGATCTCAAATGCCCTAATCTTATTCCATGTATACAAAATGAAGGAGATCCTCAAACTCAGAGCTATGTAAAAAGGGGAATGCACCTATATAGTTTTGTATATCTATAGTGGAAAAATGTCCATTGATTTGACAAGAGGTTATCTTGACTCCTTTCTTTCCTACTAGTTCCTATTTGAATGGAGGAACCATGCAATTTTTTTTGATAATTAATAAAAAGTTTGGCCTAGACCTTTTAGTGATAAAACTTTGTGGCAAATAATTGGTAATGTGAAACCAAATTCAATACATCTTTGCCATAGATTCTCTCATTGGGAAGTGAAATCCATGGTCAAGGCTTTAACTTAAAACATGTCACCGTCTTAAGGGCAAAAAGAGAGAAAAAATAGTAGATAATGGAATAATATGAAGAATGTGTCAATGTTAAATATGTAGACATGAATTTTTTTTTAAAAAATTCAATTAATTATCTAATGCTCATTTTTGTCAAATTAGAATTAGAATGGGAATTTCTGCAATTCTATATTTTTAGATAGAAGATTGAATTATGGTTTTGGGGGTTAAATGGGGATACCAAATAATAATTTATCTAAGTTCCAATTATAATTTTGTAAACCCAAACACTAGATCTAGAACTTTCTAGCATTACAAAATCTAATTCTTGTCCAATTTTAGCAACCAAATATGCCAAAGGCACAATGTTCAAGGTAAGTTTGAAGGTAATTAAAACCACAAAGTACTCCAAAAGGCCAAACAAACCCTCAATACCAATAACATCTTTGATAGAAGGCACAACTCTTGGCACACACCTAACCAAATACAATTCTTGACTCAGAGAAGATTTCTTCAAATGGGTCCAAAACAATCCTTCCCAGAAGTGAGCACACAACCAAAGAGAAGAGACCCATTATGAAGGGAATATAGATGAAAAAAATCCATCAAGATAGAAGACTGAGCAGCTAAGCAAGGAATCAAGAACTCCAGGTAGACAAAAGATCAATGAACTAGCTTAAGAATCTATAGAGGCCAAGAGGACCTCATATCGACAAACCCCAATGTAAACCATAAAATGCAAGAAAGAAGGGGTAGAACAAAGCACAATTGCACAAAAACCTTCCCAAAACCATTAGAATGATCCTCCTCATCAACATCATCCTCCTTAGAAAATTCACAATTTCAAAACCCATTATCCTTCCTCTTCCCACTCAGAGCCATAAATTGAAATGCATGATTTTATATATTGGTGAACAGATTAATACTCCTTTTTAAAACATAAAGAAATTATTAAAAATGAACTTGTTAAAAATATTTATAAATTCATTAGTTTGATATACAAGTTCATCGAACAAATAATGGTATATATGTGACTTAATCTAAGTATGTAGGGGAAATCTTGAAAACTTTTGGAATGGATGAGCCAAGACTAGTCATTACACCTATGGTGATTGGAGTTAAATTTTTAAAAGATGATAATATTGCTGATATAAATGAAACTCATACATATCAATGATTGGTAATTTACAATATGTTGTGCATAGTATGCAAGATATTGCACATGTTTTTGGAATTTTTGCAAGATTTTCATCCAATCCAAAGGAAACACACATGATAGATGTCAGGAGAATATACAAATTTATCAAAGAGACTCAATATTTTGGACTATGGTATAGAAAAGATGGTGACTTTACTCTTAAAGTCTATATAGATGAGTATTTTGATGGTAATGTTGATGATAGAAAAAACACAAGTGGTGAAGCTCTTTTTTTAGGATAAATATTGATAACATGGTTAAGCAAGAAAAAAAGTTTCATTTCACAATCTATTGCTGAAATTGAGTATGTTGTTGCTGCAATCAATTATTCTAATATTATTCTAATTAAACACCTATTGGAGAGAATGCAAGAATACATAAGTGAGCCTATTACTATTTATTGTGATAAGACTAGTGCAATAAATATATCAAACAATCTAGTGACCCATGCAAAGAAAAAACATATATCAATGAAGTATCACTATTTGAGGGAGAAATTACAAGAAAAACAAGTAAGACTTGAATATGTGAAGTCTAAGGAGAAATTTGTAGATATATTTACCAAGTCATTTCCTAAAGATACTTTTGAGTATCTAAGAGGTAAAATAGGGTGTTTCTCCTATCCAAAATTCACTTAAGTGAAGATGCATGCTGTATCAATTCATGGATGAACAAAAATATATTTGCGAAGTTGATGCAAGAGTTCACACTTTAAGAATAGTTATGAAGTTGTGAAAATAATTGGAATAAAATTGATAGAAATAGTATGTGCAAGGTACAAGGTATAACTACAAGGATTTGTAAGTTTCACATTGGAACTTATAGTTGCATTTGGCATTGTTATCAAAGTGGGACACAATCTGTGAGAAACAAAATAAGTTGAAGAGATTCAATAAGGAAGAATAAGAAAATGGGGAGTGATATACTATGGGAGAGAATTTTTAGAAAGAATGAGTAGTAGATGTAAAACAGGGGGGAAAGAAACAAGAAACTAATACAAAAGATCAAAGATACTCCTGAATAGAAAGAGATTCTATCCTATGGGGGAGAAATGTTGAATATTGTTACTACTGAGTACACTTGATGATGAAATTTGTTGTAGAGAATTTAAATGAGAACCAAGAGCTAAAAAGGTGTATTATTGTCAATGCATAAATGTTATTATCTTATGTATTGTTTTGTAATATAAAATGACATGTTGATGTGTTTCCATAAATTCCAAAGGGGGAGATTGTTAGCCCCAACTGATGATGTAACAAGAATGCTATGAATGTATGTGAAACAATCATACCATTTGTTATGTACTTTTAATTGATTCCAAAGTCTAAGTTGGCTAGACTCTATTCTAATTCAATAGAGTGCCATATCATTTGATTGATGAACAAGATTTGAAGAAAGTATAATGATTCAATAGAGTTGATAAGAATGGTATTCAATGGTCACTTGAATGAGTTGGAGAGTGATAATGCAATATTGGTTTGATTGTTTTACAATCATGTTATCCTATAAGTAATGATGAAATTTATGTATTCACTAAGCTATGCAAGCTATACTAAGTGACAAGGTTAAAGAAGAAGTACAATATTGTCTGAGCTACTACAACGTTAATCAAATAATTCATATATTAACTGAGTAAGGTGTCACCAGAGTAAAATTTAATGTTCACCAAGTATGAGTTGGAAGAAAAAGTTAAGAAAAATGGAATCTAAGGCCAACTTATGGTGAAAATAAATTATGTTTGATAATTTCAAAGGTCTGAGTCAAAGCTTGTTACAAGATCTATGATTGAAAAAATACAATGAAAATACAATGATAGAGATTGAAACAAGATAAGGATGAGAACAAAATTTAATGAAAGTTCCATTTTCTAACTGACTAAGTATAATGAAACTGATGTCTATTTATGTGGAAAAGCGACAAATTTTGAAAGAATTTGGAAGCAAAAAGTTCACTATTTAAGGAGATATGGAAAATGTTTTTGGTTGTTAATTAAGTCGTTGGTTGAATGTTGAATGGGTGTGAATTATTGATAGAGAAGGAAAGAAACAAAGGGAAACAAGAAGTGTGGAATGAAGATAAAGTGCAGTTAAGGAAAAGTGAAAGTGTGTAGGAGTGAATCAACCAAGCAAAGATTGGAGAAGAGAGAAGACATAGCAGAACTGAGATCTAAACAAGTAAGGTAGTGCTAAATCTTACAGATTGTTTGATTATTACTTTCTTATCATTGTAGAAGAAAATTATCTTAAATGAGTGGACCTAAAAAGTTTGTGAAATCCTATGGTAACATCGATTAATGATGTTTGTAAGTCCTTTAGAGTGGGCCACTCTTTAGACAAGACCACAGAGTGATAAGGTCTAGATGATCTTTCTATTAAAATCCATTAACTAGGTCACACTAAAAATGTGAATGTAACCTTTAACAAGAATCTCTCCTAGTAGAGTTCACTTCAGAATAGAGAAATTATTTGGATTGTTAGTCCTAGGGGATTTTTTCCTTTACATGGTTTCTATGTTAAATCATGGTGTCAAATGTGTGAATATTTTCATGTTGTAAATTGATTTTAATGGTATTTACTTATTATTACAAATTGGTAACAACTAGATAACAGTAAAGTAAAAGATAAGCTATATATTTTTATACTCCATAATAACAGAAACAATGAGATAATAATTTGGAGTAAATTGTTTACAACTGTGAATTGTGAAGTTGAACGAGTTCACCCAGTTATTTATTTTGATGTTAATAAATTTTTATTGGTACTAAAATATTTCGGAGGCCTACAGGATAATTGGTTATAACGAATTCATCCCTCCCCCCTGTCAATATCTAATAATTGATATTTATTACTGTGGAATTATATTAGATCAAACATGGGCTTCGCCAAGAAATAGTGAATGCAAAATGAATTATGTGGGCATGAAGCAATAAGTTATAGCCTCTAGAAGTTCATCTATTAAAGTGAAAAGACAATAAAGTTAGTTTACAACACACCAATATCATAGATGTAAAGTGAGGGAAACCTTCATTATCTTCAAATTCTTGTAAAAGGAGAAAGACCCAATCTTTTATTATTATAAGAAAACTGAGCTAAGCCACATATATTAGTAGTTGAATGTAGAACTTAAGACATCCTATATGAAGGTCACCCCAATTCACTGCTAGACTATCGAAGAGCTCTCAAAAAGTCCCAATCTTACTCCATGTATGTAAAATGAAGAAAATCCTCAAACTTAAGGCTATGTAAAAAGGGAAGTGCCCCTATATAATTTTGTGTATCTATAATGGACAAATTTATGTGGACTTGACTAGAGGTTATCTTGACTCCTTTCTTTCCTACTAGTGCCTATTTGAATGGAGGAACCATGCAATTTTTTTTGATAATTTATAAAAAGTTTGGCGTGAACCCTTTAGCGATAAAAATAAGTGGCAAATGATTGCTAATGTGCAACCAAATTCAATAGGTCTTTTCAATAAATTCTCTCGTTGGAAAGTGAAATCCATGGTCAAGAGTTTAACTCAAAACATGTCACCGCCTAAAGGGAAAAAAGAGATAAAAAATAGTAGATAATTAAATAATATAAAGAATTTGTCAATGGTAAACATGTAGACATGATTTTTTTAAATATTTCAATTAATTATCTAATCCTCGTTTTTGTCAATTTAGAATTAGAATGGGAATTTGACCAATTCTACCTATTTAGATAGAAGATGGAATTATGGTTTTGGGGTTAAATGGGGATGCCAAATTCTAATTTATCTAAATTCTAATTCCAATTTTGTACACCCAAACACTAGATCTAAAACTTTCTAGAATTATGAAAGCTAATTCTTGTCCAATTTCAGCGACTAAACATGCCAAAGGCACAGTGTTCAAGGCAAGTTTGAAGGTGATTAACACCAAAAAGTACTCCAAAATGCCAAACAAAGCCTCATTGCTGATAACATATTTGATAGAAGGCACAAATCTTGGTCCACACCTTACCAAACACAAGTCTCAGCTCAGGGAAGATTTCTTCAAATGGGTCCAAAATAATCCTTCCCAAAAGCGAGCACACAACTAAAGAGAAGGGGGACCCATTACGAAGGGTATACAGATGAATCTGATATCTATGTATTTGGTTAATCGACAAAAATTAGAAGAATTTGCAAGTAGAAAGTTTACTACTTAAGGAGATATTGGAAAAAAAAATTGGTTGTTAATTAAGTTGTTGGTTGAATCCAAAATGGTTGTGAATTATTGATAGAGAAGGAAAGAACCAAGGGGAAACAGGAAGTGGAGAAGGAAGATCAAGTAGAGTTAAAGAAAAGTGAAAGTGTGAAGGAGTAAATTAGCTAAGCGAAGATCAAAGAAGAGAGAAGACATAGCAAAACTGAGATCTAAACAAGTGATGTAGTACTTAGAAATCTTACAAATTGTTTGACTATTATTTTCTTACCATTATAGAAGAAAAATTTCTTAAATGAGTGGACCTAAAAGGTTTGTGAAATCCTATGGTAATATTGATTGGTGATGTTTATAAGTCCTCTAGAGTGGGCCACTCTTTTGATAAGACCAAGGAGTGATAAGGCCTAGATGATCTTTCTGTTAAAACCCCATAACTAGGTTACACGAAAAATGTGCATGTAACCTTTAACAAGGTTCTGTCCTAGTAGAGCTTGCTTCAAAAGAGTGAAATTATTTAGGTTGCTAGTGCCAGGTGATTTTTCCCTTTACAAGAACTCTTCATTAAATCATGGTGTCAAATGTGTGAATTTTTTTATGTTGTAAATTAATTTTCATGGTATTTACTTATTATTACAACTTGGTAACAACTAGATAATATTAAAGTAAAAGATAAGCTATATTTTTTATACTCTGTAATAATAGAAACAATGAGATAACAATTTGGAGTAAATTGTTTACAAGTATGAATTGTGAAGTTGAATGAGATCACGAAGTTATTTATTTTGATTTTAATAAAGTTTTATTGGTACTAAAATATTTGGAAGGCCTATGGGATGGTTGGTTATAATTGATTCACCCCTCCACCCCTCTCAATTGTCTAACAATCAATATTTATTATTGTGGAATTATATCAGATCAAACATGGGCTTGGCCAATAAATAGTAAATGAGGATTAAATTAAGTGGGCAGCAATCAAGAAGTTATAGCCACTAGAAGGTCATCTATCAAAGTGAAAAGAAAAGAAAGTCAGTTTAGAGCACACCAATATCAAAGATGTAAAACAAGGGAAAGCTTCATTATCTTCAAATTTTGCTAAAAGGGGAAAGCCCTAATTTTTTTTTACTATAGGAAAAGTGAGATATCCCACATATAGTGGAAGTTAAGACCTCCTATATGAAGGTCACTCAAATTCAATGCTAGACTATGGGTGAGCTCTCAAAAGCCCCAATCTTACTTCATGTATGTAAATCAAAGGAAATTCTCAAACTCAAAGCTATGTAAAAAGGGGAATGCCCCTATATAATTTTGTGTATCTATAGTGGAAAAATGTCCATGGACTTGTTAAGAGGTTATCTTGACTCCTTTCTTTCCTACTAGTGCCTATTTGAATGGAGGAACCATGCAATTATTTGTGACAATTACTAAAAAGTTTGGCCTAGACCTATTAGTGATAAAAAATAGTTGCAAATTATTAGTAATGTGCAACCAAATTCAATACATCTTTGAAATAGATTCTATCATTGGGAAGTGAAATCCATGGTCAAGGCTTTAACTCAAAACATGTCACCGTCTGGAGGGCAAAAAGAGAGAGAAAAAATAGTAGATAATGAAATAATATAAAGAATGTGTCAATGTTAAAGATGTAGACATGAATTTTTTAATAAAAAATTTCAATTAATTGTCTAATGCTCATTTTTGGTAAATTAGAATTAGAATGGGAATTTCATCAATTCCATCTTTTTAGATAGAAAATTGAATTATGGTTTTGGGGGGTTAAATGGGGATACAAAATTCTAACTTATTTGAATTTCAATTCTTATTTTTTACACCCAAACACTAGATCTAAAACTTTCTAGAATTAGAAAAGCTAATTCTTGTCCAATTTTAGCAACCAAACGTGCTAAAGGCACAATGTTCAAGGCAAGTTTGAAGGTAATTCACACCACAAAGTACTCCAAAAGCCCAAAAAAACCCTCAATGTTGATAACATCTTTGATAGAAGGCACAAATCTAAGCACACACCTAACCAAATACAAGTCTTGGCTCAGAGAAGATTTCTTCAAGTGGGCCCAAAACAATCCTTCCCAAAATTGAGCACACAACCAAAGAGAAGAGACCATTTACGAAGGGTATATAGATGAAAAAAATCCATTAAGATAGAAGACTCAACATCTAAGTAAGGAATCAAGAACTCCAAGTAGACAAAAGATAAATGAACTAGCTTAGGAATCCATAGAGGCCAAGAGGACCTCATATCCACAAACCCCAATGTAAACCATAGAATGTGGCAAACAAGGGGTAGAACAAAGCACAAATGCAGAAACACCTTCCCAAAACCATTAGAATGGTCCTCCTCATCACCATCATCCTCCCTAGAAAATTCACAATTTCAAAACCCACCCTCCTTCTGCTTCCCGCTCAAAGCCATAAATTGAAATGCATAATTTTATATATTGTTGATAAGATCAATACTCTTTTTTAAAATATAAAGAAATTATTTAAAATAAACTTATTAAAAATATTTACAAATTCATTAGTTTGATATACAAATTCATCAAACAAATAATGGTATATATGTGACTTAATCTAAATATGTAGGGGAAATCTTGAAAACTTTTGGAATGGATGGGCCAAGACTAGTCATTACACCTATGGTGATTGGAGTGAAATTGTTAAAAGATGAAAATACTGCTGATATAAATGAAATTCAATACATATCTATGATTGGTAATTTGTGATATGTTGTGCATAGTAGGCAATATATTTCAGATGTTGTTAGAATTTTTGCAATATTTTCATCTAATCCAAAGGAAACACACATGACAGATGTCAAGAGAATATACAAATTTATCAAAGGGACTCAAGATTTTGGACTATGGTATAGAAAAGATGGTGACTTTACCCTTAAAGTCTATACAGATGATTATTTGGATGGTATTGTTGATGATAGCAAAAGCACAAGTGGTGAAGCTTTCTTTTTAGGATAAATATTGATAACATGGTTAAGCAAGAAACAAAGCTTCATTTCAGAACCTATTGCTGAAGCTGAGTATGTTGTTGCTACAATCAATTATTCTAATATTATTTTGACTAAGCACCTATTGGAGAGAATGCAAGAAGACATAAGTGACCCTATTACTATTTATTGTGATAACACTAGTGCAATAAATATATCAAAGAATCTGGTGATCCATGCAAAGACAAAACATATATCAATGAAGTATCACTATTTGAGGGAGAAAGTACAAGAAAAACAAGTAAGGTTTGAACATGTGAAGTCTAAGGAGAAATTTCTAAATATATTTACCAAGTCATTGCCTAAAGATACTTTTGAGTATCTAAGAGGTAAACTGGGATCTTTGTCCCATACAAAATTCACTTAAGTGAAGATGCATGTTGTATCAATTCATGGATGAACAAAATTATATATTTGGAGTTGATGCAAGAGTTCACACTTTAAGAATAGGTATGAAGTTGCAAAAATAATTGGAATAAAACTAATGGAAATAATATATGCAAGGTACAAGGTATAACTACAAGGCTTTATAAGTTTCACATTGGAACTTATAGTTGCATTTGGCATTGTTGTCAAAGGGGGACACAATCTGTGAGAAATAAAATGAGTTGAAGAGATTCAATAAGGAATAATAAGAAAATGGGGAGTGATATACTATGGGAGAGAATTTGTAAAAAGAATGAGTAGTAGATGTAACCAAAGGGGGAGAGAAATAGGAAATTAATACAAAAGATCAAAGATACGACTAAATAGAAATAGATTGTACACTAGGGGGAAGAAATGTTGAATATTGTTACTGCTGAAGAATTAGACCGAGTACACTTGATGATGAAATTTGTTGTAGAGAATTTAAATGAGAAGCAATAGCTAAAAAGTTGTATTATTGTCAATGCATGCATATGATTATCTTATGTATCGTTTGTAATATATAATCACATGTTTATGTGTTGCCATCAATTCCAAAGGGGGAGATTGTTAGCCCAAATTGATGATGTAACAAGAATGCTATGAATGTATGTGAAATAATCATACCATTTGTTATGTTTTCATTGATTCCAAAGTCTAAGTTGGCTAGACACTATTTTAATTCAATAGAGTGTCATATCATTTGATTGATGAAGAGGATTTGAAGAATATATAATGATTTAGTAGAGTTGATAAGTATGGTATTCAATGGTCACTTGAATGAGTTGGAGAGTGATAATGTAATATTGGTTTGGTTATTTTGCAATCATGTTATCCTATAAGTAATAATGAACTTTATATATTCGCTGAGCTATGCAAGTTATACTAAGTGACAAGGTTAAAGGAGCACAATATTGCCTAAGCTAGTACAACGTTAAGCAAAAAATTCATATATTAACTGAGTAAGTTGTCAGAAAAGTAAAATTTAATGTTCACCAAGTATGAGTTCTAAGAAAAAGTTAAGAAAAATGGAATCTAAGGCCAACTTATGGTGAAAATAAATAATGTTTGAAAATTTCAAAGGTGTGAGTCAAAGTTTGTTACAAGATCAGCGACTAAAAAAATACAATGAAAATATGATGATAGAGATTGAAACGAGATAAGGATGAGAACAAAATTTAATGAAATTTCCATTTTCTAACTAACTAAGTATAATGAAACTGATGTCTATTTTATAAGGCAAAGCAAAAAATTTTGAAAGAATTTGGAAGCAAAAAGTCTACTATTTAAGGAGATATGGAAAAAGTTTTAGGTTGTTAATTAAGTTGTTGGTTGAATGTTGAATGGGTGTGAATTATTGATAGAGAAGGAAAGAAACAAAGAGAAACAAGAAGTATGGAAGGAAGATCAAGTAGAGTAAGAAAAGTGAAAGTGTGAAGGAGTGAATCAGCCAAGCAAAGATCAGAGAAGAGAGAAGACATAGCAGAATTGAGATCTAAATAGGTAAGGTAGTGCTAAATCTTATAGATTTTTTGACTATTACTTTCTTACCATTGTAGAAGAAAATTATCTTGAATGAGTGGACCTAAAAATTTTGTGAAATCCTATGGTAACATCAATTAGTGATGCTTGTAAGTCCTTTAGAGTGGGCCACTCTTTAGACAAGACCACAGAGTGATAAGGCCTAGATGATCTTTCTATTAATACCCATTAACTAGGTCACACTAAAAATGTGCATGTAACCTTTAACAAGAATCTCTCCTAGTAGAGCTCACTTCAAAATAGAGAAATTATTTGGGTTGTTAGTCCTAAGTGTTTTTTTCCTTTACAAGATTTCTATGTTAAATCATAGTGTCAATTGTGTGAATGTCTTTATGTTGTAAATTAATTTTAATGGTATTTACTTATTATTACAAATTGGTAACAACTAGATAATAGTAAAGTAAAAGATAAGCTATATTTTTTTTATACTCGATAATAACAGAAACAACGAGATAACAATTTGGAGTAAATTGTTTACAGGTGTGAATTGTGAAGTTGAACAAGTTCACCTAGTTATTTATTTTGATGTTAATAAATTTTTACTGGTACTAAAATATTTGGGAGGCCTACAGGATAATTGGTTATGACTAATTCATCCCTCCCCCCCTGTCAATATCTAACAATTGATATTTATTACTCTAGAATTATATCCGATCTAACATGGGCTTGGCCAAGAAATGGTGAATGAAAAATGAATTATGTGGGCATCAAGCAAGAAGTTATCACCGCTAGAAGTTCATCTATCAAAGTGAAAAGACAATAAAGTTAGTTTACAACACACCAATATCATAGATGTAAAATGAGGGAAACCTTCATTATCTTCAAGTTCTGGTAAAAGGAGAAAGACCCAATCTTTTATTATTATGAGAAAACTAAGCTAGGCCACATATATTAGTAGTTTAATGTGGAAGTTAAGACCTTATATATCAAGGTCACCCCAATTCACTGCTAGATTGTCAAAGAGCTCTCAAAAAGTCCCAATCTTACTCCATGTATGTAAAATGAAGAAAATCCTCAAACTTAAGGCTATGAAGAAAATCCTCAAACTTAAGGCTATGTAAAAAGGGAAGTGCCCCTATATAATTTTATGTATCTGTAGTGGACAAATGTCTGTGGACTTGACTAGAGGTTATCTTGACTCCTTTCTTTCCTACTAGTGCCTATTTGAATGGAGGAACCATGCAATTTTCTTTTGATAATTTATAAAAAGTTTGGCCTAAACCCTTTAGCGATAAAAATAAGTGGCAAATGATTGCTAATGTGCAACCAAATTTAATAGGTCTTTTCAATAAATTCTCTCATTGGGAAGTGAAATCCATGGTCAAGAGTTTAACTCAAAACATGTCACCGCCTAAAGGGCAAAAAGAGAGAAAAAATAGTAGATAATTAAATAATATAAAGAATTTGTCAATGGTAAATATGTAGATATGATTTTTTTTTATTTCAATTAATTATCTAATCCTCGTTTTTGTCAAATTAGAATTAGAATGGGAATTTGACCAATTCTACCTATTTAGATAGAAGATGGAATTATGGTTTTGGGGGTTAAATGGGGATGCCAAATTCTAATTTATCTAAATTCTAATTCCAATTTTGTACACCCAAACACTAGATCTAAAACTTTCTAGAATTACAAAAGCTAATTCTTGTCCAATTTTAGTGACTAAACATGCCAAAGGCACAGTTTTCAAGGCAAGTTTGAAGGTGATTAACACCAAAGAGTACTCCAAAAAGCCAAACAAAGCCTCATTGCTGATAACATCTTTGATAGAAGGCACAAATCTTGGCCCACACCTTACCAAACACAAGTCTCGGCTCAAGGAAGATTTCTTCACATGGGTCCAAAACAATCCTTCCCAAAAGAGAGCACACAACTAAAGAGAAGGGGGACCCATTACGAAGGGTATACAGATGAAAAAAATCCATCAAGATAGAAGACCGAACATCTAATCAAGAAATCAAGAACTCCAAGTAGAAAAAAGATCAATGAACCACCTTAAAAATCCATAGAGGCCAACAGGACCTCATATCCACAAACCCCAATGTAATCCATTAAATGTTGCAAGGAAGGGGTAGAACAAAGAACGACTGCACAAACACCTTCCCAATACCATCAGAATGGTCCTCCTCATCAACATCATCCTCCCTAGAAAATTCATAGTTTCAAAACCCAGCTCCGTTTTTCTTCCCACTTAGAGCCATAAATTGAAATGCATAATTTTATCTATTGTTAATAAGATCAATACTCTTTTTTAAAATATAAAGAAATTATTAAAAATGAACTTATTAAAAATATTTATAATTTCATTATTTTGATATACAAAAGTCTTCTATAAATTTTTTAAATACAAATAATTATTGTTGAATATAATAATCTACTTAAATATATTTGTATTCACATTCAACAAACTCAAATGCATCTCTTCCTCAACAATGTTGTCAAGGATAAAATCATTATAAGGAAGCCTCCAAAAGAGATCCTATAACACCAAACCAAATCAACCAATCATAATTAAGATAAATAATTTATATAATATATAAATAAATATGAACATTTAAAATGGTTTTAATTACAACTAGTAAAATAATATTATAAATTGTAAATCAATTACTATTTACCACTTCAGAGATGTAACTATACTGTGAACACTAGTGAATAGTGTTGGCCTATTAACGAATAATGTAAAATAAAATTATTGAATAGACAACCAATAAAAATATTAGTGAAATAAAATAGTTGAATAAACAAACATTGAAAAAATTAGAAAATAACTTATGAAAAATGTTAAAAAAAATTAAATATCTAACCAACCAAAAAATAGTGCATAACATTTTTTTTTTCATAATATTGTTTTGGTCCCTAAGGGCTCCCCCTTTGATATTTTCAACACTGGATTCATGCCACTTTGGTTAGGAGTTGAAGATTCTTCCCCATTTGCAATTAAAAATTTAATAAACCAACCAATGAAAATAAATTTTTAAATTATTTATTCAAGATATTATAAATAAATTTTAGAACAAATATTTTTATATTTTTAACCTTAGGGTGTATCCCCATCACCCAACCCAACCCAACGAATAGGATGAAATAAGATGCAATACAAGTCCATCGTTTTCATCCAACCTCAAATTGAATCCAAGACTTTAAGGAGAAAACCCAAGACTTTAATAGAACAAGTATTATTGAAAACTATTTACCACATAACAAAAACATAACTATAACAAAAATTCATATGAATACATAAAAATGATAAATAAAATAATTAAATAGCTAACCAATGAAACTAACTTTTAAGAATATGCGTACATACATTGAAAAACGTTTTGCACTTTGCCCAAAAAACATCGCACCCATTCAATTTAGAATTTGCACCAAGTCAAAGTTGCACACTCTATAAAGTAGAAGTTCTACAATTTCATTTGTCACTACTCCTTATAGAGTTTTTCGCACAACATCACATCGAAAGGAAAATTTAGATTTGTTGTAACTGAAGATCAATTATCTAACATGGAAGCTGCGAGGGAGGACAGAATTGTTTTAAGGAGGTATGGCAAGCAATTATTTTCTTAATAGACATGATTTACCTACAATCAATAATGACAATTTGAATTTTCATATATATATTTTCTATCAATGAAGATCAGGTAAATTTTCATTGAAAGTTCAGTAAGAAGTTGTTTTACAATAGTAATGAGGATCACTCTTTGTGATTTAGAATAATGATGTCCTTTTGGATTTTACTATTTTTTAAAAATAAAAATGTGTGAAAATAGTTATATAAATTGATTTAGGTTTTTTGATTGTGTATGTGTTTCTAAGTATGAATATTTCCTGTCATTCTCAGTAACAAGGATCATTTTTTTTAATTTAGAATAATAACATTGTTTTGGTTTTTACTGTTTTTAATATAATAAATATGTGCCAAAATAGTTATATAAATTATTATAGGTTTTCAGATTCGATTGCGTATGTGTTCTGAAGTATGAACATTGGGGATGAAAGATAGCAAAAGATGTATAACCTCTCTTGCTATCTTTAATTTGTATAAACCTATGATCTTGCTATCTTTCATTTTCATCCCATGATGGATCCCTAATGTGATTGGAAAGGTTGATGTTAAAAAACACATTCACAATCGAATTCAAAAACCTATGATAACTTATGATAGATTATAAACCTAATATAGCAAATATGTTTGAAAATAGTTACATAAATCTAATATCTCTTTGTATCTTAATAGTTGATCCATATTTCTGACAAGGCTCCAAACTAAATATTATCTATTTAAGAACATTCACTAATCCCATCACAAAATTTCGAAGCATAATAATCTGTAGAACTCATGATATTAAATTCTGAAAATTTATAATTAAATTAATGTCACTTTCAAATATATTTTAGGTATGATTCTAAAGGTTGATGCAGATAAAATTGACATTCTTGAATCCACAAACTAGGACAATAAGTAAGAAAAAAGATAATAATTATCCAAGTATGTTTTCTACACAATCTTTTAAAAAATGATTTAGATTAAGCAATTGTTTCCCCTTACATTTCTATTCTGATGCAAAAGTTCTTAGGGTCCATTAATCTTGATCAGCTAATCTCGATTTATATATTTTTTAAAAATATATTATCTTAGACCTAAAAACTATGTTTTATATGATAAATAATAATATTGTTGTCGTCAAATTTGATTTTGGAATGGATTGTGTTTTATTTTTCACATGACTTTTCAATCACAGAATGTGATCCATCATTAGAATGAAAGAGAGAAAACATAATGATAGGTAAAAGAGTGATATGAAAAGTTGATGTAGAAAATAAAACACAATACGATCCAGAAACTAGGAAGACATTCTTTTAAAATGTTGCATGGGGGATTTTTGAAGAGGGACTTCTGGAGTTTTCGCTCTGCTAGGGTTTTCTTGCTTCATGCAAACTTGCAATTTTTTTTGTGTACAGCCTTCCGCTTGTACTCCCCTTCTGTCGGCACTTGTCATACCGCATTTACTGTGGGAGCTTTAGGTTAGGATATAATGGCTCCGGCCAGCGGTGAACCAGTTGTTTCTGGTGTTCACATTACTACTTCGGACTGCCATGGCGCCGCCACCAAACAAACGCCCGCGCAAGTTTGTCCCGAAGGTTTTCCATGAGGTAAGCATGATATTGTCCTTCCTTTGCAAGAATTTGATGTCGCATGTGACTGGTTAGAACAACATACCTTGATTGGATATTTTTTTGGTAGGACCCCACCTGAAGCTATGCTCAGAGAATGGGTTAACAAAGCTGGACCCCGCATGGCAACCACCTTGATGCTGTACAAAACCTTACCAAAGGTTTTTTTTAATTTCGTTTCACTAACCCATCACAAGCTGATGCGGTTTTTACCAACGCCCCTTGGTCTGTGCGTTCCTCTCTCCTTGTATTTCAGAAATGGTCCTGAGACTTCTCTGTCTTGGACGATAAAAAGCTTAGGGTTCCTGTTTGGGTTGAATTCCCAGGTCTACCCTTGCCCTGCTGGCCTTTTATTGAGTCTATTTCCCAAGCCCTTGACAAAGTTGTTACCAAGGAGCCAAAAAATTTTTTTAATGCTCGCCCTTAGTGGCATGTTTGCATTGAAGTTGATCTTTCTAAAGATCTCAAGGATTCGATGGAAATCCAGATTGGCGCTCAAACCTTCGCATAGAAGGTGCTTTACTTGAACCTACCTAACACCTGTTATAGGTGTCAGTCTGCAGAACACAAGATCAGGGACTGCCCTTTGGCCACGCCTAGGATCAAATCCCAGCCTAAAGCGACGCCTGTCAGGTAGGTCGAAGGAAAAAAAGAAGAATGGGTTACTGTTGGGCGCAAAGGCAAGCCTGCCTTGAATCCTTTGGCCCCCAAGCCATCCTATGCGGCCGTAATCGCGATTCCTCCTACTTCCATCGAAGTATCAACACCTACTAGCGTGGAGACGCTAGCGGCTTTTGTTGCACCGATTTTGGTTTTGTAGGTTTCAAACCCTGCTGGCTTGCAGGGGATTAAGGTAGCCGCCAAGACCTCGTCCTTGGCTGGGTCTCGTTCTCCTCTTGCAATCTCTTCCATAGTACCACTAGCAACAAGGCGTTCTCACAGTCCTCCTCGACATGTGGAAATATCAGGGGTCAAATGGCAAGCTGTAAATCCAGAGGATTTCCTGTCTGACTTCCAACCAGTTTCTACCTTTTTGCAGAATAGTTACTCCTCTCTCGAGGACGAGGATGATATGGAAGAGTTTTCATGAACTTCCTCTCCTGGAATGTTCGAGGTCTTACATACCTCCCCAAAAAATTCTATGTCCGGGATACCCATCATAGACTTGGGAATTTAGATTTTCTTTGCCTGCAAGAAGTTAAGATTTCTAGTTTCATGCTTTCTGCTGCATGCCGAGTCATTTGGCAGGATAGTGTCATGTTTTCTTCTTAGCATGAAGCTAGCCGAGGTGGTGTAGTTACTCTCCTGTCACCTCACCTTCATTCTTCTATTATTTCGCACGGTTCTGACCCCACACACCGTATTATTTGGGTTTTTCTTTCCATCAACAATCATTCTTTTGGAGTCATTAATGTTTATGCCTCTAATGATGCTGTGGAAAGGGCACAAATGTGGGTTTGGCTTGCTGACAACCTACCGCCTGCTACTTGGGTCCTATGTGGGGACTTCAATATGGTTGAAGTGGCCTCTGACAAAGATGGCATTCTACCTTTCCGTTGGATAGCTGGGAAAAGACAAGCCTGGTTTCACATGCGTCATAAATTGGGCCTCTTTGATCCCAATACTAGCCGCTATCATGATAATGGGGCTTGGCACACTTGGTCCAATTTTTGAGCCGGTCCTGATCGCATATTGAAACGTCTTGATCGTGCTATGATCTCGGTGCAATCTTTTTTTTATTTTTATGAAGATCATGATCTACCTTTCATTCCCCTGACAGATGTGATGTTGTCAGACCACTATCCCATTTATTTTGGCATTTCTTGGCAAATAGCTATCCCCAAAGTGGTTAAGTCTCAATTCTTCCTCAACACATCTGTGCTATTGCATGCCTCCACTATCTCCCACATACAACGTGTCTGAAATTTGGAACCATGTCCACATTCCCATCGAGGTTGGATTCAATGGTGGAATGATGCCATTACCAGAATGGCTCATTTTTTGTGCATCTACGGGCGTCAGTTGGCAATTTTTAGAAAATGTTCTTATGAAGCCAACACCCTTGCCCTCAAAAAAGCCTCTGAAGCGCTCACCTTCAACCCTTTTGATGTGGATCTGCAACTTCAGCTTGCCAAGCTTTGCCATGAAAAGAAAATTGCTGATAACTATGCTACCCGAGGAGCTCAAATCAAAGCCCGTCTCCACTGGTTGGAGGTTGGCGACAAAGCCTCGAAGGAGTTCTTTCAGGCTCTACGAGCCCATCATACCAATATTGGGATTAAAAAGATAAAACAGGGAGCTGAGGTTCTTTCCAATCTATCAAACATCCTGCAAGCTTTTGTTCTTCACTATGAGAACATTTTTGATTCACAGGGCCATTCGGTTGCTTAGGAGGAGGCTCTCATAAAGTGTATCTCTGTTACTCCAAACCGCCTCACGGTTGAGCAACGTGCTTTCTATGAACAACTTCTTTCCCTCCGAGACCTTAAAGAGGCAGCTTACTCCATGGTGGATGAAAAATCCCCTAGGTGTGATGGATTTCCTTGTGAATTTTACAAACATCTTTGGGAGCAAATTGGTCCTGATTTGCACAAAGTCTATCTTGAAGAATACCATTCTAAAAGCTTAGGAATGATCATAAATAAAGGCAATATTAAGTTCATACCTAAAGCTGGTGATCCTGAGGACATCTGCAATTGGAGACCCATCACCCTCCTCAATGTGTCTTATAAGATCATTGCTAAGGCGCTCTCTCTCAAAATCCGCCATATGCTTCCTCTAATTGTGCGGCCTGAACAAACTGGCTTCATCAAATCCAGGTATATTCTTGACAACATCATTGCTGTCTGGGAAGGTATGGAATGGGCCCGTAAGTCCAAGCAGTAGGCTATCTTTTTAAAGATAGATTTTGCTAAAGCCTATGATCATATTGAATGGCCTTTCATTTTGGCTATGCTTTAGGCTCTGGGTTGTGGTCCCAATTTCCTTTAGTCCGTGGAGATGCTCTTTGGTGACGCTAATGCTTGCATCACCATCAATAATTCACAATCTTAAGCTTTTGGACTTTTTTGTTCCATCAGACAAGGTTGTCCGTTAGCTCCTGTGCTTTATGTCCTTGCTGCCGAAGGCTTTGGTTATTTACTTGCTCATTCTGTGTCTTCTGGGCTGGTCCATGGCATTTCCTTGCCTGATTCTTCCTTCTAGTTAGTCAATGGTCATTTTGCTGATGATTATTTTCTCACTCTTCTTGAGGATGAAGAAAACATCAAAAATGTGTTAGATTGTCTTGACACTTTTTGTCAAGCCTCTGGATCTGCCATTCAATGGCATAAAACGCTTTGTTACCGACAGTCTTTTTTGCCAGCTCCACCTTGGCTCAGCCAATTCCAATGGAAATGGGTTACTCATGGAGAAATTTTCTGCTTTCTTGGCATTCCCTTTGCTTTCCAGGCTTCCCCTGTGGAACTTTGGAATGATGTGCTTACAAAGATTACCAAAAAGCTTGATTATTGGATCACTAAGCTGCTTTCTCTTGCTGGTAAGTTCTAGATTTGTTTTAAGATTTTGGCTGCCACCCATGTGTTTTATTCTTCTTGTTGGGCTCCCTCCAAAGCTTCATACCTCAAATTAGAACGTTTGCTCAGAGATTTACTTTGGGCATTTGGTTTTGACCATCATGGTTTTCACAGAGTTGCTTGGGATTTTTTTTGTCTCCCAAGGGAATCTGGGGGTCTCGGCCTGCTTTCCACTCGGAAGCAGGGCCTTGCTCTCTATGCTAAATGGATTATAAGAGCTATTTCTAGAGATGAAGCTTGGAAAATTCTTGTCAGACATTGCATCTCTTCAGGCTTCCTTGCTAACAGACTGGCCTGAAAGGGAATTGGTTTTCAGACTCTTCTCACTATGCGAGAACTAGTGGTCATATAGGGCTCCTTCATTATAAAGAGCATGTGGAAAGCCTGGGAAGCTGTTAAACCTTGGCTTCATTGGGCTGGTAATGAGTTCCGCAATGGGCTATCCTTAAATCAGTAGAACATTTGGTGGTCTCCCCTATTTGTCTTCCTGGTTATTCCTCTTGCCAAGACTCAAGGTGCCAGTGCTCTGTGTTTCTATAAACGAGGCATTCGCACTACTAAGGATATCTTTTCAAGAGTCACCATGAATTTTAGGTCTTGGGAGGATATGCAAGTTCAATATCGCCTTGTTCGTGCCGATCGTCAGACTTATGAGCTTCTGTTGTCTTCCATCCCTGTGCACTTACTTCATAAAGTGGGGATTCAATCTGTTTGACCTTGGTGGTATGATTGGAAGTGGTTTCCTGCCACTCCATTTACCAATTATAAGCCCAATATGGGATATAGATGGCTTTCACCCCACCTTCCGATGGTAGACATGCTTAATCAACGGTGGCATTTGCATTCTTCGCTTTCTCAATGGAGAAAATGGTTCGACACCATTTGGAGTGCCATTACAAAACCTAAGATTGCTTACTTTGCTTGGTGCCTTGCTTTCCAAGGTCTTCCCCTAGGGCCTCGGCTCAAGCACATTGGGGTTCCTGACCCCAGATGCCCCTTCTGTGGCCAACCTATGTCCTTTTTGCATATTTTTTGGTTTTGCAAATGTGCTCAGAATTATTGGCACTGGATCCATGATTTTTTCAAGCCTTTCAAGCCCGAACCTTTTTCATGGCACATGATCCTTCTGGGTGATTCCCCCATATTTCCTCGAAAGTTTTTCCAGATTTGGCATACCTTCAGGATGGAAATTTTTTTTTCTCTATGGAAAGATAGGAATGCAGTTTTATTCACTCACAGTTTTTTGGATGTTAACATTGCAATGTACACTAAGGCATGCATTTGTAACAATGTCATTATGCAGATACAGGTGCAAGCTAATAAAGTTGCACTGGAGATTGCCCACTTACAAGAATTGTTAAACCACTGGGGCAATGCTCCTTGTACCGTTGCCAGAGTGCCTCTGGAGGCCTCAGCTGATGCTTCCTCATCCCACAGTCGCCGTTCCAGACGCCAGTCCTCTGGCCGCCATTCTCACATGCCGCACTCCCAGGGTCCCTGCCATCGCTCTCCCAGCGATGGTCATGGCAGTTGGAGGCGCCGCTCTGCTTCCCCACCACGTCGTGGTGCTAGCTGGTCCCTAGCTCCCCCCCCTAGGCAGGCTTCTGGCTGGTCTTCGGCTCCTCCCCCTAGACGGGCACACCCTGGCAAGTTTCCTTGGCTGGCCTTGGCAATTTCTCCTCCACGGCCAGACAAGAAGGATGCGGGGACTGCAACTACACCAGATCCTATAGATGCTGCTGACCGCTGGACTGTTCCTAGTTTGCCTTACAATCCCACTGATGCATGGGGATTTCCAGATAAAGATGATCCTCCTCCCTCTGCTGGTACTGCCTTGGCAGCATGAGGATTGTTTTTTTTTTTTTTTGATGAATAGTTTATAGTTTCTGGCTGTAGCCATGTTGTTTGCTCTGGCTTTGGCCGATTGAACTCATTCGCGGGGTGATCCTGTATCCCCTGGCCCTTTTTTGTGAATTGTAATCTTAGTAAATTTTATTAATTGAAAAGGACTATTCATCAAAAAAATGTTGCATGGGGGCAAAAAATTTAATACAAGGGTTGTTAGGCCCTTACCTGCGGGGCGCCATGATTGCAGAAGAAGAAAATGCTATGTTGCAATGGAGGGAGGATGTAGCCCTCAAAAATTTCAGAGGAATACAGAGAAATAAGTAAACATAAACGAAAAAAAATTTAAGAAAATTGGCAGGAAAGTCTAGTTGGAGACTCGTTCTTCTCAGCCAGGCCTTGGGTTTCTTATATACAATGCAACTCAGGCAGGTATTACTCTGGTCTATTTAGTTGAGTACATTCATAATCGTTAAGTTGTTTCGTATTCTTGCTTAAAGATTTGTTCCTTTATGGTTTTTATGGGTAATTGATAGTGGCTTGGCAAGCATATTAGCTCCCTTTAAGTTTTATGGATATTTGATAGTGGCTTGGCAGGCATATTAGCTCTCTTTAAGTTTTGTGTAAATATAAACCAAAGAATTTAGAACTAAAGAGGTGATAGTTGTGTCTGAAATTATATTGAACACCATTCCTGAAAATTCAAGGTTCGCTTATGGCATATGTGAGGTCATAGAAAAATTGGTCCCTAAACATTCTTGAAATTTATCAATTACTCTCAATGCAAATGGCTCACGCGTCACATATATCTTACAAGATACTGGTACTTGGCAATGTTTAAAAAAGCTAAAGGGTAATTCAACTTGCAATTCACAGTGTCTCCCAAACAGTGGGTCAACATGCAGCTAGTCATTACAGAGAAATTTTCAATTGTTCCCGACTGCCAACAGCAACACAGATTAGAAGAACAGAAGGATCTGCTTTGGTATTCAAGTGTTGTGGTATACAAATTGCATCTGGTTTCGCTATAGAATTTCATGTTTCAGGGAATGCAATCCACTTGTCAACTGTTAGGTCTCATCAAGGGCTAGCCACTTGACACATTTGTGCTAATCTGGTATATCATATTCCTTGTGCTTTTGGTAAAAGAAAGAGGAAACGATATTCTCTTTACTTTTTTGGAGACATTCAGTTGCTAAGTTGTATTGGATGTCTTCAGGCTTAATCCAAATTTATCTTGACTTCCTACTCTCTCTCATGAAATAGATAGTCAAGGAAGGCTGTAAAATTTGGGGCATACAATTACTTGCTAGCTATCGGGTCTTCCAAGCTAGTTGATAATAAAAATGGCATGATAATTTTCTTAGCAAAGTTTGTATGTTTGCTGAGTATACCCTGCATTTGTGTAGCAAGACTCCCTCATATCTCCTTCTTCATCCTCTTCTGCAATGACCAACACTAAAATGCTTTGAGATTGAAGGTAGTGGTGCTTTGTCATGCTTGAAACCTGCAAATGTGAAAATAGCAGATGTTTCTTTAGTGTCCTTTGCATGATCATCTTAATGGTGGTGATTGCTACTACAACTTTATTTTGTTAGCTGAAATTCTATACGTTTTTGTGATGCATGAAATACGTTAAATTATTGCCATGGGCTAGAAACTACAGTGCACGAATCGCTACAATGTTCTGTTCATGTTATAACTTTCTGATGTGTAACGCTTTTGGCTGTACATTGTTATAATATTTCTTGTCAACTTAAAGTGCTACAAGGAATACTACAACAGCTGAGATTATGTGGATTCTCATACTACAACCATGAACATGCTATACCTTATGAGATTTTGTGCAAAATACAATTATAGTGACCATGTAATCAATGTTATGATGCGATCTGAAACTTCCTCTTTTGGAGTGCTCCACTTCTTACACCCTTCTTGTTATGCACAAGTAATGATTGTTTTTCTTCTCCTACTTTGCATAACCAATTGAACTTGGATTTTGTTCCCATGGCCATCCATGATAAGCACGGTATCTCCCTCGGTTGCCCATTACTGTACAACATGTGGAAAAAATACATGCTACAAAAACACCATTGTCATGGAAATATATACATGTTTACAACACAAGAATATCTTGTAACGATAGCAATAATTGTAAACTTTGCATATATTTCGGATTCATATCTCCTATGAGTGTGTTCTGACCTTCCCCTTCCTATTGCCTTGGAAAGTAGATGGTTCTTTTGTCATCCTTGCTATGGAACATATATTCCTTAGTGGTTTTGTATTGCATAATATCAGAAGCTATTTTACCTCTGACTGGTACAAGGAACAAGATACTTGTGTTCTTTTGTAAAATATCCTTCTTGCATTTGAAACATTAATGAATTAGTTACGCTTTTTATGCCATTCTTGATTTCCCATACGTTGGGTTGCCTCTTTCCTAGGCTTGGCTAGTGGTTATGTTGGCAGAGTTAAATCCCTCCATTTCTACTTCACATATACTGGAAAGAGTAGTCTCATACTCTTCTGCCTTATTTGAAAGTGCTGTGTCTCTGAAGGCTCTACTTTCCCATCTTGAGGCAGAATCTCACTCTCCTCTACTACATTGTGCTTGTATTAATCTAGCAGTGACAACCTGCAAAATGATGATTCATAAAAATAGGAATAGAGTATATTTTACCTTTCTTGAACCATTCTTGGTCTGTGCATGGTGTAGACTCCTTCAAACATTCACCAATCTCCATGTTCTTGATTCCAGGGCACTCTTATTGAGATATTTGCTCAACTCAAACTGTGATGCTTTGATTGGCCATTGATTCTCCTTCCCTTATACTCTATCATAGCCCATCCGTGTTAGTAGCTTGGAGCCTGCACCCTCAGTATGCTTTTTTTTATTGCCAACAAATTGATCAGATTTCACATTTTGGAAGAAGACATGTTTGTTGTTCTCTTTGCATGCATTTCACTATCTAAGAATTGCAAATTAGGTTCATATTGAATAAATACTAGTGTATATTTTTCTTCTTTTAAACCAAAATAGAGAACTGTATAAAAATCGATATTCCTAATGCTGATGTGTAGAAGGCTGAAAATATTAGAACTGTATGTCAAGATGAGAGGAGCACCATACTGCAGAACAATGAAAGTTTGTAGTTGTGCTTCATATTGTTCGAAGTCCATCTTCACATTCTGTGCAATCAAACACATTTGATTCAAAGGACTTCAGTACTACCTTAACCATTCAATCGATATTTTCATTCTTCAATGCAATTGAGGTTGGATATGATGAGTTAAAATAACTCTGAATTTTTTTCTTATTCTCTCGTCCATTATACTCTTTGCCATTCTTAGTACTATTTATTAAGTGCCTGCTAGAAATATTTTAGGAGTCACTAAGCTGTAGGTCTAAAATGACCATTCTTCTACTTTAGAATGTGTTAGCAAGCTATCACATTTAGTCTTGTCTGTGTTGATGCAAAATAGTGTACTAAGCATAAACTGGTCTATTATCTGTAGAGTGTTTTTATGTGTCTTTGGGAAAGTTCAACATCTAAAATGTTTTTCAGAAATCTTAGACATGGAGACGTACTTGTGTGATTTCATTGAATGTAACTATGGAAATATGATGTTTACAGCTATCAATTGAAGATTCTTGCCACAGCTATTGAGAGGAACACAATTGTTCTACTAGAAACAGGCTGCGAAAAAACACATATTGCAGTTCTCCTTATGAAATATATCGCTCAAAACCTGCAAAAGGAGCACAAGGAATGCCTGATAATATTCTTAGCACCTGCAGTTGCATTAGTCAAACAGGTAACGTCGAGTACACTATTCTGTCAATCTAAAATAACATGAGAGATACGATGTGATCAAGTGCCTGATTGAGAACATAATCATAACCTCTCTTCTTCAACTTTGAAAATTCCAGCAATTTGAATATATAACAATACATACAAACTTGCAAGTGGCATGTTATATTGGAGGGAAAGCAGTAAAAGACTGGAAAGAAGCAACATTGAATGAGGTAACTAAATGAAACTTCAATATAACATACCATTGGATTCAAATTGCTTTTCCATTTTAGTTCTGAATGGTCTGGGGATCAAATTGCAGGTGCTTGTGATGACTCCTCGGATTTTACTTGATGGCTTGGATAATAATTCAATAACCCTAGAGAAAGTCAACCTCATGATCTTCGATGAGTGCCATCATGCAAGCAAACATCATCCATATGCTAAAATTATGAGGGTAAGTGATTGAATTTGTTTCTAAAATTTTGTTAAAATATGAAACTAATTAACAATTTATATGTTTGTATTGAAGGTTTATCAGAAAACGTCTCAACAAAAGCCCAAAATATTTGGAATGAGTGCATCGTTGGTCACAAATAAGGGTGAGTACACTATCTGATATAGGAAAATAAAAATAAAGGACTATCATCAAATTTAAGAGACATTTTTCCTGAGATCTCATCTTTCTAGCTGGTATGCATATGCATCATATATTCTTTTAAATTGTATGTACTTGGACCTATTAAATTTTTTGTGATCTGACAGTTACTGTCTGTGCCTCATCTTACAAACCTACACTTTTTTATAATTATTCATATTCTTGACTGATGATGATATGGAAGTTGTTGTGTCTTTGGCCCAACACTTCATGTCCTCCTTGTTTCTAGATTTTCATGTCCTCCTCGTTTCGTGTTTTTATGGATGATGCTTGAATGATTATCTCATTTCAAACTTGTCACATCCCATCAGATGCCTCCACAGTGAATGTGCAACGAGAAGATAAAATATATATTACAAAAAGAGATAGTAAACAAATAAATAAAATAACCAATTAGTATGATTTTTCTATGGATTGATGTGGAAATGCTATATTTCACCCTGTTTGGTTGAGGATGAACCCCTGGTGTAGTATGGGATGCACCAAATCCTCTTCCCAATTATATGACGGAGCAAAAGAACAAGGAAAGGAATGAGGCCTATGGTGTAGTACATAATGCACTAACATCTTTCTCTTTTGGGGATGCACTGGGGATAGTGGATAGTTATGCACTATATATGAGCTGATCATTATTCTTAGAGTGATTTTGTAAGAGCCAATAATTATTGTCTGGTGTATCCTCTATTAGTTAGTCACTATTGCGTAGTAATATATGATGGAGCTACTCCCCGTGTATGCGATGAACAACAAGCTAGTCAGCTTGTAATGTACCTGCAATGTGAAGGACCTAGTCCTTGTATAAGGAACACCTTCTCAAGACCTCTATGTTATTGGAAATGTTGGGCAAGCATAACATAGTGGTCCAGACCACTATGTTATGGAAAATGTCAGGCAAACATTAATGTGTACCTGTGATGTGAGGGAGTTAGTCCTTGTACCCATGAGCATATGGCTAAGTGATAAAACTAATGAATGATAAATATGGGTATTCAACCAACATTGGATGGTAGTAGATATGTTTTATTGGATGGGACCAAGCTCTTAGTATCACATAATTAATAGATAAGATTAAAGATATCAAGATCTCATCAAGAGGAGAGAGTAACCTTCCTTTGATTGCTAAATATGAAGCCTCTAACTTACCTTGGGAGGATACATAGGGAGGGTTACTAGGAGTGTTTATAATCTTCACTTCGGAATTAAACAAAAGTTACTTGGTTGTTTTAGTGAAAATCAAAAGTAAAAATAAAAGTTGCAACTAAGGGTGGTTGCTACATAGGCATCTGGTAAACCAAGTTCAAACACTAGAGACCTATGAATCCCACTTGAGTTTAGATTAAGGATATAATATTGTAGCATTGAATGATCCTAATTAAGTCATACTCTTGGTCCACATTTTCTTTGAAATCCTTCAATAAATTTTAAGCCTATGAGAATGGTTGGCTAACCCTAAGACATCCTAGGGAGAGTGTGAAAGGGAATATTCTTATAAGAATTGTCAACAAATATCAAATTGTGTAGTGAAATTTATGTTATTTAATTTTTATTAATTTGATGACCAAGTTTTACTCTAATTTGAGATCCTGTCATGTCTGGTAGTTATCATGGTATATCTAAAAATACTAAGATTTGTCTCTTTATAGGAGCATGAATTGCTAATTATACAATTGGCAACACCCTCCAAGGCTAGTTTGCAAAATAGTAACGAGACTCACCAAGTCGTCAAATATCTTATATTTCTATAAGGCATTTCTATTAATATACCTGGCTCTCTGAGTCATTGCTGAGTCACCACCGAGTCCGAGCTGGGTCACGAGTCTAATTGCCCTTGCCGAGTCAGAGCTGTGTCCGAGTCTTATTACTTTGGTTCGTAACTATCTTAATACTTGAAATTACTATATATTTGAATGAGCAAGAGAGAATGCTTACAAATTAAATGAAATTGAGTTGGTTGATTGATATCCTTTATTTAATGGGACCAAGTTCATATTACCGCTTAAATCAATAGTTAAGGTTAAAGAGATCAAAATATCATCTAGAGGAGAGAATAAAATCCCTTTGATTGCTAACTACTAAGCCTCTAACTTCCTACAAGAGGATATGTAGGAAACATCACTAGGAGTGAACTGTCAAGGCTTAGATCTAGGTCTATGGATGACTCTAGTTATGGAGACTGAACACTATCATGAGTGAGCATGGAGTGTTATATTGTTGTTGCCAGCATGGTGAATGGAGGAGTATTTGTAATCTCCACTTCAGAATTAAAAAAAAGTTACTTGGTTGTTTGAGTTAGTGAAAATCGAAAGTAAAAATAAAAGTAGCAACTTAGGGTGGTTGCTACATAGGTATTAGGGAAACCAAGTTCAAACACTAGAGACCTATGAATCCCACTTGAGTTTAGATTAAGGATATAATATTGTACCATTGAATGATCCTAATTAAGTTGGACTCTTGGTACACATTTTCTTTGAAATCCCTCAATAAATTTTAAGCCTATGAGAATGGTTGGCTAACCCTAAGACATCCTAGGGAGGGTGTGAAAGGGAATATTCTTATAAGAATTGTCAACAAATATCTGAGTGTGTAGTGAAATTTGTGTTATTTAATTTTTATTAATTTGATGACTAAGTTTTACTCTAATTTGAGGTCTTGTCATGTCTGGTAGTTATCATGGTATATCTAAAAATACTAAAATTTTTCTCTTTATAGGAGCATGAATTGCTAATTATACAGTTGGCAACACCCCACATAGTTTGTAAAATAGTAACAAGACTCGCTGCAAGTCACCCAGGTTGGTGAGTTAGGTTACCCGTAACCATGACCCACCAAGTCATCAAATATCTTATATTTCTATAAGGTATTTCTATTAATATACCTGGCTCTTTGAGTCACTGCAGAGTCACGATTGAGTCTAAGCCGGGTCCGAGTCTCATTGCTTTGGTTTGTAACTATCTTAATACTTGACATAACTATATGTTTGAATAAGCAAGAGAAAATTCTTATAAATTAAAAAAAAATTACTTGGTTGATTGAGTTAGTGAACATTGTTAAGTAAAAATAATAATAGTAGCAACTCAAGGTGGTTACTAAAAATCTGAATAAATTTTGTTTTACCCATAAAATAGCAGGATTTGTCTTATCTCATGTATTTAGGAATCATCGTAGGTTTACCCTTAGTATAGGAAAAATAATTTAATATGTAGATGAATAGAAGCTTTTGCAATGAGATATTAGATTAGTAGTAGTGAAGAACGGACACCAAGAACAAGAATAAGTGGTACTGGTGATTAATCCTTTTTAAAATTAAGTCTACAGAAATTTCCTAACCATAAATACTGATTCATTCCATTACTAATCTAATCTAATATGATACAATATACTGTAATTATGTAATTATGAAGTATATATCTCTTGGAAATAACACTCAACAGTTCGTAAATAATATATTTAATGTTGAGAAGATGCTATTAGCTATTTATATTTGCATTGATATCTGCAGGGTTTTCTTCCAGCAGTGATTGTGAGAAACAAATAACATAAATTGAAGAAATCTCAGATGCTCAGGTAAATCTGATGACCCCTATTGTGAGAAACTAGTAACATTTCCGTCATTTCTTCTTGGATCTTAATTGTAACCGCATTAATTAACATGCCGAAACAGACCATTACAGTGGAAGATAAGCGTGAACTTGAGTCGACTCCAGACCCTCCAAAGCAAATAACTAAATTTTATTCCTTGTCAATTGAACATCAATCCCTACAAAACAAATTGGTTTCTGTGCATCATCTTTTTGAGGAAAGCATATCAAAAAGCATCAGAGCAAATGTTGAATATTGTCTTCAGAATCTGGGTTTGCTCTGTGCTTTAAAGGTATGGTTTTTTACTTTTTTAATATTAAATTTTTATTTCAGTAATGTTCTATTGAGATTTTCATTTGTCACACTGAACATATATAGGATGTTAAAGAAAATACATTTGTAGTTCTCGTGGTATTTAAGATGCGCAATTGTAGATGGATTTACTGTTGCTCTAACTAAACCCCTTCTGTTATTATACCTCATCATACATTCATTCCTTGGCAAGTCTCAGTATGGTATCTTCCATGCACGACTCTATTGTTTGATCCAGCTGTCACTTGCATCAAGTGCCTTTTTGTGCAGTGCCTACATGACTGTGTTATTCATCTTGATATTTTTTGATTTCAACTTATAAAAAAATTTAGAAGGTTTAAGCACTCTTACTGCTACAACATTCACATGAGTTTATCTCTGAAAACTTCTAATCCTTTAACCGATAGTGGTGCTGATCAAATATTCTAAAAGGAATTTTAAAAAAATATTTAGAAAAGAAAACTATTGATAAAATTTTAAAATGAAGGAGAATAAACCTGCTACTGAATCTTCTGTTTTCTACATAACTCACCTCCTTCTCTGTAGATGGAGAAACGATGTTTTCATTAGACCACCAGAGTTGCATTTTTCATTCACAGACAAACTCAATGCAGTTCTGATGATCTAATTAAAAAATGATTTCAACACTTACAACTGCAACCTCACTTTTTTTATAAATGAATTCACAGTCTAATGAAAATACTAAGTCCTGTATGAAGTCTCCAAACACATGCTTCATTAATAAACTAACTGAAAATGCTTTGAATGTTACATGAATTCAGAGCCCGGATATATATAGGAGCGAGGACCTTGCATGCAACTTTACTACTGAGATTTTCTCCATGTGTCTTCCATAATTCTGCTAAATTATCATTATTATTCTTTCACACTCTTAACAAAATACCTGCGTGTCTGCTGAATCGTGGATTACTTCATCACTGCTTGATGCCTGCCTGTGTGTGTACTATACCTACAGGTTGTGCCTCTTCCTCAGTCATGTAGCTAACATGCACAGATCAATCACCAAGTTGTTCAGACCTAATTACATTAAGGTGGGTTCTTTTGATATCCACAAAGTAGATTCTGTCATCATATAGATTCCTCCCACTTTTTTTTTTCATTGTTCTTTGGTCAACTAAACTTCATCTTAGTGACTGTTCCACTATGTGATCCAATGAAATTTCATTTCAACTGTGCAAATTAAGTTTCTTACGATGAATCCAAAAACATACCTCAAACTGTTGTCAAGGATCAAGCTTATCTATACCTACTTCGCTGTCGTAGCTGGGTGTAAATCTTTTTCTTCCTGTAATTAAGTCTAAGGAAGTGCATCGATTGAGCATACGTGCAGGTGTAAATCTTTTTCACTTTTGTGATCCTCTACTCCTTTACGATATACTAAAATGATCAAGATTCAAAAGAGACAACAAGACTTGCCAATAAGGCTTGGGAAACATGATTTTGTGTATGTTAAAAGAGAGAACATCTGGACAACATCTTGATATTGGAGCTTTGCTCCTTGAGAATGATGTTTTGTTCTGCTTTCAGTTGCTTGAGCTATATCCTATATGTCTAACTTTTACCTTCACACACTTTATAAAGGATAGCCTCAGGTCTAGTGGTTATTAATAATAGCTAAGTGAATTTAATTGTTTCTTTATGATAATATTAATTTGTTCAGAACTTTTATTCATGTCTTCTTGTTACATAACTAATTATTAGACTACACGAGACTGGTTTTATACATTAACATGAAATCTATCAATCATATAGGCTATTCAGTTATACAGTGAAAAAGAGAAGTTACATGAGACTGCTACTGGAACGGTAGAAATGGAGGAATATGCTCTAGATGATTATCTAAAAGATGCTCGTAGACTCTTTGAAGAAGAATTACCATCTGGTATGCATGTCCACCACACTTTCAAGGGGTAGTAAATCATGAACAATAATTTTCACACGAAACTTATTTGGTCAGTTGAGAAATCTTTATTAATTTTTTTGCTTTGCACTTCTAGAACCTAGAATAACTGGCATAACTGCTAGGATGGTCAGAGTGCCATCATGCAATCCCGGCCAATTATATAACATAGATGTAAGATTGCTAAATATTTGTATAAATAGGCATTCTAACCACTCTGAATGTTCATAACATGGACATTGAGGAGTCTATTAAGGAATGCAGCTAAAAGTGATCATCATCAAACAAAAATACATCTGACTGAATCCGACCATCTTATTCTGAATTCAATTGTCATGGATTTTCATAAATCCGAAAGAAACAAATTACAGCTGAAAAAAAAGTTGTTGATTTTCTTGTAGTATAAAATGTTGTTACTTATTCGGTGTAAACATCAAATTAAAAATATTGAATTTGAGACTTCAGATGTGAACAAATTATTCAAGACACCTGAAGGAATTCACAATGCTGTTAAACATGGCATTTTAACTCAAAAGTTGGAGCAACTATTTTTTAATACAGAAGAGGTATGAGAAATCTGTGAGAAAAATTAATTAAAATTTCAACAACTCACAACCCTAAACCTAAAATTTATACTCGGCACTTAAAAACTGCTCAGCACATGAAGGTGCCGAGTGCCAGTTTTACTCGGCACTTGATGGTGCCGATGCCAATTACGCTCGCACTTGAAGATGCCGAGTGACAGGAAAAGTATATGTGCCAAGTTAGCTCGGCACAAGGAAGCCGAGTAAGCTCGGCACACAAAGGAAATGCTCGGCCACAATGGATGCCGAGTAAGCTCGACTCCAACTAAAGTTTATAACTTAGAAAAATTTCAATGTGAATGCATTCACCATTAAAATCAGACAGCCAAAGCTTTACGCTTTTGAACAAATTTCTCAAATGTAACATACAAGGGAAGATCAATAGATTCAAGTATGCTTGCTTGCATTCTATTCAATCTTTCATTAAACTATTACAAATCTGGGAGCATCCGGTTTCAACCAAAAAATCCTAAAATAACCCTAAATTGATAATACTTCAAACTTCAATAAACTTTAAACATGCAACTCTAATGGCTGCATACAAAGGTGCCTGGAGCAATCACTGCTTCAACAAGACGAATCTAACAATGAAAAACTTACAGAATGATCAGAGAGAAGACATGCAACTGCAGGCATGAAATAAACAAACTTCCTTCTCTGCACTTTGACGATTGGATCTGCTCACCTTCTTCCACTGCTCTTCTCTGCAACTTCTAATCTGATCTACTTGATTTGCAAAACTCTCTGTTTATCAATGAAGGAATGTAGAAACATTCCTTTTGTCTTTTGACCTAAAATGTTTTTCCCAATCAACGTCCAAATTCAAAATCTCACCTACCAAAAATGAATGCCTGCCGTCCATGAATGCCTGCGGTGACCTGACAGGGTAGATGGGCGTGGGGCTCGAGGACAACCTGCAGACGTTGACGTTAATTTCCAACAAAATCATAGTAATGTGATATCAGTGTCTATTTGTAGTTTTTTTATTGCATTTTGATAGAAGACTGACTCCTAGTTTTAACAGTGATGAAGATCCCAGAAAGGTTTCCTGTATAGTATTTGTGGAAAGAGTGATTGCAGCTGCAGTAATCTCAAGTTTGTTACAACAGATTGATTGTTTGAAATGTCTGAAGACTGATTTCTTATCTAGTGTAAGCTCTACATTTGGTAACAAGACACAGAAAAAACCTTTAGAAAACTTTTCTTCTGGAAAGGTTGGTTGGATCTTTCATTTACTGGAAACAAATGTTAATTTGATTACGACCATGCTATTCAAACTTACCTAGATGTTAAATTTTTCTTAATACGTTGTTCAAATTTTTTCTTATACGGTGTTCAAATGTTATATCAAATTTTCAGTTGCATCTTTTTCAGAAATATATTTATAAAGGTTATTGATATTGATTTTTCAAAAATCTATGGGCTGTATTGAATTATGATGTTTTTTGAATATGAATGTGCAGGTTCAAGTTTTAGTTGCAATCGATGTGATTGAAGAAGGTATTGATGTAAAAAATTGTAACTGTGTCATCCGTTTTGATTTACCCGTAAGCCTGCTCAGTTATATTCAATCTAGTGGACGTGCTCGCCATGAAAACTCAGAGTTCATCTTATTTGTTGAGAGGTAATTTGCGAATATAAATTCAAGTAATTAATATAATGTTCAAGCTTACGGCTTTTACCTTGGAAAATTGAATTTAAAAAAAAAAAAGTAAATTACTACATTCTTATCTGTTTAAAAATGCATAGAATATGTTATTACAACAAGCTTTGAGTTTGGCATCATAGTCTAAACCATGGTCTCTAGGAGATGCATGATGTAAATAATCACTTTGCTTTTTCAACTTCAGTAGAATGTGATGATTTCAAATACCACATAAGTCATACGGCATTTGCAATTTGATAAAATCTAGAAATTCATAACCAATGTTAGTGTTATACTTTTACACTAAATGTTATCAATTTTTGAATTTCACAGAGGTAATGAGAAGTAGAAGGATGACTTATTTGATATAATCAAGAGTGTAGCCATAATAGAGGACATAATATCAAGTAAAAATGACGCTTCTATAACGAAGAGTTCAATTGAAAAGGATTTGTCAGTAGATGTTGAACAACTTCCAGAAATCACAACCATTGTAAATAGAATGCCTTACACTAAGGAGAAAAGTGTGGTTGAAAAGGATAAATCTAGAACTTTAAATGAAGTTGAAGATTTTGGTGAAGATCTTGGAGGAGCTCCTGAAAGAGAGGACAGAATTGAAGAAAGAGTAATTGAAAATGGGGATGAAATCCAAGAGGATTGCAATGACAAAGAGGGAATAACATCTACAAAATTAGGTATGCAAACAATTCATTCTCTTGTATTATTGGACAACCTGACATTAGAAATAGTTTTGCTAAACTTTTAGTATTATGTTGAAGTAAAACTATATTATTTATTGGAAAGAAATTAATATTTGATAAATTTGATTGTGATATATGGATTAAATGTGTTTTTTCTAGTAGCAGTTGAAAGTTTTCTCTTATATTTCCTTTTATTGCTTATATTTTTTTTAAAGAAAATATTTAACTTTTTTGAAAATTTTGAAGTCATATTGTATATCCCAAATAATAATAGAGGTAATTAAATTTATATTTCATCTATTAGTTATTTCTTAAAAGTGCGTTTTCAATAACGTAATTATTTATTTTAATTACATTTTATAAACAAAATTATTGTCAAATAAAAAACATTAATGAAACCGAGTAAAATGTCAATATTCTTTGGAGAAAATTTTGTTTTGATGATATTTTTGTTCTTTTATAATCTTTATTAATGAAAATTATGCAGGATTTTATTTGATGATTAGTAGGCTGTGATATTTGAAGATTTAATTGTCTGATATTATTTATTTTTCTTTCTGCAAGGTCTACCTGAAATAAGGAAGTTACATTCAACTGTTAAAATAGACACATTATCTGATAGTTGGGATGAAGAGGGGAGAGAAGTTACTTTGAAAGTTTATGAACTCCATTTTACATCTAAATCCAATGATAATAAGACATATTTGAATTTTGCCATGTTAATTAAATTTGAATTAGATGATGACATTGCAAATACAGATATAGATATGTTTTTAACTATAGATAAGCTTGTTAAGGCAGAATTTTTACGAAAAGGAGAAATGACTTTGGATTTAACTCAGGTATTGAAAGACAAACAACTTCATCTTCCAATTTATATATTACAATTTTCTTCCAATAAGTTATTTACTTCTTTTTGTATGAAACTGATAATAGTTTTGTCACTTGTGTATTAAACAGATGAGGAATGCAAAACATTTTCAAGAAATAATTTTCAATGGAATTTTTGGAAATCTGAGGAATAAGAAAAAATTCATGGAAATGAAAAAGCTATGGTGCACTTCCTAAACTTACTTACTTCTGCCCTTAGAATCAAATCAGTCTAGTCCAACTGTTATTGACTGGAAATGCATCGAAACATGTGCAACAAGAGCTAGAGAGTTTAAATTACTTTCAACTATTTCAGAAGAGGCTTCTATGATAGGAACAACAGATTTGCACAGTCGAGCGGACTCTGAAATTTTGATTTTGGCTAGTGACATCTGTGAATCTTCACATTTGATAGATAAAGCAGTGCTTACTGTTCATAATGGAATGCTTTATCAAGTCGTACAAATTATTCACGAAAAAACTGTTGAGAGTCCCTTCCCTCCCAAAAAAGTTTCTAATCCGCGTTATGGTAGCTACAGTGAATATTTTCTGAAAAAGTGAGTATCTCATCTTTGATAGTCTTAATCTTAAATGCCCGTTCAGGTGTATTCAGGTCGTGGCTATACAACCACGAAAATGCACTCCCTTTAATTTTTTTTTCTAACTTTTCAAAAAAAATTCTAAGTCCTCTCCTCCGTAAGAAAATGCATTTTCGTGGCTGTATAGACGTTGCCTTGGTCGTGGCTATACAACCACGAAAATGCACTCCCTTTACATTGTTTTTTCTAACTTTTCAAAAAAAATTCTAAGTCCTCTCCTTCATAAGAAAGTGCATTTTCGTGGCTGTATTTTCACATAGAGTTGATCACAATGGTTCTAATTAATTTATCATGATGATTTTACAAGCATGTAAAGAAACTAAAGCATTTAAATCAACCATTTCTTAGGGTGAAGCATGCTAAGCGACCCCGTAATTTTCTTACAACTTCCCCAAACAACGTCTATACAGCCATGAAAATGCACTTTCTTACGAAGGAGAGGACTTAGAATTCTTTTTGAAAAGTTAGAAAAAACAATGTAAAGGGAGTGCATTTTCGTCGCTGTATAGCCACGACCGTAATGTAGCAGTTATGGGAAAGATAGATGGATACTTCATGTTTAGTTTCTATATTTGCTAGTTCTGTAGAATGGTACATGTTGTTCTTGTTTGCTCTACCAATAAATCTGGCTTTATAAAGTGCTTGGCCAAGCCATTTGTTTTCCAAATAATGCATATATGTATATGGTTATGCTTATTTTATTTTACTACATATGTGTAGATGTGTAGTTTATTTTTATTGCTTGCTACATTTTGTGATTAGGCTACTAGACACATGGTTGCATGTAGTGTGTTTCACAACAACATCGAATCCATCTGAGTGTCTCGTGCTAGGGTTGGTGTATTCTTCCTGTTAGGAAGAATTTTGAGGAAAAATCACTCCGTAGTTGGCGAGGTTAAAGCGCCTCAAACCATATTTTATGTGATGATTTGATGGCATGAAGGTCATACATCACAACATGTGCTTATATGTTGGTTAAGTACACTATGGTGACAAGATGGGCTTGAGGGCCTAAGGTCACTAAATTGATAAAAATTGGATTTACTGGTCCTTGTAGGTGATTGGTGAGCATACCTAGCTGATTTAATTAATGGTATTGATCATATGGTAGATGACATTGCAGTTGTATATGTGCTCATTATTCCATGTTCAATGTGTAGCTTGACATTTTCTATCTATAATGCCATTGAGGTATGATGCTTTAAATTATACTTCATATATTTATTAAATCACGCACTTTGATGGACGGATTCCTTGGATAATGTCACTCTCAAATGGAAAATTATTTTCTAACCTTTAATTATGGTGAGTGAAATAATTGTTGACTATACAACTAGGATTTTACTTGCTCATTTATGTGTCTTTGCAAATAATAATATGACAATTGTTTAGTAGGACATGGTTCTTACATATGATGAAATATAGTTTGACATGTACGTCAACTTATTTAGTATATTCGTGTATGAAATATTCATGTGATGATATGTTGTGCTCAACAATTTGGTCAATAATTGGTTTATGAAATGTAATTATTCTTATACCTATCATTTCAACATGTAAGTTGGAAAGTAGAATGAAGTTGCAAAATTAATTAGAATTTATATTGTATCTACTTGTTCAATTAAACTAATTGTAGAAAATTTTGGACTAACCTAACTTGACTTTTTGGCCTATGTGGCAAGTATATGGATATGTGGTTGTCCTATGAGAATGCAAACAGGTATGTATAGATCACTCTTTTACCTACTTTGATAATATTTTTGTATTGGTGTTATGTATATGTGATGATCCACTATGCATGTGACTTTTACTATATAGAAAGTTGTTAAATCCTTTTATTTAGTCAATTTGGTCAATGAATAATGATCTTTGATGTGGTCATCCTTAGTTATTTGTTTGAATCCTAGTCGATATTGTGTTCGACATAAACTTAGACCCTTTGGTCGACATATGTCTTGGGATTTGGTTGAATAATCTATTGATGTAGAACTTGGGTAAATGTTAATTGACACATTTGATTGTGTGACTTTCTATCCTTGATCTTTCTATTATATTGGTTAAATGTATGTTGTTAATTTGGAGCTATATGATGCATTATGATATAATTACATTATATGTCACCTTTTGCAGGCATATGTATGCATTATGATGATCAAATTTTGATGAGTACAATGATGATTTTATGTGTGCATGTCTTTGTATTTCATGATGATTTAAACAATGACAAATTAGATGTATCATGATAACATTACTTGATTATGTTTCATGGACACTGACCTATTGGTGTGGATGGGTACTCACTTAGCACGCACCACATATTAGATGGTATCTATGGTACACATGGTGTGAATGGTTGATTATTTATGTTACTCATGATCAAGATGTGATTGAAAGATAAGTTAAGAAGTCATAAAGTTGAACAAAATTTTTGACTCCTAATATTTGAATTAATCTCCTTGAGATACTGATATTATATATGAGCTAATGATATTGTGACTGCATGTGTAAAAGTATGGTAAGTTGTGGATAAGAAGTACCTACTAGCAAGGAAAAATCCACAGGTGATGCCAAGGTATGGTACGTGCAAAGGTATGTGTGTAATATCATGTGACTTTAAGGCAATATGTTACTAATTTTGAGACTTCTTGAGATAAGGAAGTATTTGATTTTATATTTCATTGGAAATTCAATTTGATTTATGATATATGATGGATTGACATTTGGTGTTCTTCCTATGAATGAACAGAGGGAATGCCACATTATAAGAAAGGGGGAATATTGTCGGAGAGAGGTAGTCTAACCTTGTAAAACTAAAGATGGTAATGGAATTCACACACTCGCATAGAAAAAGGTTCTTGAAATGATTATTATACCTGTGCTTATATAAAATGTTTATTAATTTTTCTCTAGAATTGATCGCTTCAAATAAGTGTTAAAAATTTGGGTTGAAAAATAGTGTCTTATGAGTGTTTGTGTGTGTTGATTGTATTAGAATGCTTTCATATTTTAAAATAATCTTGTTGATTATGATAGAATCTAAATAGGAGTACATGTATTATTTAGAACATTGAACAATGAAAATTTGACTAAATTCAAATTATTTATTTGTTTTCTCATTGATTGTACTTGTACATATTGACCTAGCATCAGGACAATGCATTCTTTAAGTCGAGGAGGATGTCACAACCCGTTTGTTCACAAACCGAATAAAATGGAAAACATAATGCCACATAGATTTTCTTTGAAAATTTTGTTAAAAAATTTATTAATTAGTAAAGAAAAATGCGGAGGTTGTTTGGACATATGCGTCAAATCGAATCAGTTGGGTCCATTACAATGGTAGGATTGTCTAGAGACACTCATTTTTCTGTTTCTCCATTGCAACTGCATCTCGAAAGACAAAAAAATTATTCCGCAAATAAAAGAATGATGTCATCGACGGAGGGGGTATGAGGTCTACAACGGTCATCCTGATGATGGATCACTGTGTGTGATCCGAAATGTTGATGCTAAAAAATCTACACAATCAAATTCCAAAAAAACTCCAAAATATGTATTTACATTGTTAGTTTTTGACAAAGAATCCTAATAGTCTAATTGCTAACATGCTTTGATCATTCTCTTTCTTGTTTATTCAATTTAACTGGTTAATTTTTATACTTAATGCCAAAATTTGAACCATGTATTCTTAGAATTTATTTTTAAAATCCTCTTTCAATCTTTTAATGATTTAGGTTAATAAAATAATGATCTAAATTTTTGTACCCTTGTTAATGTTAGTTTGGGATTGATTGTTAACTGATGAGTGATATCCTTACTAATGATACTAAATTATGTTTCCTTGATTGTACGTGTTTGAGTTTCATGTTTTATAATGCTTTCTAGCCCTTCTCTATTTCAGTATGTTGTCAATGTAGAAACTTTTAAATTCACCAAAAATATATGACAAAAATTCTTCAGTAGTGAAAATAGAAATTTCAAAAGAGATTTGAGGGTAATTTTCCACACATAAAGAGTAGAATAGTGAAAATACTATGTATTTATATAAATTTACAAAAATTTTAATACAAAGAGCAAGATGCAATTGTATCTATCTAGAAAACTTAAAGATTAAGAGGAAAACCTAACAGAACCCCATATACATCTTTAAATGCCATATATTTACAAGGGAAACAAACAAAAAGGTCTTAGCCCATACTAACGAAGCATTGCAAAAAATACCCTAAAGTCGAAACCCTACACACTAGAACTAAACCAGTAAGCATAATAAGACTGGCCATTTATACATCATCCTTATTAATGCAAACCATGATAATCTCCATAGCTTCCTTGTGGTTTGTCACTGGGCATCATAGAAGAGAGATGAAATATGTTTTTTCTTTGCTTATTTTTTACATATTGGGTAGAATGATTTCCACATTCTCCAAGCTTTCCATATCAACCTCGAACTCTAAATTTTTTCATTATATAGGTTCAGATATCTCTGTAGCCATTCCATATTTGGCTCAACCACCATTCCTCTCCAACCTAGGAGAAAAGAGATATTTGCCTCCATTTTTTACCAAGCTTGGAAAAACTTGGCATTGTCCCTAATTGTTAGAATAGGGCACCTAAATATCTATCTTGACTTGGTCTACTAGGTAGGTGGTTCATATATACCTTCGAGAGTAGAATCTTCTGATTCACAATACTCTTAACTGTATGTTCCAACCCTTTTAACCAAGCTAAATTGAAGATATTCCAACATAGATTAATAATTAGGCCATGCTCTATGTTAGCCCTAACTAGATAGGCTATGAAGGACTCAATAACATAGTTGTTCATCCTCCAAGTATAGTCATAATTAAAGATCTAATCTCCTAAAACCCTACTAATCACTATCCTTGAAAGATTAGTCATAGGATTCAAAATCCTATTCCACCTTTCATGCTTGACATTACCCCTAAAAGCCATCGTCCTAGGTTCTAACGCATGAAAAATTACCATAGTTGTTTCCATACTAAGCCCTACACTGAATTTAACAAATAGATGTCATATATTGCTATAGGATATAGATGCTCCTTTTATAGATGGAAAGAGTACCTAAGGCTCTAGAAGCCTAATAAACTTATGATGGTTGATGATTAATATTTCCCTCATTATTCATCATTCCTTAAAAATTAACTTTATTTTCCATATTACTTATAAGGATTTTATATTTATTATAGTGTTTAATAATGGTTTTAAATTTCTTGATTAACTAATAATACTTCTTCTTCATCTACCCCTCTATTTGCTAAGAAATCATCCTTTCGGTTTCCTTCTCTAAAAATGTGTTGAATTTTAGTCTTCTCAAAGAGATCAAAATACTTTAAAACTTCTTCTAATTTTGAGTTTAATACCCAATTTGAGGTACTCCTTTTCCTCAAAACATTAAGATTAATCTAAGAATCCCCTTTGATGATTAGTCTTTTAATCCCTAAATTGTTACATAATCTGAGTCCTTCTTGGAGGGCTACCAGTTTAGCTAAATTATTAGTCATATTTCCCATATGTTTTACTCTTTTGATAATCCATTTTCCTGAATCCTAATTTATTATACATCATAATCCTGATACACCTAGGTTGGCTCTAGAGGTTCCATCAAAGTTCAGTTTTGTCCAACTAAGGGGGAAGATTCCCATTTGCAATTGACCCTAGCCTCTTGACTCTCTTTTTTGTAAATTAAAGGGGGGTTAATCAATCTGTTCCAATTTATTTTCATCATTCATCCCAGTTTGTAAACTTTCCTTCTTCTCTAATAGTTTTCTTTAGGTTAGAATTCATTACTTCTACTATGCATGCTTCTATCTTATTCTTTAGCTAGAAGCTTGTAAATTCCTTTTCATAGAATATTCTTTTGCTTCTTTCTTTCCATATTTCCCACATTTGGATAGAATGGCTTATATTCCAAACTTTGTTGTAGACATTATGAAACTCTTCAATAGGCCATTCTTTTAGATTGCTTTCTAGATTGTCAAGAAATAGTGCAATCTAGGGTAGCTTTTGTCTTAACAATTCCCAACAATACTAAGAAAAACTACATTGAAATAATAGGTGATCTATACATTCACTTTCTTTCTTACATAAAATGCATCTTGAGGGCCCCTCAAAACCTATTTTGAGTTTGTCTACTGTTAGAATCCTATTTTGGAGGACAACCCAAAGAAAGTTTCCTACTTTTGGGAGGCAGGCAGAATCCCAACAAAGCTTCAGAGGCATTTCTACCTTTTCCCATCTCTTTGATTCAATGATGAAGTTGTAAACTTTTTTCACATAGTATTTTACATTTTTTGAACTTCCCCATATGTTCTTATCTACTCTTTCCATTTGATTTACTTTCCTTTCTCTAATAATCCTTTGAAAAGCCTCCTTTTCTCTGGAGTCCAATTCAATGTTTTCTAGAGTTTTCCATTTCCATGTTGCTCTGCCATATTTCTCTATCAAATGCTTATAATTTTGAACTTTTTCCTCCATAAATTTACCAATGTGTTTTTAACATTCTCTGGGATGCCTAAGTTGTCAAGGGAAGGGTGACCATCCCATGAGTCCTCCCAAAAAGGGCTTCTTCTCCTCTTCCCATGTCCCAAGTTATATATTTCCTAATTAGTTCTCTGCAATTGACTATGAAATTTCAACTTATAGATCCTTTGGATAAATTTTGCATCCTCAATAAGGAAGTAGGGTCAAATGCATTTAAGTATTTGTTATATAGAATCTTAGCCCATTTTTTTTCCTTCTCATTATAAAGTCTCCAAACTAGTTTAGCTCCTAAGGCTTTATTTTGCCAGTTTAGATTTTTAATCCAAAACCCCCCTAGTTCCTTGGGTTTTCTTATATTGTCCCATTTTATTATGTTCCTCCATGTCATTCCAAAAGAATTTTCTCAACTTTGCTTCTATTTTTTTATTTTTTTAGTGGAAGATATGATAGTTGAAAAGTTGGCAGAGCTGAAAGGATAGCTTTAATCTTTGTTACTTTTCCTGCTTTTGTTAACTATTTCCCTTTCCAATGTCCTATTTTTTTATCCATTCTATCTAAGATATTATTCCTACCTTTATTACTACCTGAACCTTTTTCAAGTTCTATACCTAGTTATTTACATGGGAATGTTCCTTTCTTATAACCCATGATGTTACAAATATAATTTTCTACTTCAAGTTTAGTGTTAATAAAGAAGATTTATGATTTCTTCGCATTTAATTTTTCTCTTGATGCTTCTATGTATAGTTGGATAATATTTCTAAATTTTTGCGCACTTCCTCTAATGTGCTTTTATCAGGCAGGATCGTGTTATCTACAAATTGTTGATGGGTGATGTTTGGGACATTCTCTGTCAGTGTAATTCCTTTAATATTGACTTACATTTGCACCTTTTTGATCTACCATCCAAAAGCTTCTACCATTATTATAAATTGAAAAGGCAATAGTGGGTCTCCTTGCATTATTCCTCTTGATATATCGAAGAACCCTACAAGGGTCCCATTAATTAGGAGTAAAATTTTAGGTTTAGATATACATTTTAAAATGAAGTTAATCCATTGTTGGGAGAAATCAAAGGCTTCTAGTATTTTGCATAGGAATCTCTAGTCTACCATGTCATATGCTTTTTGTATATCCAACTTCATAAACATACTTGCCTCTTTATTCTTGTTTGTTGAATGTATTGTTTCTTGTATAGTTATTAAACCATCTAGAATGGATTTACCTGGGGCAAATCATGTTTGTTCTTCTTAGATAAGTTTAGAAAGAATCAATTTAAGCTGTCTAGATAACGCTTTTGATAAAATTTTGTAAATGGTATTGCATAGGGCAATAGGTCTAAAGTCTCAAGGATATTCAGATTTAGATTTTTTCGGTATGAGAGTTAAGAAAGTGTGATTAATCTTTGATAATAAAGATCCCCCATTCCTAGATGCTTCTATAACACCCCATAAATCTATCCTGATAATATCCCAACATTTTTTTGTAAAAGAAAGTTTGAAATCCATCTGGCCCTAGGGATTTGTCTAGCTTCATGCTAAACAAGGTTAATTTAACTTCTTCTATGATTATGGATTTGTTTAGCCACTTGTTGTCTTTTGAAGTTACTATTTTTGGAATTGATTCTGACATTTTTAATTTGTGTAGTTCTATTTGAGCTTCTATTATTATTCAGAATGTTTTTCTTCTTTTGCTAATATCTCCTCTTGTTTTGTTAGCATCTCTTTTTCCTTCATATATTTTTCATTATCCATTCCGCTTTTTATTATTTCTTCATTAAGAATTTTTAGATTTTCTTCATTATCTAATTTTTCTTTAAAGATATTCTTAAATTGATTTTTAATCCATTTAAGAATATTCTCTTTTAACATTTTTATTTTTTCCACAAAATAGAACATTTTAGATCCTTTAAAGTTACCTCGCTTCCACCATACTCAATCTGATCCATAAAGTTGTCATCCAGGAACCATTTTTTTTTGCACTTAAAGGAATTTCAATGAGGTTTCTTAGGTTCAAATGATTTGATTCTTACTAGGTAATGGTCTAATCCTGGTATAGGCAAAATGGTTGATTCTAAATCCTTATCTATGTTTCTTAATTCTCCTTTAAGGAAGATTCTATCCAATTTTTCTGCTATATAAGTGAAGTTTTCCCTTCTATTGTTCCAAGTGTATGTTCCATTATTAGAGGGGATATCTAATAATTTATTCATTTCTATCCAATTTTTGAAATCTTTGTAGGCTTGCGAGGTATAATACATCCCTCCATATTTTTCATCTAGACTTAAGATTACATTAAAATCTCTCCCTATTAATATATTGCCATTATTATGGTCTCTCATAAATAGGCTAACTTCTTCCCATAATTATTTTTTATCTGCACTTTGAGTTGGGCCATATATATTTATTAGTATTATTTGTAGAACATTTTTGATGCTCTTAACTTTATAGATCATCCAGTATTAATTAGATTTCATTAAGTCTAAATTAATCTTTCTTGGATTCCAAATTATTCCTAATCCTCCTAATGCTCTCTTGATTATTGTAAGATTATGTTTCAACTACCTATTTTCGTACCTAGTTTTATACCTTCCTCTTTGTTTTGTTTTGTTTCTTGCATTAATATAATTTTTTATTCAATTTGTGTTAAGTTTCTTTTTATTAATCATTTTTTTCTAGGAGTATTGAGACCCCTACCATTCTAAGTTTTCAATCTCATACTATCCCAGGAAGGCTCTTCCCCTTCCCTACTTTAAGAATTTGACTAATATTTTTTTGTTCCTTTTCCTAACCATCTACTTATCTCATCTCTTTTAGGGATTTCCTTCCTCTCTTCATCTTTTTTTTATCACATTTAGGAGTTGTAATACCTTCTTGGTTGATGGATATGCCTAAATATTCTAGATTTTCATTTGCATTGCTGATACTTTTTGTTTGCCTTCCTTCTTCTTCCTCTTCCTTTTCTCTTTCCATCTCTTTTATTATCTATTTTTCTAAATTCAGCTGCTCTTTGTTTTGTATCCTTTGTTTTTCAATTTTTCCATTTTCCTCATCATCTAATTCTTCTATAATTCTTTGTTTTGAATCCATCATTATGTCATATTCTTACCATTTTGCCTTAAGTTTGTCTCATCCTCTTTATCAGTATTTTGATCATTACTTTGTTCTAGGTTCTCTATGACTACCTTGTAGTCCTCTATACTCCAAACTTTTACTTTGTTTGCTATTTTTTCTTCATTTTATTCATTTGTGTTTTTTTGTGTTCTGAAAGGATCACCTCAATTCTTTGGGGTTTCTCAAAATTTATAGCTTTGTTTTTTTGGCTTTTTTTTTTTATTGTGATATTACACCATTGGCTTGAAGTTGTTGGAGGAATAGTATCATTCCATGCACCATTTGTTTCACTAGTTACTTCTATGAGTTCTTCCATTTTTGTTTTTTCTTTGGATTGTTCTTATCTACTTCTATCTGCATTTTTAGGTGTTAGCCAAGAATTTTTTGCTTTCTCTATTCTTTGATTTTTCCCTTTTTCCTGATCTTCTTCACTATCAAAGTGTTCTCTCTAAGTTTGATCTTGTTCATTCTATTGGATATCCTTTTATTTATTCTGTATGCACCTATTCCCTTGTTCCTCTCTCTTTTTATAAGGAGTTATATCTTTTTATGCATCTTCTGATGTCCACATAATTTATATTTAATCGATGATGTCATTAATTCTTAGAGTTATATCTTCATTGAGTTTTTTAATTTATTTGATGTTCTCCTCTAGACTCTGAATGCCTAGGTTCTTCTCTTAGACTTTCAACTTTTCTTCCTAGTACATTCAAGAGTTAGATTCCTTCCCTAAATCTCCTTTGAGTTGTTTGGTTGGCATCTTCGTCCTCTACTATTTTTCATTTCATTACTATACTTCTAAGAACACTCTGGATGATTTTAGGCTCTGTAATCTCCCCTTCTTCAGTCTCTTTGTTCTTTTCAATAATTATGTTGTCTATTTTATTTTGTGCTCTTTCTTTTTTTTCTTGTTTCCTCAGTTTCTCTTCTACTTTTACCTCTTCTATGGTGTGAATCTCTACATGATCTTCTTTCCTTACTTCCTCAAAATATTTGTAGGTTGATGCTTTTCTTATTCCTTTTTAAAGATAATTAACATGTCTAATTTTCCTAGTATAGACCATGTATTTGATTGTATAAATTGAAAATTTTGTTATTATTTTGATTTGATCTTGTTCATCACTATCTGGTTTGGGGTTAACTAGTAATTTTACATTGGTTGTTTTCGAATGATGTCATTTAAATTCTTTTATTCCTCCTAGTTTTTCTCTAATCTTAATGAATATGTCTATGTCACATAGTTCTACTACAACTTTTTTTAAGTATACCCACTTAGTTATATTGAGAATTTTAATTTCTATATCATTGAAATTTAGCTTCTATTTTACAAAGTTTAAACTATAACCATTTTTAATTTTTAATTCTCTTTTAAGAAAATATGTTCTAAATTTTACATCTTTGCAATTTATATAAATTAAAGAATCCAAAAGGGGGGATATACTTACTTGATGCACATCCATTGATTTGAGCCATTTCATCAATTTTGGTCTTTCTGTGGGGCTATCCAAATAGGGTCGTGGCTATACAGCCATGAAAATGCACTCCCTTTACATTGTTTTTTCTAACTTTTCAAAAAAAATTCTAAGTCCTCTCCTTCGTAAGAAAGTGCATTTTCGTGGTTGTATAGATGTTGCCCTACATTAAACCCAGCCATGAAGGAAAATAACAACATTTTGTAGTTTCAGTATTACACTGATAGGTAGAGTAGAAAATGAAAGCAGTACTTCTACCCTTCTTGTTTGTCCACATTGGGCACCCACACTTGAAGGTAAGCTTCAAAAATAATAAAAATAACATAAAATAAATGCAAAAAGAAGAATGGCATGGTCTTCACAATCTACTGCCTTATACATCCTATCAAGGCTCTACAATAAACATCATAGATGACATCACTTCCAAATCACAGGACTAGCATCATCAAAAATACACACACCCTAGCCACCTCAAGATCATAGAAATCTTGAAAACAAGATTCATAATTCTCATGTCAAAGTCCAAAAAGGAGATAGAAAACCAAAATAAAAGTGAACAAGAGTCACGGTAAATAGGTCACATAAGAAATTGGTGGCTTGGTGGTCATAAAGAATGTAAAATTTTAAGCTAGTCTTTCATCACATCCAAGTTCATGAAATTGAACATAATAAAATAAAAACCCAATTCACTTAAAGCATGCTGACTATCACTAGTCGCCAAGAGGGACTAGATGTTTGAACATAACCAAATTTTTCATGCATCACATGCAATTAATTTTGATAATCACACATTTCTAAATGTATAATGGAACATGCAATACTTTTGTAATGAAATCCATGTTCTTCCTACTTATCATATTAGTTTAATCAATGAACCTCATGAGTTTGGCATAAAATAGAAATAGATTCTTGCACCAAATGTGCATCACATGTCATTTACATAATAAAAAGATATTTTTCAGTGCTATCACAAGCCAAATCTTCATTTAGTAGGCTCTCATAGCCTAGTGCAAAATTCACCCATCCTTTGACTATCTCAATAGTTCAATTTTAATATTTCAATATGCATATTATACCATCACATGGTTTTAAGTAAATATAATCATAATATATAAGGTACACAATTTACCAGTCATTCCATAAACTTCCCATTTTTGACAATCTTTAAAAGAATGCAATTTTCACTCAAGATCATGACATGCATAAGAAACATCATATCCTTCTATGTCAAAAGTAATCATAGCTAAGAGGCACAACATGCAATCTATGTCGTCAACTCATACAACATAAAGTAAACTAGTTGATTTACAGTTGTGTGTCTAGCATAGTGAACTCAAGGCTCAAGTGTGGAACCAAGAGCTCTAATACCATATGTAAGGACCACCCCTGCAAAACCAATGGCACATCAACATTCTCCATAAAATGCAAAATTTTCAACGAGAGTCAAGTCCTTTGAATATTGAGTAGTCAAAATTAGTTGATTTACATAAACTATCATTAGCTTTAACTAAAATGATATATATACATATATGCTCAAGTTCAAAAGAAATCAAAATTTCATTGCCAGATTACCAATACCGAATACTAGATACCAGATAGTTTAACCATGATGACCAAGTTGAAATGAGCTCTAGAACTTGTCTAAGAACACAAGGGCAATAATATTGTAGGATTCAAGGCATAAATAGATTGACTGTGTATCAAACTGAATTCTCTTACATAATAAATGGTGCTTCAAAATTATGAGTTACCAGTTTGTCAAAAGATTAACACTAATATCAGTCATTCCCTGAATTATAGTTGTTGTTTTCTTTCAATAATTAAATTGTAAGTTTTGTCAATGGCTTTAAGTGCCAAAGAGAAAAGAATGGGATTTAAAGTTTGGTTTAACATGGCAAGTTATAAGAGCGTCGAGTAAAACATGACAAGTTTGAGTATGTGGAAAAACAAAGTAGGAAGCAACATATAAGTGCTGGAGTACTAAAGTTTTAATGATTAGTACAAAGCACATTTTATCCTATCAAATTACTAGTAGAACCATTTATTGTGAAAAGTAGGAATGGTGAAATCAGTACCAGTTTCAATTGAAAAACTAGTAGTGCTTTAGGAGTAATGTTGGAATGAGTAATTTCTCCCTCAAATGAATTGTAAAAGCATCATTGTTAGGTAAAGTTCTGGAAGTCCTAAATAATTCTAGAAAATCCTATTTGTGTTTTGTCTGCTAATCTAGATGTTTTCTGAAATGATCTCAGACTTCTATAAATAGAAGCATCATGTAATGTAATTGATATGGTGAAAATGATTATTGAAATATATTACTGCCGCAATAGATTGAATATTTTTTTCATTTTTGTTTATTTTTTCCAGTCAGCTTTCTTGATAATCTCCAGCTCGCACACCTCCTCCTTTTACCTTATACCCCTCCGTCGATGAAATCTTTCTCTTTTATTTACCCTCTTCTGAGATGCAGTTGCAATGGAGAAATAGAAAAGGGCAAGCACCCTTTTTTTAATGAAAGACAATCCTACCATTGTAACTGACCCAACTGATTTGATTTGATGTATTTGTCCAAACAACTCTACATTTTTCTTTACTAATAAATAAATTTTCTAATGAAATTTTTTAACAAAATCTTTGTGGCATGATTTTTCAATTTCATTCGATTTGTGAGCAAATGGGTTGTGACGCTACTGGAGGCATCAGTGAATTTCGGCCACCCTTAAACATCACACACTAAGGAAGAAATTAAGTTTGAAAAAAATAAGTCAACTTTGACTATTTAGCACTTTTAGCCTAGAAATGAAGCTTAGAGTGTGATGTTTAAGCCGTCGGGTGAATTCCTTGATACCTAAAGGCCTTATTCATGATGCAAAGGATTATTCTAACAAGAACTGCTCCCCTGAAGGTATTTTTAGTTTCTTTTTAAAAAAGTCTTTAACATATTCTGTTATACATGATTAAATCTGTGGGATTTCTATGGTAATGTGGCTAAATATTTCTATGGTAAGGGGAAAAGCTATTGTTGGAATTTCAGGCTACAACCACCCATTTCTAATCTTTTTCAAACAATAGTAATGTACTAAATAGTGTATATATAAAAATGGTTGTCCTTTGAAGGTTTTCTTTTTCTTCTTTCAATAAAAAAATTTCAGGCCATAAGCTATAGTTATAGCTCAGGAACTATTGAAGCAATGAAGTTAAAAGTAAATATAAAAATGGTTGTTCTTTAGAAGTTTTCTTCTTACTTCTTCCACTCCTTAAATTTTTAGTCAAAGGCCAGTTGACTGTTAAAACTTGGAAGTATGCACGAAATATGTTAAAAGTACTGATATTTTCATTAGAAATGTGAAGAAATGAAGTTATAAATTGCATATTTATATTTTTCTAATTTGATAATTATAAAGAATTATTTTGCTATGAACAATTCAGGTGGCTTCATTAGCATTCTGAGTGAGGATATAGATAACACGATGTCCTTGAGGAAGCATATATTGGAAGAGGGAAAGGAAGATGTGGGAATGGAATATGTGCTTATACACAATGACACCAAAATTAATCATCCAGAGAAGAGGGCCAAAGCTAGAAAGATGCATCTATTGGAGACATCAGTGAATTCCTTAATATCTAAAGACCATGATTCTAAAGAGGATGATCCCACAGGGCACAGTTATAAAGATGACTCTAACAATAATTGCTCCTCTGGATGTAGTTTTGTAAGTTAATATTTTTTTCAAAAAACATTAAGCTATTGTGTTATACATGATTAAATCCATGGGAAGGTCTATGGTGATGTACATAACTATCTATGATAAGGGGAAAAGCTTTTCTTGGAAATTAAGGATACAAGCACACTAGTCTTATATTTTCTCTTACAAACTATATTAATAACTAAAGATACATATTTATAAAAATGAGCATCTTTTAGAATTTTCTTTTACTTCTTTCTTTCTTTCATTGCATAAGTTTCTTGGCCATCAGTTGTAGTTATGTCTTAAGAACAATTGAATTGTTAAAAGTATGCACAAATTTGTCATATATATTGAAAGTTTCTGTAATGTAAAAATATGTAGAAATAAAGATATTAATAATATATTTATATTCTTCTGATTTGATAATTAAAAATAATAATTTTTCTATGAACTATTTAGGTGGCTAGACAAGCATTCCAAATGAAGACATTTTTCTAATTTGATAATAAAAAATAGCTATTTTACCCTGAACTATTCAGATGGCTCAACAAGCATTCCAATGAAGATGTAAAAAGTAATCTCCCAATGAAGAAGGTAAAATTTTTCCTTCCATGCACACATCATTTATTAAGTGTAATCTTAGGTTTGAATATTTCTTCAAAATCTAAAGGATAATTTTAAATTTGAGTCATTGTTCTCCTTATGATTTAGCTATATGTTATAATTATTTTAATTAATGATTATTAATTTTATTGGATGAGGGTTATCTTTTTTTTTTTAAATAATGAATTAGAAAATTATTGAGCCGTAAAGGATGGCTAGCCAATATTTGTCTTTTCCAAAAAAAAAAAAAAAAAAACTATAAACTAGCAGTTGTACTTTTGAAGGGTGCACCAATCAAATGATGTCACTAAGTGCTGGCGTGGAAGGTTTGTAACATTTTGTGTGCGAAGTAAAATATTGGTACGATTATTTGTATTTTTATTATTTTCTCTTCCTTGGTACTAATGAAATACACATTGTTAGACTTTTTCTTCATTGAGGTTCATCTTGTCTTTTCAAGAATTTATTTTCTTTGCAAGTTTTACCAATATCTTTGCACCCTTTTCATCCATAGTGAATTTTATAGGGTCTTCGTTAAATGGCTTGTGCTTTTATTATCCTCCTTTAAAATAATGGGTAAAACATGAACATTGACATTGTTATTAATGAAGAACAAACTACTATAGTAGGTTCCATCATTATATCATACATGAAGTGTGGGAGCATTTGATCTATCAAATTTTTAGATCTAATGTAATGCCTACCCCTAGTTCAATTGTAATGTTTTATTGTCGTATTCTTTTAGGCCAACTTTATGGTTATGTTTTATGACTAATGGTACCTGATTATTAGATTTGATTGAATGCTATTTCATACTTAGTTTATATATCTGATGAGCTACTTGACACTCAATTATTTTATGTGTTCATTATTAGTCTTTCGATGATGATATATGTATGTTCATATAGTGATTTTAGTTATTTATGGTGATAGTTAGATGGATGATTTGTATGCAATTTCCATGGTTACCTACCCCATACTTGCATGTGTATGGTGTACATGCATATTTTACTTTATGGTTGACATTTTAGATGTGGTTGAGGGACGGAGTCCTAGTCACCTACGAGTCAAGATTTACATGATGCACCACTCCCCATCATTGTCTATTTAGTGTAGATTTATATGTATATGTATATGCTCAACTTTTATGCAGATTGCAAGTGCTAGGCATCAACTTCCCTGAATTGTTAGGATGAGTGTGCCCTATCATAGTATCTCAACGATAAAAGATGGGAGATAGTTCTTAAGTCCAAATCCTAACCCTAAGACAATTTTCCTATAAAGTAGGACAAGTATCTGAGTTATTTACCCTTATGAATTCGTCAAGTGATGTGAATCTAAGATTTTGACCCTTTGACTTTGATTTAGTACTTTATCTTTAAAATGAGTTTCCTTATTTAGTTTTGTGGGTCTATTGTGATTTTCAATTATAATTAAATCAAATAAAAAATTATTAAATGATTTAATTTAACAAAAAAATTATATTAAAAAAACCAATTTTTAATTATATTAAATTAATTAATTAAATAGAAGAAATAAATTTAAAAGATTTAATTAAAGTTCTAATTTTGGTATAATTATATTTATTTAATTTAATAATAATTTATTTAGTAGTTTCATTTTAATAATAAATTCATAATAATATTATTAGTTAAATTAATAAATATATAATTAAAGGTGTCTTATAATTTAATAAAAGAGAGTATAAATTTAATAAATTTTATTTTAATTAAAATATAAAAATAGTGGTGGGTATATAGCCTAGGCTTTTCTGGCAAAGCTTGCTTGACAAACTTCGACAAAGGGTCAATAATTGGACTCACAGGTGGCTCTCTACTGCTGGTAGGGTTATACTCCTTCAATATGTAATTCAAGCTCTTCCCATATACAAAAGCATGGTTTAGGCTACCCCAGTGTATTTTCTTAAAGAATTTGATGCCCTCTCTCACCAATTTCTTTGGAGTGGCAATTTGCAACATAGCAAATGGAGCCTCATCAATTGGGATACTGTTTGTAGGCCAAAAAAGGAAGGAGGCCTTGGCCTTTGGTCTCCTATCTTGTGCAGTCAAGCTCTTGCTGCCAAGCTCTATTGGCATTGGTGTACTAGTCAGTCTCAGCTTTGGGCCCATATCCTATCACACAAGTATTTACCTGGTGTTGAACCTTCAAAAGTTTCTATGTTTTCTCTTGAGGGAAGAGGCTCTATGGTGTGGCATACCCTTAAGATTGGTGCTCACCTGGTGAAGAGAAGTTTATTTTGGATCTACAATAGAGGCACTGAGGCTCTATTTTTGAGTGATTCTTGGAATGGGCATCCTCCTCTCCTTTCCTCTCATCCTCAGCTTGCAGGCACTTTATGATTCTTTCCTTTCTGCTGGATGGAATAAGGTGGCTCATTATAAGGAGGCTTTTAACATGGGCCTTGTTGTGGGTTATAGATGGAAGAATTTTTTTGATTGGCCTTTGGGTGGCTCACTAGGAGATCGGCTAGAACTATCTCAAATATTGGCTTCTAGGGAGTGCAGCTCATTGTAGGAACTTGATGTTTTGGCTTGGGGAGGTGCTTTTTCTAGCAAGTATTATGTTTCTTCTGGGTACCTTGCGGTGACAAAGTAACTTTTTGGTGAGGTGGAGCTCTCTTGGTGGAAGAAAGTTTGGAATAGTTTTTCATGGCCTAAGTGTAACTTTTTCCTCTGGATTTTGGTTTAGAATCATTGTCCTACTTAGGATAATCTCTAAAAGAGAGGCTTCTAGGGGCCTTACATCTATGTTCTCTGCCACAATAGTGAAGAGACTGTATCTCACCTTTTTTCCAGTGCCCCTTTGCCAAACAGATTTGGCACCTCTAGTGGAGTGTGTGGGGATGCACGTGCTGGCATGTGTCCTCTTTGTCTAAATTCTAGGACCGTTTGGGCCATTCCCCTTACAAGACTTCTTTTCTTCAAGTTTCCTAGAATTTTGGCCCTTCCCTTATTTTATGGCATGTTTGGCTTGAGAGGAATAGAAAGACCTTTCATGATTTGCAGTTTGAGATCAGGCATCTATGGGGGAGAATTGTTAATTCCCTTTAGGAAACACTCCTTGCTAAATGTGACATTGGTGGGGGTTTGTATCCTATTGATGCTGGTATTTACTCTCGCCTCTCCTTACCTCTTTAGGGTTTCTCTCCCTCGATCCCCCACACCTGCTTTGAGAATAGAGCTAAGCAACACCCTTAATGAGTTAATCGTCAGGGACATTGGTCTCCTCCTGAGGTGGGCACTCTTAAAATCAACACTGATGGTTCTTCTCAGGGAAATCTTGGTCCGATTGTTATTGGGGGAGTTGGGCATGATAGTTCTAGTGATATCCAATTTCTATTTTCTATATACAAGGGTTACCATACTAATAGCCTCATGGAACCCCTAGCTATCTTGGTTGTAGTGGAACAGTGTTGTCTACGTGGCTGCAAAAGAATCATCTGTGAGACAAATTCATAGGTGGTTGTGAACTTATTGCATAATAGGAACCTTGTGCATGTGGATTCGCATTTGGCTCTTGTTATTCAGCAGATCATTCAGTTATGCAATTCTCTGGATTCTGTGTCCTTTATGCATATCCCTCGTGAGTGGAATGGTGTGGCTGATTGTTTGGCTAAATGGGCCTCTGAGCAAGGGCTAGCTTGGAACATTTGTGATCTTAGAATGCTTCCCCTTGATTTATCTTAGATGCTGGATCAACTTGTGGACAAGGATAAAGCTATGTAGTTCTCTTTGTTTCTTGTGTTGTTCAGCTCTCTTTGATATTCAATAAAATTTTTACCCCTCTTTTAGTTATATATATATATGTAGTTTGCATATAAAATTAAAATAAAATTAAATAATTAAGAAAAGGACACCTTTGAGAAGAAAAATTCTCCTGCTCCAACTTTATCTTTGCAGAGATTTAAAATGTTGCAAATTAAATGGCTCAGATAAGAAACAATTTCTTGATATAGCATAGAACAAAGAAGAACATAAACATATAGCATGATCATGTTTTATTTGAAATGATCTGTAACATTAATTCAAATACTTATACATAATATTTTCTAGAAATCTATAAATGAATAAGATATAATGGTTTAGAAGCTCTAAAATTTTAGAAAATGACAAAAATATCCTTCAAGATGATTTCTTTTCTTGGCTCTCTCAAAGAGAGATTTAAAGATTTTAGAAATAAATATTTTCCATGTATACTTACATTTCTTTAGGATTGGTAGAACTATTATCATCTTCAAGTGGCAAGAATGTACCAAAACGTTTATTATCTCTGCTTTGTAATGCAGCATTGAAAGATTGAATGGTCCTACACCATTCTTGTGTATCTGAAGAGTTGAGATACTCCAATTTGTTTGATAGATTGTGATGCCCCCAAATTATTAAGGGCTATTCACACTGATAGTCTTCCTTAGAACTTCCTTTCTATTTGTATCACATAAAGAAAGGTTGATGTGAAATTGGGACACCTAAATAAAGATGGGCAAGAAAAATGAATAACAACAAGATACCTATTGTCAACATCTCAATGTAATTTTTGAAAGAGAGTTGATTATTTTGAGATTATCAAACTAAAAAATGTACCCAGGAGAACAAAAAAAGAACAAATAGTTGTAAGATGGTGGCTAGAATATTGTTTCTTCTTTTATGTGAGTGGTTGTGTGAAGGAGAAAAAAATCTCTAGATTGTAATCCCAAATATATATATATATATATATATATACCTCGCCATTCTCATAGTAATCAATATAAAACTTCTCAACATGAACTTCGGTTTGAAAACTTGGAATTGGTTTAGAAAAAATCCCATTTGGAGTAAGCACATCCCCCATCATAAAATTCAAGCCTTGAGGAATTGTAACTAAACCCGAGTAGCCCCCCATAGAAATTAGAGTTGCCCCTACCATTATGAGCAAAAGAGCTGCATGTACACCAATAGGTGCAACCCTATCAGCACGCCCTTTGAATCCATATAGATGTGATTCACTGAAGAATGCAAGCCTCAAATTTTGAGAAAAAAAAGATCATATTATCCATGGAATAAGAGAAAAAACATTGGATGAATGCTATGCGATCATTTCTTCCAAATAATCACAATTAGCTTACCTCATATCTTGAATCCATCAGAAGAACACCAAGGTCTTGAATATGAGTTCTGGGAAGTGATTCTGTAACTTCTAGTTTTAGGATGGTGGATCTAGACTTCATGAATGCCAAGGAGAAGGGTATAAATGTCCTGGGGAACCCTAATGCAAGGATTGGTAAATGCCATTGTATGACTATAGAATGGAACAACAGACTGTGCCTTGAATTGTAGTGACAATTACTAGTTTTTATTAAGTTTTGAAGTTAATAGAGAAGTATTTGTGGGTTTTATTAGATGGAATAGTGTTTATAGTGTTAATTCTTCCTTGTGAAAGCGTTAAGTTAGATCTTTTCAAGTTTTTCAAGTTCTTTGTTTAATTCTTTCTAAGTAGACTATGCTCCCCATCTAGTATCTATGATGTCATTATCATGACATTATAATTTGGAAGCATGGAATGTTAATGTAATTCTAGAAAAAGAAGAATGCAAATTTTAAAGACAGACAACATGCAAGCATCCCCTCATAATAAAGACAATGCCTTGAATAAAATATGGCATTGAAGGATCCCTCATTTTGGTAAAGATCATCAGAAAACTATAAGAGACATGAAATTTCTATAGGTCATGATAGTTCTAGTAAATGCTTTTGGATATAATGATGTAACTTTTTTTGGCATCAATAGTTTGGATCATACTCACATTTTTTCTCAAATGTTGATGCTGGAAAACACCACACAGTTATATCCATAAGCATTTGTCAATACCATAAAACTATCCTTGCTTCCTCTATAGGTTGTATTCTGGATGTCTGTATGAAATCTCTTTCTTGAAGCATATAGGGGAAAAAGTATCTATAAGTCATATATTAACTATGGCATGGAGTCCTTGTAGCACTGAACTTTTCAAAGATTTTCTTAATTGATGTCTTTAAGGATGTGAAAATTTTAAAAATAGACCATGACTAGAACGGCCCACTACCAATCACAATAGATAAAGAGTGTAAGTAAATCAAAATTTTCAAACCTGAACCAAGTCTTCTAACCATTCAACCTTTGAGCTAAGATCTTTCAATGCCAAAAATTAATACCTAACTCATTTAAACACATAATGAAACCAACATCATATGAGGAATACATTACCACATCACTGGATTAATTTCTACTACCTAATGATCTACATGTTGCCAGACATTGAAGCTATTAGTACAAAGCAAGAAGCTATTAAAATTATTATCTAGGAGAGAAAATAAAATAAAAATAGCAAATGATTATCTTAACTTACCATGTATGGCTATGCAATGAATTTGTGCAAAGCATTTTCTAGCCTTAACTTTGACATAAATTCCCACCAAAAATAATGTAAACATAACTCCACCAACTACTTTGCATGCTATGGCTATTGCCAATTTTTTTTCCTTCCCTGTAGAATAGAACACTTTGACTTTCATAATATTCCCAACAATAGGTTAATTTGCAGAATTAAGGGTATCTTAATTTGATATAAAGGCAACCTAATTAAAAACACACCTTTGTTTCATGTCAGGAAACTTACTTCCATTTTTGCTAAATGCTTATTTAATAGTAAAGTGATTGAATCATATACAAATGGAAAATGGGCATTCATTGGTGGAAAAAAAGTAAAGCATTAAATTACTCTTTGTGAACCAGGCTTTAAAGGAATGCATAGGATAATAAGATAATTTGTCAAACCCAAAATAAAGAGTAGTATGACAAATACTAGTGCTTAAAGATCTCTATCTTTCATAGTCTATATTATTAGAAAATTATCTCTTGGTAATATACTATATAGAGTGTTTGAATTGAGTAGTCTTGGATAACCCTGAAGAGCACTCAAGTATAATGAAAAACCAGCCAAAAGGGTGTTGTTCATAACAAGCATAAGTAGACTATGCCACTGTGAAAACAAGAATTAACATGGCAGAAGTTCAGATCATAGAAAAATTAGAGAAAAGACACTAAATACAAATTAATAGTGAAAGATGAATCATTGCACAACTGAAATTATAGTTCATATAGTTTTGGCTTGTCTAAACCAATATAGAAGATTAAGCAATCTAACACATAGAGAGCAGCTCCAGAGTTTTCTATAAAGTTTAAATCAAGACAAATAACTATTTGAATTTTGACTACAATACACGAACCCAATCTTATTCAATGCTAGATCACAATATTTCTCCAAAGTAGAAGAATTAAAATAGGTAGCCTAGATAACATAAAAGAAAAAAAATTAGAAGGTACAAGCTGGGTGCACATATGGTAAAAATCGAAGTGAGCCCCAATCTTTTATTCAACAGCCCAATTGCTAAATCAGATAGTTCCAACTTCCACATATCAATGAATTTTCACCATCAAAAGCATCACAGTTTAGGAGAGGGGTAAGGTTTCAAGTATTTGTTAAACAAACTTATTTGTGCATATTGAGGTGAGCATGTCATATTTACAGCCAATTCTTTCTACTGGCATTAATATTTGGAGCTGTTTGAATATGGGTTTTTGCAACACCAAGAGGAAAAATAGTTGAGAAAAGGGAATTGTTACATTAAGTACCATGGTAGATTCAAAAAGAAAAACAACATCAAACATACCTTTCTTCTTGTGGCATTCTAGAATGAATGTAGATTGATGGAAGGTTGCACTCTTATGGAAGCTTTTTCAGCTCTGTAGCTCTATTAACACTCTTGACAAATATCACAACTTGATTGAAGTCTAGTGCATCAAGCAGATCATTTAGCTTTTGATTCTTCTCTAGCTTGCTCAGTTTGATGTAGTGTTGGAAGAATCTTAGGATATAAATACCAAACACAACAAAAGAGAGAATTGTTACTATTTTATCAGACATTGAGAGAATTGTTACTAGTTTATCAGACATTAATGAACTCAAATAAATTCAACATATATCTCCATAGGTTGTAAAGGAAACAAATGTGTGTAACATTAGGTGGTGTGAAAGCCATCAAGAGCCAAGAGTGCTACAATAATCCACCTCACATTTGTACCATGAAAAATAACTAAACATAGCTAGTGCAATTATCATCAAAACTTCCAGAGGTCAAGACATGATTTGTGCCCTCGAAGAATGGTTTATCTAGTGAACCTATCAAGATAATTATAGAGCAACTAAAGAGGGCACTTATATCTGAAACAAATGAGGTTGCCATATGACACTTTATTCACAAAGCTAAAGAAAATCTAGTTAGAAGATGCAAATATGAGTTAAGTCGTGACTATCCATTTGAGTTAGGTGATAATGAGATGCTGCAAAACATACCAAATTAGAGTTACCAATAAATAAAGTTTGCAATTCACACAAGTATATTTATTAATTACAATTTATAGACTTATTGTGCCGAAAGTATTAAATAAGAGAAACTAGTAAACAATATTCTATTGTCTCTTGTACATAATATTAAGTTCTGGTTAAATTTATAATCTTTTTTTTGTTTAAATTTATTTACTATTAATCCAAGCATTTTATTTATCTATCCCAATTCCCAACCTTAAAGTAGATGGTCATTTAGCTCTTTCCACTCATATTTATTGTGCCCAGGTGGTTGTGTACGTAATTATTATTAATTCTTTAGAAATAGACTTTCCCAACTCTTGCAATGCAGTCACCCATGCAAGGGAAACTATAGACTTCTAATCCTGCATCGTATCCTAAGGATGAATCTCAAACACAGTGCTATCCAAGAACATTTTTTCACAATGTTATGAACCATGGAAACTTAATATCTTTAAAAGTAGGCATTAAATGACTGGAAAAAAAAATAGCCAAAAGGATATTGAGAATAAAATTTGGCATGAAGTGCAAGCTTTTTTAGTCTTCGTTATTCTTTTGCAGACTTCAAATTTTTACTGTACACCATGCTATCATTAGCTTCATCTCCATATTTCTCTCCCATCTCTAGATCTTCAAAATCTCCATAGGTAGAGTCATCATCTTCATCACTCTCATCCATTGCTTCACATCGACGAGAAACCTTTAACCAGTCACTAGTAACAAAGCGATCGTGAATGCTTTCAATTACATCCTGATTTAATGACTCACTTAATTGTGAATCATCTACCTGTGGCTTAGTGTAGTCATCAGTATTAGGATCTTCAACATTGAGATGCACATCATGTTTTTTCTGTCAAAGTACAAGAAGAAAAATATTAAGTCTGTGATGTAAATAATTACTTACAGAATAGAATACATGCAAAAAAAATAGCAAATGGTTTTCCATCGCACAATTTGCTTGCTCCATAGTAATTTTGACCTGATTGGAGGAAAATAATGAATGTGGGCAGGTTTCAATAAAAAATGAAGCATTACAATACATATAAATATCATATCTGTCAACACAGTGTCTTAGGTGGGAATACCGATAAATCATCAAACACTTCCAAGATGAACCTAGCTTATATTTGCACACCAAAACCTTGAATCTAGTAGCCATGAGAACAATTTTGGGAGGGTAGAGAAAACTAGGACAAGCTATAGCTTCCAAAAAAATGTAGGAATAGAATTTTTAAGCGAGTGTATCCCCTTTTTGATTTTTCTGCATCAAACCTTTTCTCTGCTACAATGCATGTTTTTGTATCTTGAATATTCACCAAAATGCTCTACATAAAAATTAGGGAAGAAATAACATGATATTGGTATGAATATTGTTAAGGAACAAGATAGCTAAATATCATCACCTAAAAGGTTAGGTATTTAAATATCATCACCTAAAACTTATGCAACTTTGGTGCTTATTAATTAGGTTTTACACTTGTTAGTTGTGCTTCTTATATATTATGTACTCTTGACTTCTTATCCTTTGGTTTCTTATTTGAGATTTGATAAGAGATCCCATGTAATAGGGAAGCATCCATATGGGAAACTTTTTCATTGCAAAATAAAAAATCCAAAGATGTTACTTTTTTTTAAGCTTAAGCTTTGCAACTTGATGTTTTATTGTTTCAAATTGCATTTATGTGCTACCCTGCATCCTTAGTAATGGGGGTTTCATTTTAATTTATGAATAAGATTAGGATGAGACTCATTAAGATCTTTGAGTAATTTCATAGAAGATATCAATATAACTAAAGATGAATTCTATTCTTCTTTGTAAGAAATTGTTTTAGATTGTTCATTATAGTTTGTGTTTTCTATTGCTATGGTTACTCATTGATGTGTGAATGTTCATATTCTTTTTTTCATGGTCTGTATTAATTGCTCAAAGAATGAGCATTGTGAATTGTCCAATGCTAATTTAGCATTAATTCATAATAGAATGCTCCATGTGCAAGGAATTCTATTTTTTGCTTCAGTTATGGTTACATTGGGACTGCAGATCATGTTAGAGTCTATTCGACAACTTGTTTCAAAGGTAAATTCCCTATTCAAGGATATACCTTTAAGAACAAGATACCTATTTCTCCCTAATGGTTCTCATGATGATTTGAACTTTTCATGAACATGGAAGATATATTATATGCTTTTTTGGTCACTTGTTTAGCTTTGTATCCTATTACTACAAATACAGTGTATTTTATTGGACATAATTACAACCATAGATACAATTTTGGGCTCATGATTTAAATCCTTTAAACAACATGGTTTTGCTAAGTTAAAATAATATTCAAGTGTTGGAGGTCATATGTATGTTCTTAAATACAACATCATCAGGTGAGTGTTAATATTTTGGATTACTAAACCCCCTTCACCATTTTTGAAGGAATTACATGGTATAAGTGGCTTGAGCTCTGGCTTTTTGTTTTTGCCAAAATTCTATAAGTGGATACAAATGAAAATAATCAAAGAAGTGCTTGATGTTGAGTTTTACTTGGCCTGATTTACATGGTTTTCCAGTGATGCAAAAGTGAACAAAATGAAGGCATACTTCCTTGTCCTAAAAGTTGAGTTTTATACGTTTTTATTTTGATCATTATTTTGGAGCTGTAAAATATTGAGCTTAAATGTGATATGGAGTATGCTTTTGTTCTGCACCAAATATTCTACTTTTGTTCTGCTCTTTTCCATCTGTTCCATCATTAGTGTATTGTCTTTTAAATGAGCTACTTTTGCATATTACATATAAGTAATACTCTTACACCAACTTCATTCCTAATTTATCTAGAACTGAGGTGTATTTTTTGAAGGAGATAGGTGGTTTTGGGTTGTTGGAATTATGGTTTCAGTTACTGTTGTGAAGTTGGTCCTTGTAATCTATTGCTAGACTTTTACAAATAAGATAGTAAAGGCATATGCCCAAGATCATTTCTTTGATGTCATCACCAATTCAATTGGTCTCACCGCTGCAATTCTTGGAAGTAAATTTTATTGGTGGATTGATCCAGCTGGAGCAATACTGGTAAGCACTTCTCTGACCTTTTACTTTACACTATAACATAGGATACTTCACATTTTGATTTTCTACAATAATGCCTACATAGTTAATAAAGCCAAATAATGTCTATATATGTGCTCCTAGCTAACTCGTATAACCCACGCCAAACATAGAATATGTTTCCACTTTCCACTAATTAGTAGTTGTTTTAAAGAGTCCAAGTAGATGTGACCATTTGCATTACTTGATTCTGGAGATCTTATTTGTGTAGAACAGTATTGGGGTTTCATTTCCTCAGAGATGATAGTAACGACTACTGCAAGGCATATCTATGTATACAATGTATTTAGAACACATGACTGTAGATAATACTAGTTGGCTCCTTCAAGATTACCATATCTAACCTCTCTTTGTATGTACATATAGGGATACAAACTTTTGTCTTTATAGATGGTAACACTGATAACAATCATTTAGAATTCTAGTGAGTAATAACAGCTGCAGGCATGCACAATAAGGAAGAGGATGTATTCTTTTGGAATCATCACAAAGACATACACCATATTGATACCATCAAAGCTTACATATTTGTGTCTCATTTCTTTGTTGAATTTGACATTGTGCTACCCAATGATATGCCCTTGCAAGATGCTCATGACATTGGAGAAGCACTTCAAGAAATATTGGAATCTCTTCCTGACATAAAAGAAGCTTTTGTGCATCTAGACTATGAATATTCTCACAAACCTGAGCATGGGAACGGAAATTCCTAGATGTCTATGATAGGTTGTATACTTTAACTAACTTTCCTAGCATCTTCTCCCCTTTTTATAAACCTATTATATCTTTGAAGCATTTAGAATGCTAGTGAGTAATAACAGCTACAGGCATGCACAATAACAAAGAGGATGTATTCTTTTTTATTTAAACTTGATCATTAGTGTCTATTAAGTTATTTGTGTGGTGGTGGTAGCAAGAAGGATGTATAATCTTGTGATCACTAAAGCCAAAATATAGATTACCAGGCTTCCTTTGAGTAGATGCCAAGTATGCTTCAATTTTATATTAATGTGTATAATTTGAAATACTAAAGCTAATAGTGGGTCTTTTGTGCAGTTAGCACTTTGTACAATCAGGACATGGTCAAGCACAGTTTTGGAGAATGTGAATTCTTTGGTGGAGAAAAAAATGTTGCCTAATTATTTGCAGAAATTGACATATCTCTATTGGAATCATCACAAAGACATATGCCATATTGATATCATCAGAGCTTACACATTTGTGTTTCATTTCTTTATTGAAGTTGACATTGTGCTACCTAGTGATGTGCCCTTGCAGGATGCTCATGACATTGAAGAAGCACTTCAAGAAAAATTGGAATCTCTTCCTGACATAGAATGGACTTTTGTGCATCTAGACTATGAATATTGTTGTAGACCTAAGCATGGGAAAGGAAATTCCTAGATGTCTATGATAGGTTGTATACTTTAACTAACTTTCCTAGCATTTTTTTCCCTTTCTATAAACCTATTATGGTCAACTAGTACATTTCTTGCAACATTATATGTAACCACTATCAATGTTGTGTATGAAGCACATGCCATTAAAAAGATCTAAATGATTGTTGACCAAGGCATAGACTTATTTAAGGAAGTTCTCAAAATTTTTCCCTATATGGGGAAAAGTAGTAAAATATTAACACTTAAGGCTTCCTTACTATGAAATTATATTGAATGAATAAAAAATTATTACTTGCCTACCTACCAATAATAGATGTATTCCCAACCTTAACATAATAGAGCGGATTCTTCAGACAGATGGGAAAAACTTATTTAGTCTGAAAGGAAGAGCATAAAATCCTATTGCAATTTTCTCATATCCTTACCATTTTGGCCATTCTGTTAAGGAACTTTAATCATAGGAAGGAGGATAAGGGTGGTTATGGAAGAGGGGAATGGCTATGGATTCCTCACTAGGTACACCAACTCAAATGGATGGCAAAGGGCCACATGAGGCCATAAGGGATGGTATCCACTCTTGGGCGTTAGGTAGAGGAATGATTCGATATGGATTTTTCACTAGGTACACCCACTTGTATGGATGGCAACAGCCACAGGAAACCAAGAGTGATGGAATTTTCTCTTGGACCTAGGGTAGATGATTAGTTAAGGCACCCTAATATGCCCCTTATCCTACCTCTCCCATAGTCTAACTCCATTAATAAACTCAGTATTCCATATGATTTAATTAACTGTCCTAATCCTATTTGGAACGATATATGTTTTAATATTGCAAATAAGGAAGATCTATTTGTGGATTATGTTTCAAAGATTTCCTAAAATGTTGAAGGACCAAGTACATGATGTTACACATTCTATTCTACTTCTTGTTCTACTTGGAATCTTTGATTCAGAGAAAATACTCAAGCATTTACAGAAAGGGGACATTACATACAACAACCATATAAATCAAAGTCTTCCTAAGAAATTAGCACTATGAAAAGTATGTGAAATCTTTCTGTATAACATCAGCTACATGTGTAGTATAACATATTTTAATTAGTCATTACAATAAATGTAAACAAGAAAAGATCATTTTTCATAAGGATTTGATACCTCTCACAACATATCAGATCCAGAAGATGGATATGTGCAAGTTACTTGTTTTGTGACTAGTAGTCATACATAATTTGAAAGCCTAGCAAACAACCCAATCATAATATATCTATAGACCACTAAAAAAAGCACATTTATAAAAAAATAAATGTAGCATATAGGATTCATAAAAATATACTACACATGTTCCTTAAAGTAGGCAACAACACGTTTTGTGCGCATTTCAAGGCTTTCACCATTTGGGGGAGGAATGTCATAACTGCGACACCATTCATGAAATTTCTCCTTTACATATCTATCAGTTGTTTCCTTTTTGTTGAGGCCTTACAATTCTCCATACCTGCATTGTAGTAAACATTTATGGAGTAATCATTATAAACTTATATTATACACAGTTGCAACTATTAATATCCAAGAATTGTTAGCATTAAGCTTTTACATGCGCTCATTGAGTTGCCAAGCTATTATAATTGGAATAGAATGTTTTTGAGTATCTTCACTGAATATCCCGCTCCATGCCTTGGCCTACTCACTCTCATTATGTATTATTATTGGTACCTACATCACACGGAATTCAACTTCAAGCTTTAGTCCTGTTTAACAAGTCATTATATAAATGTTGACATCCAAACCTAATCACTCATATTATAGATGTGCTACTGAAACCACAAGAATAAATTTGAATTTAAGAAATAGAACGACATCCTAAACACCTCAGCCTACCTAGGATAGTCATTTCACAACTACCTCCAAAGAAATGAATCTAATATTTTATTCTTGTTTTCATTAAAAGGACCTTTAAATTTATACAAATTGTATAATCATCATTTTTTAAAACAATAAACACATGGCTTTCAGATGATAATCAAGTTCAAGTCTATCATGACAATTGACCAGCAAATTATGAACAAAGGTAATTATAGAAGGATGTAATTATATTAACCCAATGCACATTCCAAATAAAACAGGAAAATCTTGACATTATTCAAGAAATTTTAAGATGCACAAATCACATTGAACCAGGTGTTGGGTGAATCCCATGTAAGCACACAGTTTTCTAGCTTTAACCAAAGGTAAGAGGTTTGATACCAACCTCTATAGCTCTAAACATTCAAAAAATTGCTCAAAATGTTAGAAACTCAGAAGTCAACTATTGAGCAATGGCTTAGAAATTGGTTGAGTAGCAATGGCCACAATAACCTTTTAGGAATATGAAGGCCTTAGAAAAAAGGATAATTGGAAATTCAGAAGGCTCCTACCAAATGCAATTTATCTAATAAAATCACCCCCTCATTTTTCTCAATGAACAAAACTCCATCTATGCATTTGTCAACTCTTGCTAGATACAAAATTTAAATTTCCTAAGAATTGATACTGAACTCAAGTAATAACCATTTAAACACCTACCCTTGCATATATAGAGAAGCAAAGTAGTTAATGCTGGCATAAACATAAAGTAAAGATTTGACTAAAAAACCTTTTTCTTGTGGTGTTGATTCATCGCAAGCATAGCAATCATCTAAGCCCAAACCAATGCAAAAGTAAATATCAAATCAACTAGAATATTGCTAATCCTTTTTCTAGCATCAACAACCTCTTCTACTCCTTTTTGAGTCAACTAGTATAGTGTTGTAAGAAAGATGATCTTTATATAGTGGCAGCTGATGAAAAGGCATTAACAACTCTTTTAGCTGCCTGTACTTTTCTCACTAGCACCTTCCATTTCACTTCATCCTTCTTGCTTTGCTATTTCACTTGTTCTTTAAAATTCCTGCATGAAGATATACTCTGATTATCTATAACAAAAAGAAGTATGCTTCTAGAAAATGCAATAATACTAATTGTGCATTTAATAACAAAAGCCCCATCTGTACCTACATAGAGGAACCTTGTAGACATTTGGCTCATAACACATTCTTGAATGAAGTTTAAGAAGTTGCCAAATTCTTTACAGTGAACACATCCACTAGGGAATCGTGTCTTACACCTAGCAAAATGTCTAACTAAAGATTCAAGGCCTTTGCATGCTAGGAAATTGCAAGGTCCCATAGTATCATCTAGGTCTTTGTCATGGGGTCCTATTGTCCGACAACCATCTCTGCAGATATGAACAAGGTCTTCCATGGCATCATATAATTGTAAATATATTCTTTTCTCCTCTATCTTGTGAAGCCTTTCTTGTTTTTTCTTTGAATAGATCACAAATTAAATTTATATCAATCTTAACAAAACTAAGAAACTACATTGGCATCAATACCAGCTACTTGTGAGAGATTTAGCTTCAAACCAAGTTCTCTACTTTAGTGTACTCCAAACATCTTTACCTTACTACATGACTTAGTATTGATTCAACTCTATGATAGTTTTTAATTGCTTAAACCTCCTTGCATTTGCATGATAACTGGCAATCTGCACTGATATAAACCTTCTTTTAATCTATAGATATCTAGTGAAAAGAGTAATCTTTCACCCTTGATATATCTAAGAAATTGTGACAAGGACTAGAACCATTGAATACTCAATGTAGTAACATAGTGCATATCCAATAGTAACATTCAAAAATCAAAATAGAAATAGAAATTCAAGTACCTATCCCAACAGTGGCTTGGCTGCAAAATGGTGTAGGTGGGGCTACTCAAATACTCCAAGTACCTGGTGTAAGGATGTCTCTGGGACAACTTCTTTGAGGTTTGGGAGGGGTTGTGAGTCCCTGTGTTACATTGTGTGCCATAGAATATCTCAAGAAATTTTAGATCTGCAGTAAACCTATAATGGTATGTTTGTTGGCATTTTTGAGTATATAAAAATTCATTGAATTGATGCTTTGATGTACATTTCATCTATACTTACATTTTCACTTCATATTTATTTCTATTTCATTTATACATTGCAAACAACTAGGAAAACCAAAATAATACAAAAGAACAAAATGTTGGAAATCCTTAAAAAAATCAAAAAAATCAAAGAAGCACAAAAAAAAATCAAAACTTGTAGTTGTCAGATCAAAGGGGATCTTTCAGTATAAAGAGGCAATAGGAATTTGTGTGCTCAGAAGGTAAGTGTATGTTGAGCTAGAGCAATAAATGAAATGCTATGAGTATCATTACTAGGTCTACACAGAGCAATAGCCTAGCACATATCTTATGTCAAGTGAAATTCTTGTCCTGATAGCTGCTAGATTTGATTGTGTGGTCAATTTCTTCATCGTAGTTCATTGGAAACTATGCATGGTCCTGTGGCAAGAGAAATCTAGTGGTAGACTTCGGCAAAGGATGGAATAATGTGTGCATCACTACACCTTTATTGAATGCAATATTAGCTAGCTTCCTGGAGAGCTTGGTTCTTAACTTTTCAGGCTGTTTGGATTTGAAGCAGATTTCCCTCCCATGAAGGATTTCAATTGAATTCATGAAAGAAAATGGAAATCTGTAATGTGCATGTTGTATGCACCAATTTCTTTTACACTCCCTTTCTCTTTTCAATGTTATAGTATTCAGGCATATTTTCAAATAGTTTGCTTGCAATATTGAATGCTCAGTTTCTTGTTTGCAAAGATGATGATGTTTTCTCATTTTTGTTTAGAGAATGATTTGAATTTAAAATTGTTGTCATAGTTCCTTGTAAGTTTTCCACTTTTCTCAAACAATGGAAACTTCAACACATACAATTTGAAAGATAATAAACGATTAATAGATTGCTAATTGTACAGTAGTAAGACTGGAAATAATGTTAGTTGTTTTAGGTTGGCAAATTTTTAATAAGCCTATAAAAAAGACAAAACAAATTGATTGCTCTTCATTGTACCCATCCCACAAAAATGTTAACATTGACTAGCAACCGGAGGAATGTTGTTGCAGTCTAAATTTACCTCTAGTTTTTTTTAAAAAAGACTTGAGCAACCTCTTCCTTAATTTCCATTCCTTTCCTAACCTCAACATCCATCCATTATCTCATTAAACCTACCATTTTCTACCTTCAAATTCCAAATCTATGTCTTTCTTCTTCATGCTAGCAAGGAGGAAAGTAAATTCCCACATCCTAGCAGAAGTCAGGGTACAATCTGGGTATGTCAATGCAAGACATAGATTTTATATATATATATATATATATATATATATATATATATATATATATATATATATATATATATATGAAGCCTAAAACTTCTATATCCATAAAAAGCTAGAACCATATTAATCTTTTAAAACTATATTAATAAAATACTGTGTCATTATTCATATTAAAATGGTAATGTAACCTTAAAACAAAATTTAGTGCCATGAATCCTAAGGTTGAATGCAGATGGTAGAATGAAGATTTTAGCTTGAAGCTTTGAGTTGGATATATTGACCAAATATATGGCATTTATATAATATACACTCAGGGTCCTTAGTCTTGTCATAGTAGGGCCTACACTTGACATACTAGGGACAAGGTCTTTGGTATTAATGAAGCCCTCTAATTCAACAAATTTATAGAATATTCACAGAAAATTCACAATTTGATCTACTTTGTATTATGCTATAACTTATTGACCTAAATATTACCATAAATTCTTAAACTTTGATAAAGCTATTATCATATCCTGAATAAATACTATTGTTGATGTCAAGGGCAGTTCAAACACTAGAAGTTCATGATCAACACATTTAACAAATGCATTAAAACAAACTCTCTACATTGCATCCACAATAGTTTAACATTTTCAACTAGTTATCCAAAATATAACCAAGGGAAACAATCTCATGAGTAGGGCAATTCTAATCAAAGATTTTAAACAGACCTAGCCTATAAAAACAATTCACCTCAACAACTAAGCTAACATCAAGAGGAAAAAAGAGAGACATATAGCTATAGAACCTAGCTCATTCACAAGCAAGCATGTGCCCTCGTTAGAAATCTTGTCAGTATTCTTCCCCAAAGATGGAGATGAATCTTTGATCAACCATTTTTATTAGAATGATATTGTAGTATTTACCCATAATAGTCATTTAAGTCACCTAATGCATAGTTCAAAATATCATTATTGACAACTATTGCTGAGGGCAAAAAAAAAGGGTAAATATATAAAGGGAACAAAATGATCAAATATCAAACATTGTAGGTAGCAACACATAAATCCCATATCACATTTGCATTGTATGTTATGGGTAGTAGTAGTTCTGGATCATTTTAGAACTACGACATGCAAAGTGTCCATATTATGTTAGTTTGGGCTTCGCTTGGTTTCAAGAATACTATAATATTCTCTACTTAACAAGGCCAACCACATGAAGGTGGAAGCTCATCTAGCCTCAGCCCCCTCCCCCTAAAATCAATCTAAAGTACCCATTATCATCTAATTACATACTTCATTCATTCATTCATCCATTTATGAACTATAACATTCAATCAATACAATCACATAACATTCATTAATATGATATAAAATTCATTAATACACAATACTAATCAAAACTTTATTAACACATAACAATATTCATTAACATAAAATAAAAATCTGTATTAATACGCATCATTCATACATACTTACTTTAAAAAAAGTTCTTTCATTATCCAACAAGGTTTATCAAAGAAGATTTTTAAAACATCATTTCTTTTTTTTGTTTTTCTGAGCTCTCTTAAGAAAAGTGCTCATAGGAGCATCCATATCTGCATCATTCTCTTCCTCTTCTAGCACGTGTAATGTCAAATTATGATGGCTCCTTCTCTTTGGAGGAGCAGGAGGTTGCTGCACTAAAGGGGGCTCTGTTGCAAGAACAAGTGGATGGGATAAATTGGCATACTCTTTTTCTTTTTCTAACTGTTACAAGTTTGTAATTAAGTATGAGTACAACATAAAATGCATTTTTCTTACCTAACAATGGGACATCACATACATTAACATTTTGATCTGCCACCGCATCAACATGCTGAACACTTGGAACATGGTCCACTCCTTCAGTATGATGTTCAACATGCTTTGAAATATTCAAAAAAAAGATACACGTCAAATTCCAATTGAAGATGTTAAATTGTATTCATAATTGTATAATTAATTTCCAATAGTAAATTAATACCTCCACCACTATAATGCACATCATGGCCTTCGTCACAAGCAGGTTCTGTGGTAGGATATGAAGGCTACAGTAAAATGTTATGCACATTGTTATGTAGTCAATTTACGTTTAAAACTAATACCAAAAAAGAATCTTCTCAATTATTTAATTTCATTCACTTTTCATCTGACCAATTTACCTGTGAGATATCATTTGGTGCACTGGATTCTTGGTCAAGGCTTACAGATTCTTCACATAGGTGTGCAACCACAACTTTATAGCCTTCCTTCAAGGTAATTTTTCTATCTTCATCTGTGACCTCCACATTGAAATCTATGCCCTATATTTTTTTCTTGATAATGTAAGTTTTCCACGTATGGTTTCATTAAAAAAAACTATTTGCAAAATTATATTTATAAAAAAATATTCAATGTTCTACATACAAGTCGAGACTGGAGATTCATATAGCCACCAGAGCCAATTTTGTGTTGGCCAACCTTTTCTACTCTCACTTTTGTAGCCATGGATGTGTCCTATAATCTATGAATAGTTTCAAACATCTTAGATTATATATTTACAAATATCAATAATTAGTGCATAATTTGAATGTACTTAATACTATAATGACATACCTCTTTTTGCCCTATGCTGCTTCATTATCTCTATCTTTATATATCCTTTTCTCCTTTGCATCTTCTATTATTTCATTCCACTCCATTGGTGGAATCATAGGAGGATGGTCATACTTTGGGTTATCCTTAAGAGCCCTTCTATATTTATCCCTCACAATCTTTATATGCTTTGCTACTCTTTTCAAAAGTAGGCCAGTGTCAAAAACGTTTTTCCCAAATTTCTCCTCAATAGATGCAATCAGCTAATTTTTTAATTCCACAGCTTGTAAATTCCACCTTTTTAAAAACAAATAGATTGCTAGGTCAATAACTTTAATATATTACAATAAATAGAAGAAAAGAAAAATTATGTAGCAATGATATGAAACTACATACTTTTTACGTGTGGTGGGTCCAAATAGTCTTAATGTCATATGAAAAAGATGTTCAAAGAAAGCATTATTACCTACAAAAACATAAAGGATTTATCAATCCAAATGAGTAATGTAAAAGTAAACTAAATTTACACTTTAAATAATATCAATTTTAAAGCACCTGGAAGCTTTTGTTCTTTTAATGGAAATATAGTTTTCTTATTCAGCAACAATGTCCCTTCATACGAACTAGTACTAATCACTCGAACTGCTCAAGGAAATGGATCAACTTCAATAGTACTGCTCTCTATTGGTCTATCAACTGAAACATCATAACAATTAAATGAAAATTTGTGTACTACTCTCTATTGGTCTATCTCCCTACCTATGTACTAGTCCCCCATGGGTGCAGAGCAATCGTAGGCAAGCCACACTCGCCATTTGAACCCGAAGGTGGAATCAAACTGAAGACCATGAGGGTGACCCACAACTTCAAGCCTATCTGTCTACCGTGTGCACTAGGGGTCGCCGCCTACAAGTTCTCATTTATTATGAAGAAAGTTAGCAGAATGCTTCCATAAATATTCTTGATTTATATGGAAGGCAAAATACTTTGAGGAGGCCATCTTTCTACAATAGTTGTTTGTTAGGTAAGAAATAATTATAGTTTGAGATAAAAGAATTTGAAACAAGATCAAGGGATACTTGGTAGCATTTTTGTTAAAGAGTCTCATGACAATGCCAAGAATCGTAATGATGTCAAAATGATGGAAGTGAAAGACAACAAAATGTATGCAATCAAATAATGTCAAATAAAAATAGAAAATTGCTCCTGGAATAAGAGGCAATCCTGTGAATAACACTATATTTGCAAGAATAGTGCAGGTGCACATATGTTACATTCACATTAGAATGGTTAGGATTTTATTTGTGATCTTGATAGTAATTTTTAACAATGGAGTTCAAGAGGTTGGACTACTCATTCTCTATTTAGTATGCACTATTCTCAAGAACTAGTCAAGTTATTTATCAAGGAAGCTTATGAAAAGTCCATTTCTTGTTAAATGTTCAAAGAATGATTGTTTAGTGACCTTAATATTTAATTGCTTTTGTGTTTGCTAACTATAGAAAGGGTGATTATCAATACTAGCACACATTATCAGAGGGTCCAAAAGAACAATATGATAAGAATATGTTTGAAATGAGCTAGATACATATTTGAAACATTGATAAAAGTAACTGACAACTGTTTGGTATTATGCTAGTGTTTAGGAAATGTATAAAAAAGTATATTTACAAACTATGTTGTAGGATGGTATGTTCACTTGATTATGCAGTTGTAATTAATATGGATGGCTGAAGGAAATCATAAATTAGAAAGTATAAAAAGAGCTCCTTGTCTTCCAATCGTGCATACCTTATCCAACAAGCCCATGCTGAAGCCTCACTTGTTTTATGTTGAATAATGATCTTTGATGGCTCACGAATGCTTAACTAGGTCATTAAGAGTTGTGTGCCCTGGAAATGCAAAATTTCTCCTTTAAGAAAAAGGACCCACTTTTCAATATCATTTGGTAAATCCTATAATAATTAATCTACAAACACCCATTAAGTTATGCTCTGTTCAACTACTATTCTAGACTGCTACTTCCAATTTGGGAAAATAATTTTGTTTGTTTGCATCTAATTCAAGAACTTATTGAAAGGCTCAACTTTATGAATTATGTTTATATTCTTTGAACTATCTTGAAGCAACTTATCCAACTTTATATACAATATTGGAAGAGTTTATGTCAGATCTTCTTTAATCTAAATAGACTACTTCCAAACAAGAAGTTAGCCCATTAAATGGATGATGAAAACACAACAATTATACTATTTTACCTTTTAATAAAAGCAGAAGCAGATGCAATACTCCTGTATGTGGATAGGCAAGGGCCTCTATATGAGAAAAGAATGCCCAATGGCCTAATTCATTCTCATTCAGAAGCAAATGTACTACAGCTTAAGGACCAGTTATCCTAATCTCATGTGTGTTTGTTGATGAGAATGAGAAACAAGTATTCAATGCAAGCTATGGTCAACCACCTGAATGCTATTCTCTCTCACTAGTCGGTCATAGCTGGTATTGAAAGAATGGTTCCACACTAGGCCAAGTCAACATAGGACACTTGCAAGAAAATTTGTTTATGGGCAAACCCTATCAGAAAAGCCAATCCGATATCTGCACTCACCAAAGTTCAAAAAATGCGAGCAAGAAAGACACACAATTTCATCTTTCCTTCCCAACCATATCCAAGTTCAAAAAATGTGGGAAAACATATTCGGCATGCACTCACCAAAGTTCAGAAAATGCGGGCAAATATTTGGCATTTCTAGTCTTTGCATCGACTTTGTGTAATTTGACGTTGGTCAAAGTTTCGAACAAACGGGGGGAATTTTTTTTTTTTTGCGACCAAAGCAAGAATGAAAACAAAAAATAAAGAGGATTCATAGCATTGGTCAAAATTTTTGGTAGAAAAATGGATGCAAATGTACTAGTGCCTATTGTAAATTATGAAATTTTCTAAGGGCCCACAATATGGAATCCCTTATAAGTCCCATGTGTTTGAAAGGGAAAATCAAAAGTTGTTCTTCCAATGGAAAAACATTAAATGTTCTTGAAATAGGACAGCTTCAAGAAATGCTTATTTCAAAAATATAGAAATTGGAACCATTATACAATCAATTAGCCTATGATCTCTACCTATTATTCAACTCCCATGATGTGTTGAAAAAGTGAGAAACAGTTGAAAACAATTCATAAATACTATAGAGATGTGCAAATATTAGATGACAACACAACAACATTAAATGATAAAAACAAGATAATTAATGTTGAAAATATATTGATGATGAGGAAATAAGGTGGATTGGAAAAGTTGGGTTTACTCTCAAACTTAATCATGAGGTTACAACCTAGGAGAGAAAGAGTATAAAATATGAAAAATTATGAGATAAATGGAAAAATATAAATTAATTTGAACTCCCATGAAAGAATACTTGTAAGCCAAATAGCATTTTTTTTGGAGGTGATCTACAAATCCACCTTTAGCTTTAGCTAGAAATTCAAAAACATTAATAAACAAAAATAGCTTTCACCTTCCCTCCAACTATTGAAAAGCTCAAATAATACTAAGAGATAATGATGCTTAGGTTAAACTTATAACTCAGCCAAGCTACATATTTTTCTTGCAATAAGAAAAGAGATGGAAAAGATACAAGCAAGACCTTTGAGGATTTCACAAATGGGTGAGTAACTTGTTTATTGTTCCACTCCAAGTACTTTGAAGGTTTTTCTCATCATTACTTTTATTAATTTAGGGAGATAATATTTGCCAGGGATGGGGATAGCAAGAAAAGCTCTAGTGAAGGAGACAAAAAGCCATCCACTTCTTCCTTCATTCCTACTCCTTTTTCCTCTTTATTTCATTCACTTTGTGCTTTTGTGTATGATTATTTGTTGTGTATTGGTCCATTGTGCTGTTTTCTATGTTATTTTAACAAAGCTTGATTGAGTAGTGTCAAAAATTGTCCCTTTACAATTTCACACTTAGTTTAGGCTCACTTTAGTGGTTGTGCCTAATTTTATACAACTTTGGGACCATTTGCATAATCTTGGTGCATTCTATAATTTCTATTTTATAAAATATTTTTTAATAACAAATAAATAAAATTTAAATATAAAAATTAATAAATAATAAAATAATTACAAGTTAATTAAGTTAAATAAAAGGTCAAGAGATGTGAAATGAGGAAATGTGACTCCCTAGGAATTTGATATAGATTTGAGGAGAGTTCATTTGAAAGGGTGAGAGAGAGAAAGGAAGAAAAAAGAAGGAATGAAGAAGAAAGGAAGATAGATAAATAAAATAGGGAAGTGACTCTTTCAAAGGGTTGTAACTCTTCGAAAGGGTTGTGACTCTTTTAAAGGGTAGAAATGTTGAAGGGTTGCGACTCTTTCAAAGGGTGCAAATTGTGATAGGTTGTAACTATTGTAAAGGGATAGACATGATAAAGAGGTGTGAATTTCCCCCAAATTGGTAGATATAAAGGGTAGAAGATTTGATTGAAGAAGAACATCCAACCGAGATCACTTTGGGGAATAATATATTATTCTCAAAGGCAACAATGGAAAGTGGTGACTCAATCCTTATGAAAGGTCGTAACCCTTCCAATAATAAAGTATAAAAGAGGATCAATACAGTACTCATTAAAAGGTGGATCAGAGTAGAAGGTGTAAGAAAATCGTCCAACAATTAATACATTTAGTAGTTCCTTGCTAAACATCATGGGAACAATTGAAGAATATATCATAAGGAATCATTGAGGAAGAATCAAACACAATAATAAGTTAGAAGCAGTTACAAGAATTAAACAATAAGATAAAATTGAGATTAGGCATATGAAAGCAATAGACCCTTGGGTTTTTCACAACTATTATTACCAGCATCTTGTAATTTAGCAATTTCTCTTTGGTATTTATAATTGCCTATGTGTTATTTTTCAATCAATTATATTTATAATTATTTGATATAGAATGTATATTCAATTATCTATTTGTGAACTTTCATCATTATAGAAGGATGTGTAAGAGAAAGAGGAATCATGAGGAATGCCATCTAGGTAGGGACCCCGGGTGAATGATCAACCATGTTGCGAGCCACCTAGGCCAAAGCTCCATTCTTAAGCATAGATAGAATAATCAAGGTATTGAAGATCAGTAGCTATAGGAGCTATCTAATATACCTGTGAGGCAACATATTGAAGAGTTATTATCATTAGTGTATCTTACATGTCATTACTAGCAAAGAGAATGTCCTCAAAACTGCCAAGGTTGCTAGGGGTTCCAGTTTTTGCCAACTTCCAATTTAATCCACTTCCCTCAAAAATATCCATAGCATGATGAATCCTCTCTAACGATAGGTTTTTGATAATTGTTTCAAACATATTCTTGCTAATGCTCACACTTGAGAGAGCATCATGTTCGTTACCCAACTGACGAAGTGCAGTTGTGGTGTGGTAGTAAGCTTTTTCAATGAAGAGTGTGTCATCCCAATGAGCAGTATAGTAATACTGATATCATTAAATCTTTAGTCAATTCTATGATCATCTTATCATCTATCAACTTGAATAACTCAGATTTTGTGTTATTGGTAGAAGTTTGTGAGTGCTCTTCTTTCATATCCTTTATATCTCTGTGTGCCCCCATAATTTGATAATCTATGATAGAGTGTTGAATCTTATTTGATGCGTAGGTGAATAGATGACTTCATATCTTAAAGTGTTATATCACAACCTTCATCAGCCAATGACTATCTTATATGTGACTCTTGATTTGAGTCAAAGTGTAATATTTTGATACTTTTCCAGTAATCAATAATTTTCTATTGGACCCTCACCAATATTTAGTTGATATATAGTCAAACTGCTGCCATTGAAGACTTATTGGTTTCCTTTCCACTCACTACCTTCCTCAAATGGTATGTTAGCATACTCTACTACTGCAATGTCCCCTATTGAGACTTTTACTAACTTACTCTACTATTCACAACTAGGGTTTAGATCCCACTACATTATAATCATATAAAACTTTCCTTACTAGAAGAGTACCAATTCCTAATGATCAACTTTCATCATTATGCATTTAAATTAAATTAAGGAATAATTGATTATTCATAATACATTTTCAACCATTCAATTCCTTGTTGCACTCTTCATCACTAACCTTGAGAAAGATGGGGAATTACTTATCCGTGGGCCTTGGAAACCATTTTTGAGTAGGCTCCCTCAAAGGATTTGTAGCACATATATCTAATACCTATCATGAGGCTACCTCCTCAAGGATTAATTTCTTGGCTATCTCAAGGACTGGAGGGAAGAGAATTTCTAATGAGGAACAAGTAGGTGATAATTGGACAAAACTTGTGGTATGCTATTGGGTTTAGTTTGAAGTGGAAATGGTAAACTTCACCCAATTGGTTTTAGCATGGGATGAACCTAATCCCCTTCCAAAGTATCTACTAGTGCCAAGACCAAGCAAAGGAATGGGACCCATAGTGTAGTGCACAATGCACTAACAATCCCTCCTTTAGGATGCACATGGGTAGGGAATGATTAGCCATAATATGTGAACTAGTCACTATTGTATTGTGATTCACATGTGAGTAGGTCACTATAGTCTTTGTGATGTATGTTGGAGCTACTTACTATTTATGTGATGTATAGAAAGCTAGTTAACTTGTGTACCTATGATGTGTATGAGAAATTTTTTGTATATGAGATAGGTGCTCATTATAATCATGATGTGTGTGATTTGTGATATGGGGTTGAGGTTGTTCAAAGAAACTGTCAAATGACTATTGAAAACTAGAACACTAAGGAGGGCTATAATTACCTATTTACAAAATAGCTAAGACCAAAGACAAACATCTATTCAAAATAAGGATTGTTTGTATGGTGGCTTGTGGACTACAACACCATCTATTATCATATAGGAGTTATGGTAGGAGAGAAACATATGCATTTAAAAAAATAAAAGGATAGGATAAGAACAACTTACCAACAAGATGGAGGCTGCCATTATCAAGATTGTGAATAATAAAATATTGAATATTGAAAAAGTGGTGGAAAAGATGAATTATTGGGATGAGAAGATGAGAGATAGATGGATTTGGGTTTTGTGATTCTTTGGTATGCTAGTTTGAGCTTCACTTGGTTTCAAGAATACTATAATATTCTCTATTTAACAAGGTCAACCATGTGAAGGTGGAAACTCATTTGGCCTCACCCCCTCCCCCTAACATCAATCTAAATTACCCATTATTATCTAATTACATACTTCATTCATTATGAACTATAACATTCAATCAGTAAAATCACATAACAGTCATTAATATGATATAAAATTTATTAATACACAAAACTAATCAAGACTTCATTAACACATAACCATATTCATTAACATAAATAAAAATCAATATTACTATGCAACATTCATAGATAATTACTTAAAACAAAGTTTTTTCATCATCCAACAAGGTTTATCAAAGACCATTTTAAAAACATCATTTTTTTTCCTTAGCTCTATTAAGAAAAAGGCTGATAGGAGCATCAATATCTTCCTTATTTTCCTCCTCTTGTGGGACATGTAAAGTCAAATTACGATGGCTCCTCCTCTTTGAAGGAGTAGGAGGCTACTGCACTAAAGGGCGCTCTATTGCAAGAACAAGTAAATGGGTTAAATTGGCATACTCTTTTTCTTTTTTTAATTATTACAAGTCTATAATTAAGTACTAATACAACATAACATGCATTTTTCTTACCTAATAATGCGACATCATGTACATTAACATTTTGATCCACTACCACATCAACATGTTGAACACTTGGAACATGCTCCATTCCTTCACCATGATGTTCAACATGCTCTAAAATATTCAAAAAAAGAATACACATCAAATTGCAATTGAAAATGTTAAATTGTATTCATAATTGAATAATTAATTTTCAATAGAAAATTAATACCTCCATCACTCTAATGTACATCGTTCCCTTCATTACGAGCAGGTTCTATGATAGATATGAAGGCTATAGTAAAATGTTATGCGCATTGTTATGCAGTCAATTTATGTTCAAAACTAGTACCAAAAAAGAAATTTCTCAACTATTCAATTTCATTTACTTCTCATCTGACCAATTTACCTATGTCTCATTTCATGCACCGAATTTTTTGGTAAGGCTTTCAGATTCTTGGCATAGGTGTGTAGCCACGACTTTATAGCCTTCCTTCAAGGCAATTTTTCTATCTTCATCTGTGAGCTCCACATTGAATTCTATGCCCTGTGTTTTTTGCTTAACATCATTAGTTTTCCATGTATGGTTTCATTAAATAAATTTTTTTACAACATTATATAAAATATATATATGTGTGTGTGTGTGTGTGTGTGTGTGTGTGTGTGTGTGTGTGTGTGTGTGTGTGTGTGAAATTTCATTGTTGTTACTTACAAGTCGAGACTGAAGATTCTTATAGCCACCAGAGCCAAGTTTGTGTTGGCCAACTTTTTTTAGTCTCACTTTTGTAACCATAGATGTATCCTGTAGTCTATTAATAGTTTCAAACATGTTAGATTATATATTTACAAAGATCACTAATAAGTGCATGATTACAATGTACTTATTACTATAATTAGATACCTTCTTTTTCCCTGTGCTGGTTCATTTACTCTATTTTTACATAGCCTTTTCTCCTTGCATCTTCTATTATTTCATTTCACTCAATTGGTGGAATCATAGGAGGATGCTCGTACTTTGGGTTCTCCATAAGACCCCTTCTATATTGATCCCTCACAACCTTTATATGCCTTGATACTCTTTTCAGAAGTAGGCCAGTGTCAAAAATGTTTCTTTCCAAATAAGTCCTCAAAAGATGTAATCAGCTGATTTTTTAATTTAGAAGCCTATAAATTCCACCTTTTTAATTTTTTTTTTTTAGATCAATAACTTTAATATAATACAATAAATGAAAGAAAATAAAAATTATGTAGCAATGATATGAAACTACGTACCTTTTACGTATGGTGGGTTCAAATATCCTCAATATCATATCAGAAAGATGGTCAAAGAAAACATTATTACCTACAAAAACGTAAAGAGATTATCAATCCAAAATGAGGTACGTATAAGTAAACTAAATTTACACTTTAAATAATAACAATTTCAAAGCACCTAGAAGCTTTCATAATTTAAATAGAAACATAGTTTTCTTGTTCAACAACAATGTCCCTTCAAATGAACCAGTACTAGTCACATAGATTGCTCCAGGAAATGGATCAACTTTAGTAGTACTATTCTCTATTTCTCTATCAACTGAAGGTCTATCTATTAGTGCACAAAATAGGTACATGAGTACAAAATCCAGCCAACAAAAAAAATGCATGGTTAGCACATTACGCAATATAGAAATACAAGGTTTTACTAGTTGTACTAGGCATAGACAAGGATGTTTCTATGCTCCTTGTTGCCGACAATGAACAGAGCAATATTAGACTGTCGACTGAAGGAGGTGTCCGCACTTCATCATGCATTGAAGATTACAATATTATTAGCAAAGACATTTTCAATGGATAAAGATGAAATGGGATACTAGCTAGAAGCGTCCAAAAAAAAAGTTGTGTTATAATGTTGATGAAAATGATTAAAGAAACTATTACTTACACGAAGGTTGTGCACTACAACCCTCACCATGTTCACCATGTGATGTCATAGTTGTCACATATTTCTGTACAAGAATACATAATATTTTAGATCATGATCCATAAGATACTACAAACTATTAACATCTATTATTACTTTAGATTAATTACTGCTTACCTTCAAAGATTGGACCCTATAGTCCAATTCTTTTTTTAGTGCCTATTTCTCCTCACTTGTGTCACAATCAATGATAATGTTAACAATTTCATCAATGTATCTTTGTTTGAGTTGTTGGTCCATGAACATAGGGTTAGCACTAAAGGTGATGTCATGTACAAATGATGCCCATATTTTAGATCGCATTTGATCTGCTATCATTCTATATTTTTCCTATCATTTGTGACATTAGTATCAATAAATTTTTATCAAAATAACTCCAACCATAAAGAAAAGAACATAATAATACAACATTTTTTTCTATATAACAATAAAAATTATAATAATTAATGTTTACCTCCGCTAAAGGTGACTAAGTTGGTGCAGCCTTGCTTGTGCATGGTGGTCTACCCATGTTGCCTTGTGAAAAAGATTACTAATTCTTAGAAATCAGCAGAAAAATGAAAGTATTTGACATGTAGTACTTAATGATTGTATCTACACATATGGTTTTGAAAGAAAAATTTGGTGTAACTAATCTGTATATCTGCAAAATTCAAAATCAGTAAAATTTCATCAAAATAACTCCAAAGCCATAACGAAAAGAGCGTAATAATACAAAATTTGTTTGTATATGACAATAAAAATTACAATAATTAATGTTTAACTCCACTAAAGGTGTGTGAAATTGTGCACCTCCACCTGTACGTGGTGGTCTAGCCATGTTGCCTTATGAAAAAGCCTAGTATTTCTTAAAAATGAGCAGCAAAATGAAAGTATTTGACATGTTGTACTTAATGTTTGCATCTACACATATGGTTTTGAAAGAACATAATAATAAAAAATTTGTTTCTATGTAATTTGAACAATTACAATAATTAAGGTTTACCTCTGTTAAAGAAGGTGTGTGAGATGGTGCATCCATGCTCGTACAACATGGTGGTCTATCCATATCACCTTGTAAAAAAGAATTAGTAGCAAAATGAAAGTAATAGACTTACCAAAAAAAATATTAATAATAAAGTAGATTGTATATGTAAATTATTTATCTTAAGTTAGCCAAAAATTTGGTGTAACTAATGTGTATATGTAAAAAAAATATTTGACATGTTCTACTTAATGTCAATATCTGCACATATGGTTTTGAAAGAAAATTTTGGTTGTACATGACCCCATCATAGTTGAAATTGATTGTACCTAGATAGACATTTCATTGATCATCATCTTCATCCGTGTCATCATCATCATCATCATCATACTTGTCACTTTGATCATTGCCATCACCACCACCATATTTATCACCATCATCATCATCTTCATCACCATCATTATCATGACCATCATCGCCATGATCATCACCATCTTCATCAACATGATCATGATTTTAATCATCATCATCACCGTTGTCGTCAACATGACCAAAATCATCACCATATTCTTCTTCACCATTGGGTAACAATCTTTCGTGATTATCATTTTCTTTGTCTTTTGCTTCTTCAATATCTTCTTCCATCACATTATACTTTACCTCCCTTTCTCTTGGATTGTGTCTAACAACAAATGACCAACCCAGTTTGTGTGAAACACCAAAGTAAAACACTTGCTCGTATTGGCTTGGGAGAACATAAGGCTCATCTCCGACTACCTCAAATCACCTTGTATTAATCATTGTAAATCCACTATCATGTTCAATGATAGTTCTATCAGGATCATTTAATTAAGTCATAGCCTGAACCATTTGATGACAAATAGAACTATTTGAATGAATTAAAGTCGCACTCAAATATATCGTCCAAAATGCCATAGTATCAATTTTTAGATTGTTGAGGATGTATGCCAATTCTAGACAAAATATTGGTGACCAAAAAGATTGCATTTATCCAAGAATCACATGTTTTCTTTGTTTCATTTGACTTTTTTATGCAAAATTTACAGCCATGGTAGTACATAGCTTTGTGATGTTTGACGTATAATTTTTTGAACATGTCAAGATTATTTATATCAATTTTCGAGTTGATATTAAAATTATGGCTTATGATTAGTAATCTTCTACATACTTTTGTATCTCTTAATCTATATACCAAATCAAGTACCATTGGCATAACATTGGGATCTCCATTACGATGAGCTTCTTTAACCAATGATGCAACACTGTCCCATGTTAATGAGTGACTATTTTCTTGAGACTATTCAATCCATACTGTCATCCAACCAAGATTATTTATAATATACAAATGTAGTGCATCCCACTCACGACCAACTATAAAGAAAAAATTAGACCAGTTAGAAACAACTTATATTGATGATGGATAAATTAATAAACTACAAAGAAAAAACTTATAATTACTTGTCAATCTCCTCAATCTACCTTTCCCTATCAAGTACTCTCCTTTGAATTTGTCATTAAAATTGAGATCCCAAATGTGATCTACATGGATATTTGCTGCAAACTTTGGAAGATATTCACTAATGTAGACCATGGTTTGGTAAACCATATATCCCTCTACCATAGAACCCTCAGGATGTACTCTTTGTCGAACCAAGCCCTTCATAAATTTCAAGTGCCTCTCAACCATCTATATTGACCTAGTCTGTATAGGTCCACACAATTCAATCTCCTCAACTTGATGTATGAGATAGTGTTCTTGAGCATTGAAAAAGTTTGAAGGTAGACACTTTTTCTTTTCACACATAAGTTGTGGAAATTTTCTCTTCCAATATTTTATATCTTTTTTATCAATTTCTTTAGATGATAACCACCTCAAAGAGATTCAACACACAAGAACATATAAATGAGATTTTAGATAAAATTATACAAATCTAAGAAAAGAATACTTCTAACCTCATATATTTTTTAAGGTCATATATAACTTGTTTAATATTATTCTCAAACTAGTGTGGGAGGGATAGAGGTAGGATGTACTACAATCATTAAAAAATGATAATTTTAATATATTATTAAATAATACAATGGGTAGTACATTCAATTTTAGAAATATACTGTAAATAGAGAATATGACTTACCTTGATGAAGGTATGCCAATCATGTGTTTTCAACCTTGGGGGAAAATCACCTATCCTTGATAGAAGAGTGCTTATATTTGTAGCAAATCCTATTGAAAATTTTATTTTTTATGACTTCTTTTAATGCATCACTTTTTTGCTTTGTTAATAACCAAGGATGGGCACTTGTATTTATGCAGTCTCCATTTCTATTTGATTCAATAAAATCTTTTAGTGCATTGGATTCATGAACGTTAGTACAAATTTTGGCAATTTTTTCTCTATCATGCCTTCCAATATTTTCCATAGTGTCTCTGTTACATTCTTTCCAATATGCATAGCATCAAACAAATACATGATTGGGAGATTCTTGTAGTACAATAACCTACTAAATTGTGTAGGATAACTTTTCATTCCCCTAAGAAGTTGGTCATTGATGCCTTGATTACCTTCATGAGTATCAATTACATCATTAGTAAATAAGACAATATCAAAATATAAATTTCAAATGTCGGACAACAAACTAGACATTACCTTGATGATTTAGTCGATCATATTCCAATTTTCATAAATGAGGTGTCATTCTTTGTGGCCTTGATGATGTATCTTCTTTCCCATTAAAATGATATTTTTCAGTAATTTTATACTTATGATTATTGTGGAGAAAGTGCCTAAACTCATGAAACACCAACTTTCCTAATCTTCTTGAATGATGTGATTTTATCTTCAGACCACGAACTGGACATGTGAATTTTCCTTTTATCTAAAAACCTAAAAGATCATGTACAATTGTCATGTGCATCTTAAGCATACAATAAGTAATGTGTAAACACTATAATAGACCAAAAATATGTGATCTTAACAATATAACATACCACAAAAATGAGTTAGCCTAGAGGCATCATGTATTGTCCATACAAGCATTGCATCGAATTTAAATTGTCGATGTCCTATTGGTCTCGAGATGTCATACATAGTGATGTCATTCCATAACTTCAAGAACTCGTCAATTAGGGGCTCAATATGAATGTTCATATCTTTAACTTGGTACTTACCTAGTAATTGAATGAACATAAACATTACATTATTATTATGACCATTTTCATGCATTTTTTATAAATTAATTTAGAAAACTATTAAATGTAAAAATTCTTGGCACAATCATTGACAAATTTTCGTGCTCCCTCTTTATGGACATCCAAGGAGGAATGTTATTGTTAATAACAAAAATAGGCCACACTGAGTAAACAGATCTCATATCTTGAAATGGATTGACATTGTCGGCTGCTAATGAAAGCTTCAAATTACGAAGTTCCTCTTTAAAGTGTGACCATGTTTCTTCTATCTCTTTAAATGCAGAACCATCCATAGGCATTCACATAATGTCATCTTGACCATTGATTTGATGCATGAAATAACCATTCGTAGGCATTCACATAATATCATCTTGAATAATCGTTGAAGATGTGGAATAATGAGAATGTACCAAAGAACCTTGTGAGGCACCTTTTTTGTTATTTGATCTGACTGATATCTACTAATATGATAATCAGGGCATTCTATTGCAAATTCATGTTGTTTATAATATAGAATGTGATCATTAGGACATGTATGTATTGCCTGATACTTCATTATAATCTAATTTATAATGGTAGATAATTCTCGGTACCAATGAGGTAAAATGTTTGATGGTGGTAACAAAAACTTACCTATCAACCTACAACAACAAATATCCATTATTAATATAATAAATATTGATTATATGCTAATATTGAAGATGAAAAAATTGCATACCTTAGCATACATGATATTGCTATATTGGATAAACCATTCATAACCTTTATGTTCACAAACAACACTATAATCGAGAGAAGAGTTGTTTGGGAGCCTTCGTATAGGTCTTGTGTGCCTTCTCAAGTAAAGGTATATCAAGATTATCTTCATCATCATTATTAGATGCACTAGTACCATCATCATGAGCCTCTTCATCACCTGCTCCAATACCATCTTCTTCAAAAATGTCCTCTGGCACATTATCATCTTCTTCCATGGGAGTGTTAACCTCAGCTTGGATATTCACACCTCCATGTTCCTCCAGTAGGAAATCTACATTTACCAATGGACAAAAATCATGGCCACTTTCAATGTGACCATGTTTCCTATAATGTCTCTATGCTATTGTGATTAGAATTCTTCAATTCTTTAAGCCTTTACACTTTTTGCAAGGAAAATTACATTTATTAGCTTTTCTTTGGAAATGAGACCACAATGTAGCCATTCTCTCATTATTTTGTTTTGGGTTCATGTTGTTAGGCGTGGTTTTTCTTCATAGGAAAATATATCTGCAAATAAATTGGACAAGTTGTACTTAATGTTTATATCTGTACATATGGTTTTGAAAGAAAAATTTGATCTAACTAATATGTATATTATTTGCAAAAAAATTGAACATGTACTTAATGTTTATATTTGCACATATGTTTTTCAAAGAAAAATTTCGTGTAACTAATGTGTTCTCTAATTGTAACAACACTTCTACATTATAATACAATGAAGTTTTTGCAATTTTGAGTGCAATTCCCTAGGTCTACAATGATCCAGAACATAAAAAGATGGTAAATAGATTGATTAAAATGTTTTGAGCACAAACGAATGAGCTTTTTTTACAAAGATTGTGTGAAGAAGTTCTCAAAGGTTTTTTAAAAGAGTGCTTAACTATGAATGTTGTTACATGTGTTTCATCAAGTGTTTAATTTTTTAATGCACTAAGACCACTTTAAAGGTACCAAAGAATAGTGTTTGGGGTGAAATTTTATTTCACAGAGGTATATTTGGTGCAAATAGATCTTGAAGACCTTAGAAGGTAAAATAAAATGTTTCCAAAACTATGCATTCTACTTGGAATTTGCTAATAACAATAGTTATAAGAAAGATCTCTTTTTCATTGTTATATAAAATTTTACATAAATATCCTTAGTATTTTGTCATTCTTCACTTTCCAATTTGGATCAGATAGATTGTTAAAGATGTGACTCCATGTAAGTGTTGTTTGCAACCTCCATAATTTGAGTACACATTAAACTACCAAGCACTCTTTGCATGGAGATGAGACAAGATACTCAACATGGATTCTTTCTTTATTAATGATATTTTGTTAAATTTCTATGTGACCATAGGTGTGTACATAATTAATATAAGATGTTACAGATGCCAATGTGAACTCAAAGGCATACAAAATCAAACGTAACAATCATATATGCTCAAGCAATTTATGATAACTAATAATTTAATAAACAAAATGTGGTGAGAAAAATTACCAATGCTACAAAACAAAGACCTATTTTTAACAACTAAAATACTATAAGCCAAAAAAAATAAAATGAATACACAAAGGAAGTGCATCATAGGAAATGAAAACTAATGCAAAAAAAAAAACTTTAACATTGTTATCAATGCCCAATCATAATAGGTATTCGTAGTGTTCCTACAATATACTCTATGATTGATAATGCATATGAATGTGAAAATTATTTCTAGATGATAGTCAATTTTTTTAAAAATATCTAACAATCTAGGGTGAATTTTCTCAGATGGAACAAGCTGAAATTTCAAAATGTGCTCAAACAAAAGATAAGTGTGTATGCAATCTGCTACAATTTCAACAACCTGCACAGAAGCACAACATCATCACATGGAAAGAAGCCAAATATACATGAGAATATACTGTTAATAACATAATCTTATCTCTCTCTTAAGTAAGATAAATTTACTTGCATTAGGAGACTCAAAACCAATGAAACTATAGTGTCTTCTACTTATAACTTCTTAAAATATTGTTATATTATAACTTAACCACTCGAAATGTTCCCAACACCATAGGAGAATAGGCTACACTAATATGTATTTTGTTAAAATGTCTCAATATAAATAGCAATAAGAGTGCATATGTCATCTTCATTATTCATAGGTAAGAGTACATAAAATTACATATAAGTATTATAAAAGTCAATCAATTAAAGATAAAAGACTAATGCAATAATAAAATAATAGTTAATAGTTCAAGGCAGACCAACTTCTGTCATTGTATAAAATTATTTGGTCTTGGGTACCAATTTTATTGTTTCTAATAGCACTTTCTCTCCATCTTTATAAAATAATTATTCATTTTCATCTAGTTTAATAGGCACCGTAGAATCTAGATGGTAGTGATACAAGACACATACAGGTTAGTAATCTTGAGGGAATGCATGCCCATTGAAAGAGGCACCAAAAATTTAGGGAGAATAATGTCAAAGAATATGTTAAAATACATTTCATTGATGCAACATAATTGATGGTCACGTTATACATAGGATATCAGTTAGAATTATAGCTGCAAATTCAGCAAAGCCGCATTTTTGAAATGCACTGATTTACAGTAAAGAATTGTAGCCCATAGGAGATATGGAATTAAATAAATTTAAGACAATATCATAAACTCCAAAGAATTCATTTTAGACCTTAAAATCCTCTTGGGTCTTTAAAAAGAATAAGTACATGGTTTTGGTGACTAATGTCCTTTAGCACATTTGAAGGCATTAGGAAACAAGCCTTGTTTTAAGCACTTGACAAGAAATTTTTGTAGCCCCAATATCCCTCTACATCAATCTGCCTTATTATAGAGAATGCTTTGATAAATGCATATGCAAAATTGCTCTAATTTTGTGTGGAAGTTGAAAGACTTTGAACTTAGGCTTCTAAGGATTTGAGTAGGCTTCTAATTTCAAAAAGACAAAAAATAAAAACTAATGTCTTTAAAAGGTTATCTTAAAATGTAATTTTTGTGTATCACTTTAATATGAGATAAATTTAAATTTATAATTAACAATGAAACAAATACACCTTTATAATATACAAAAGTTATCATATAATTTACGATTATTGTAAAAAATTAGAACCTCTTAGATAGAGATTAAGTCTTTGGGAAGATTAAGTACATTCCATGTGGTATTTCTTATTAAGAATTTTTTTAAGTCACTTAATTGCACACTTTTATTGGCATACAACCAAAATATTATTACAAATTTTATAGTTATCTTATTTGTAGGCTTGTAGTGGGAAAGTTATGGTGCTTTTCACCAAATTTTCAAAGGCTAGCCTTCTTTTTGTATCAACCTTGTATCACTTTTGGGGGTGAGTGCAATGGAGTCTATTTGAGAGCATCTATTTAAAGAATAGGAATAGATTAACCCAACAACACCTTTGTCTTTAGCAAATAGAGCTTAGAAGGCAGGGATTTTTATAATATGATTGATTTGAAGGACACCAATCCATATACTATATGAACATGTTTTTGATTAAGTAATACAGGTTTTATAGGGACCCTGAAACCAAAATTTTTTTACAACATATTTGAAATAGAAATATTAAATAAAGTCCAGCTACAATGCATCTGCTTATCAAAAGCCAAACCCAAACAATAGGCCCACAACCAGGTACAAAAAGCCAACTACATTAGAAAAAGATGAGACAAAAAGAAAGCACTAGCTATTGATCTCCCTATCAAGAACTTGTAGGGTCTCTGCAGCTTCATTGGTCTTCTGGTTGTCCACGTCCTCCTGGTCCTAGTTCTGAGCATCTGCCAAATCCCTAGTTTCTTTCAAATCATCTTCAGCTTGCCCAATGTCCAAGTTGGCCTTCTCCAACTTTTCACCGCCATAACCAACACTCATCAGTGATTCACCCAGACTATTAATATTCTCATTTAGGGTGTTCAATGTAGTAATCACCTGATTAGCTAGGTTCTAATGGGAGAACTCCATCCTATGGAATCTTTGTTCAACCTTGGTGATTCTATCCTCCTAGTCAGCATTTTATCCCTAGACATTGTAGTGTCATTGGCTTCCATCCTAGCTTCTCTTCTCTTCATTGTGCGCCTGGTTGCTGTTGATTCCCTGGCTTCCTTCCTGGCTTCTTTTCTCCTTAAGGTCTTATAATATATTCATGTTGAATTGTTGAGGATGTGGATGTTGTGTTGAGTGTCTAAGAACCCATTGGATTGCAGAAAGAAGCAACATAATTACTAAACTATCGTGTTTCATTCAATCTTGAGGAGTATTTAGATTTACTTTCTGTTACTACTATGGGGAGGGAAAATAAGTTAAAGATTGTTGTACAATATTGGAATTTTGAGTCTTTAAGCGATATGTAACCATTTTAATTCCTAGAGAACTTATAATCATAATAGACTGATGCATCCTCTAAATTTGTTATGTATGCTTCTTTGATAATCATAATAGATTGATGCATCCTCTAAATTCATTCATGTATGCTTCTTTTGAATTAGTTTTTTTTATGTATAATATAATTTATTTTATTTTTGTAGTTTTTTGTAAGTTTTTTGCTTAGTAGGAGTCTACTTCAAGTTTTTTGGGTTGCTATGTTCCAGCCATGTCAATTTTTTGAATTACAAAATGAATATAAATAAATAAAATAGAAACAATTATTGTAAAAGATCATAAGCTCTTAGATAGAGATTAAGTGTACAGGGTATGTGTAGGATCATGGTCAACCAAACTATGCTCTTAAGTGGCAATAAAAAATTAGAAAATCAGGGGTATGCCAACTTGATGTGTAATTTTCTACTTGTTATTAACTTTATATAAAAAAGTTGAGAGAAAATAATTTGTAAAAAATTGAATCTAGTTTCTAAACTACTAGGACTTTCGCAAAAAAATAAAAATTGATTGGTCAAAATTTTGAATTTTAATGCAATATTACAAAAATTTCAGAACAAAAATAAGTAGATGTATGTCTGACCACCTTAATCAAAATCAATGATAATATTTTGGATATAAATAGTAGACTCATGCCTGGATGTGACACGTATTTTTGGGTATTTTTATTCTAAATAAATAATAATGAATTAATTTTTGACTTTAGTATTTTTGGGATAAAAAAACTCTCGTGTCTAAACACCTTAACTGATTCAAAACTTTGCAAAAATAATTTTTTCATTTTTTTCCCTTATAGTAGAAGAACCATAGAATGTGATGCATCTTTGGATTTAAAAAATGTTGTACCTTTTTAAAGTTATAGTTGTTTCTCAAGTAGTATCTCAGTCAGCACTTTATACGTAACTCCATTAGAAAATAAGTAATAATTACTTGCTAAACTCATAATTTGACAAACCTTACATTTATGAAAAGATAAGAACATTCTTAAGAAACCCTTTTCATTTCATCAAATTTTGGTGAAAAAAAGTCGTCAGCTACATGTTTGAAGTAAAAATCACATAAAAATAGGCCAAGAGCTCATTTTTAGGATGTTTTTAAAGTTGACCATATAGGTTTGGTATCAAAAGGTATAGTAGACCTTATAAAGATATTAATTTTTTTCATTTAGTATCAAAGTGGGTGCAAAAAAAGTTGGAATAGATTTTGAAATGGTTTGAGATATTTCAGAACTACAGATTTTTAGACCTCCACTTTTTGGCACACCATGATCCTGTACATACCCTACAATTAGATGATTGGTATTAGTTGATAGATTATAAGTTTTGAGTTTTTCCTACAACAGTCTAGGTTCTTTTCATAATATGACCATTCCATGAAAATCCAAGGGCCCTAGCTTCATTGGATGTGTTATTCTAACCTATATAATAGCCTACTAACTCTTAAAATGTAGAAATAATGCAACATTGATTGATTGTTATGGAATAGTGAGGGTTTCGTGAAGAAATTTCAATGGAAATCGTGGTTAGGTACAACAAGGGGAGTTTTGGCCACATGAAGGGGGTATTTTGTGATTTGGATCATCTTATATGATTAGTTTGAAGGTGTATGATCAACAAAATTGATCTAGAAGTTTGGGGAATGGTGATATTGTTGATACCCTAGATTTGAGGGTTTGAATGAAGGTAATTTGGGATTTTGGGGTTCAAGGAAGTTTGGAAAAAATTACTTGGGGATTTGGTGTTTTTATGCCATGAATAATTATTTTTGAAAGTTACAAGGTCTGGGAGTCAATATTACTAGGAGTTGCTTTGTTAAATTAGCCAGTTTCATGCTTAAAAATAGGGCATCAGTCAGAAATAGGGGTTGTTGGTCCGAAATGACCATATGAAATATTTTGGTATGTTTTAGTACTTTGAATAGGGTGTCCATAAATGTAATTATCTTGTCAAGTGCTACTAGTTTGTCAATTAGGTCTCCTAAGGTGCATTGGAAGAATTAGGCTTTGGGAGTTGGGTCTAGCCAATTAGATGGTTAAATATAGTTGAATATACATTATATAAATCATAAAATTATTATTTAACCCTTGGTTGATTCCCTTAGATATTTGGAGTCATTTGGAGTCATATGGGGTTTGTAGGTATTTTGGGCAACCTGGAAAACTTACATGCTTGAAGAATTTTGCAAGTGGAGTTTGTCTTGTGAATTCAAAGGTGTGGAGATCAGTGTGTTAACCTAGAAGATTGAATGGGTAGGCTCATTACTTCAATTGCACTTGAGGAAGATCTAAGGTTATTGTTTCAAAACAAAGGGATAGTTATTTCATGCATCAAATCAATGGTTGACCATTGATTCTGCATCATGCATGGAGAAAACCAATCAACATTAAATAATTAGCCTTTGTCAATAAAGGAACTTGGGAATTGATTAGATCCTCCAAACCCATTGGCACAAATGAGTCTTTCAAAACAAAAAGAAATGATAGAATATGAGGAGATTTTTTATTAAAAATCTTAATGGACCACCATTCAAGTTTTGTTAATTTTGGCAGCACAAGCCGAATGGAGACTAAAATTACTTTTCTCAAAAATGATCTCAAAGAAATAATTAACATGTCTTTCAGTCAATGCCTTCAAATAAGAAAGATAAGCAAGCTAATGGTACCATGCTTCTTGGAAAGAAAATATGTCATTATTGTATCGATGAAAAGTTTTGGATGGTTTGATTGTCAAGTATAATACTATAAAGTTAAGAGACAACATTCTTAGAAAACTAAATGTGGTATAGGTTTTAAAGTCATAAATCATGGAATGAGTGTCTAAAAGATGTTAATGCATAGTGAGTAGAAAAATATCTTGAAGACCTTAGAAGGTAAAATACAAAACAATTAAAGGCTGCGAGACTGTCACAATGAGGATAGACACATATTATTGTTTATTGTTAGTTTTTCTTATGGAAGTAATCTCTCTTAATTTTACTATTTTTTTGTTATTCATTTGAACCATTTCAACCCTTCTTGTTGTATCAGTGGTTTGACCAATACTTCCATTTTTTGCAAGAAAGGGTTTCTCTAAAATTTCTTAGCTCTCCTATTGGAATAGTATTTCCTTTAAAGCCATTAAAGTTGAAGTAAATTAGTTCCTTGTAAGAGTGAATATACTTTAAATATCTACCCTTGATTGAGAAATTAAGAGGATTTAGAAAATTTTCTTTTGGAGAAATAAAAAATTTTCTTGTAGTTGAAGGGGAGCCAAAAAAATGTTGTTGATCTTTGTAGAGATCTCTAGTGGGGAAGAAATCTATACCTTCTCTCCTTCTTCTACCTACTCTAATTAGGGCCTTTAATGTCAACATGTCTGTGATGTTTGATCAAGCACGACATACTTATCCTCCTTCTCCAGATCCCATATTCTACTTCCTAAGAAGGTTTTGGCCTAAAGGATCCTAGTTTGCTGGTGTACTCCTAAATTTGGCTGTAAAACTATTATCGTTGCAACCTAGTACCAACTGACTCCTCCAATGGATTCTTCTTCTCAATTATTTCCTTTCAACTAGAAAGAGTCAAATACCCTTTTATATCAAGGGATTTCTATCTCAATTCTTTACGAATGTAGATCAACAATGTAAAACAAAAAGAAAATTATGAACTAAATGATATCCTAGTTTGTCAATTAGGTTTCCTAAGGTGCATTGGAAGAATTGGGAAAAGTAACAAAAAATGAAATGAGTAATTAGTAATTAGTAACTAGTAGTAAGGATTGTTGAGAGTGTTCGATTGGGATTAATTTCCCACCAAAATTAGTGAAGAGATGACTACGAAATGTAACTCTAGCAAAAATGTAGTGAGCTTGAGAAAACTAAAGTTCAGTGTGGCACCCAAACAATATTTGGCATGCTCCCTCGCTAAAGTTCAGTAAAAATGCACGCTAAACTATGTTATTGTACAATCAATATCCTGTGTGCTCCCTCACCAAAGTTTAGTAAAAATGTGCCTTGATCCTATGTGAAATTTATCATCTTGGGAATCCATGCACGAATTTATGTATAGTCCATAATAGAGACACACCTAATTAATTTAGTATAGTTCAAATTATATTATGACTCAAGTTGGTCAAAATTTTGACCAACTTGGGAATAGTTTGGATATCTTTAACTTGGGTGAATGATGTTGGTCAAAATTTTGACCAAATCAAGAAAAAAAAAGTGCGAGCAACACGGGCATGAAAACCAAAAATAAGGAAGATTCATAGCTTTGGTAAAAAAATTTAGTAGAAAAATGGGTGTAAATGTACTAGTGAAAAAAAATGAATCAGCAATGCAAATTAAAATTTGGAATATTTAGGCATATCCATCAACCAAGAAGGTATTAAAACTCCTATATGTGATAAGAAAAAGATGAAGAGAGGAAGGAAACCCCTAAAAGAGATAAGGGAAGCAGATGGTTACGAAAAATAACAAAAAAAGATTATTCAGATTCTTAAAGTAGGGAAGGAGAGAGCCTTCCCATTACAATATGAGAATAAAAACTTGGAATGCTAGGGGTCTCAATGCTCCTATAAAAAAATCATTGATAAAAAGAAACTGAACATAGTTTGAATAAAAAATTGTATTAATATAAGAAACTAAACTAAACAAAGAAGAAAGTATAAAGCTAGGTAAGAAAATAGGTAGTTGGAACATAATCTTACAAGAATCAAGAGAGCATTAGGAGGATTAGAAATAATTTTGAGTCCAAGAAAGATTAATTTAGACTTAATGAAATCTAATCAAAACTGGATGAGTTGTAAAGTTAAGATTGTCAAAAATGATCTTTAAATAATACTAATAAATATATATGGCCCAACTCAAAGTGCATATAAAAATTAGTAATGGGAAGAAGTTAGCCTATTTATGAGAGACCATAATAACAACAATATATTAATAGGGGGATATTTTAATATAATTTTAAGTTTGGATGAAAAATATGGAGGGAGGCAGTATACCTCGAAAGCCTCCAAAGATTTCAAAACTTGGATAGAAATAGATAAATTATTAGATATCCCCTATAATAATGGAACATACACTTAGACCAATAGAAGGGAAAACTTCACTTATATAGTAGAAAAATTGGACAGATTCTTCCTTAAAGGATAATTAAGTAACATATATAGGGATTTAGAATCAATTTTTTTGCCTATAGCAAGATCAAACCATTTCCAAAAAATAAATAAATTACGAACTAGTACTTGTACTTTTGACAGGTGCAAGGGTTACGCCAATCAAATGATTTCACTAAGTGTTGACATGGAAATTTTGCAACATTTTGTGTGCAAAGTAAACCATTGGTAAGATAAATTATATTTTTATTATTTTCTCTTTCTTGGTACTAGTGAAATACACATTGTTAGACTTTTCCTTCATTGAGGCTCACCTTGTCTTTTTAAGAAATTATTTTCTTTCCAAGTTCTACCAATATGTTTGCACCCTTTTCATCCATAATGAATTTTATAGGCTCTTGGTTCAATGGCTTGTGCTTTTATTATCCTCCTTTAAAATAATGGGTGAAACATGAACATCGACATTGTTATCAATGAAGAACAAAATATTGTAGTAGCTTCCATCATTATATCATGTACATGAAGTCTAGGAGCATTTGAGTTATCAAATTTGTAGATCTAATGTAATGCCTACCCCTAGTTTACTTTCCATGTTTTATTGTCGTATTCTTTTAGGCTAGCTTTATGGTTATGTTTTATGACTAGTTGTAATTGATTACTATATTTGATTGGATGTTATTTCATACTTGGTTTATATATCTGATGAGCTACTTGATACTCAGTTATTTCATGTGTTCATGATTAGTCTTTCGATGATGATATATGTATGTTCATATAGTGATTTCAGTTATTTTATGATGATAGTTAGATGGATTATTTATATGCAATTTCTATGGTTACCACCCCATACTTGCATGTGTATGGTGTACATGCATGTCTTACTTTATGGTTGACATTTCTAATATGGTTGAGGGAGGGAGTCATAGTCACATACTAGTCATGATCTACATGATGCACCACTCCTTGTAATTGTCTATTTAGTGCAGATTTATATGTATATGTATATGCTTGGCTTTTATGCAGATTGCAAGTGCCAAGCATCAACCTCCCTACATTGTCTAGATAAGTGTGCCCTACCACAATATCTCAATGGTAAAAGATGGGAGATAGTTCTTAAGTCCAAATCCTATCCCTAAGCCAATTGTACTATAAAGTAGGACAAGTATCTGAGTTATTTACCCTTTCAAATTCATCAAGTGATGCGAATCTAAGATTTTGACCCTTTGAGTTTGATTTAGCACTTTATCTTTAAAATGAGTTTTCTTATTTAGTTTTGTGGGTTTATTGTGATTTTCAGTTATAATTAAATCAAATAAAAAGATTATTAAATGATTTAATTTAACAAAAAAATAATATTAAAAAAATTAATCTTTAATTATATTTAATTAATTAAATAAATAGAAGAAATAAATTTAAAAGATTTAATTAAAGTTTTAATTTTGGCATAATTATATTTATTTAATTTAATAATAATTTATTTAGGAGTTTTATTTTAATAATAAACTCTAAATATTATTATTATTTAAATTAATAAATATATTATTAAAGGTGTCTTACAATTTAATAAAAGAGAGAATAACTTTAATAAAGTTTTTTTTAATTAAACTATAAAAAGAGTTTGCATATGAGATTAAAATAAATTAAAATAATTAAGAAAAGGGTTTATGTGATTGTAAAAATGAAACCCTAATGGGAGAAAGGTCTTTATTAAGAAATTAGAGCTCATTTCTACACACATAGGTTGTTTGGAGGAGCCAATTTTTAGAAAGAGGGTTTCCAAGAGAACATGAATTCTTGCAAGCTCTGACCATTAATTTGCTTAGCATCAGATTGAGGTAGGACCTTGTTGATATTTTCCCAATAATTTTCCTTCGAAATTTCTCTATCTTCTCCATGTTTGTTATAGATCTGCTTTCAAAAATAATTCTGGTTGAAACCCTTGTTAATATTTACTATTCTTTATTATTGAAAAATATTTATGAATGAAATCAAATTGGAAATCCTTGATTGAAAAGGGGGGTTGCTGGAAATTATTTGTATACCAGGCCTCTACTGAGTTTTATAAAAATACTATTGTTAAATGAAGTGGGGACATTTGCTTTTGTTCAAGAAAATTTATTAAAAATAAATAAATTTAAAAATAGGAGAGAGGAGGGGCTGTGACCTCCCCCCCTTGACTATGATGGTAGACATGCTACCAAGGCAGGGAGTTGCCAAAGCAATGAGGCCGCTTGCGGCCTCCACCCATGGGGTTGTGATATGAATTCACATAAATTTTTGTTATTATGTTTTTTTATAATCAAAATATTATTATTATCATCATCATCATCATTATAAATAAATGTTATTATTTTAATATTAATGATTATTATTACTATTATTATTATTATTATTATTTATTTATTTATTTTAATGATAAGCTCTGCCTAGGGGGCAGTACCCATTTACATCAACCGAAAAAATACCCTCATAAATTTGACCAGATTATTCTCCTCTACAACACACTTCTTGAAGATCTTCCAGGCTTTCTTCATGAATTTCTTCTCTTTTACTTTAGAAGGATCAAAAAGTGCCTTTAATAACCTCCTGGGAGACTAGGGTCAGTGACATCTAAAGTCGCAGTCATTTGCAATTAGATCTTTCAGATATGTTGGAATAGATTTGCCCTTATCCAAACTCATCAGGGAATCACTGTCAATGTCTGCATTTTCTAGTTTGTCAGTTACTCGATTACCTTCTTTGAAAATGTGTTAAAACTTGTACTCCATCAAATATAATAGTTGTGCTTTGATCTTGGGCATCCACTGAACTAGTTTCCAATTTTGCAATGAGCTGTTCTTAATTCCATTTATGATTACTTGTGAGTTGCCTTCTAATACAACTTTTAAATGGTTTTTCAACACACACAAATTTAATCCAGCCTCTACCACTACTATTTCTGCAAAATTGTTAGATGCTATGCCCAAGCGTTTGGTGATGCCTCCTAGAACAACACCCTATTCATTTCTAATTACAGCTCTGATCCCACTTGCCCCAAGGTTTTCGTGACTTGCTCCATCAAATTTTAATTTCACCCAACCCGGTGGGGGAGGCATCCACTTCGTGATTGATCTCTCAGCCTTTTTAGCTTTCAAGCAATGCTCAGCCCTGATCTTGATATTCCACACCTTTTCCATATCTAAGTCCCACTTGACTAGATATTTGTATTTCAATCCAACTATTCTATTGTTAATCACTTCTTCAATTGCAAACTGGACTTTACTCAAGAATTGATCAACCTGCATCGATTTGTCCTTGAATAATCGTTGGTTTCTTTCTTTCCATATGTGCCATGACAATACCGCAGGGAAAACATGCCAGAAAATGCTCCATTTGGATTTTAATCCATTTATTGGCCATGAAAATAGAAAATCCCTAAATCTTTGATTCCTGACTCCTTGCCATTGCAATTTGTCTAATAGCCAATCCCAACAAGCCTTAGCAAAAGGGCACCACAATAGCAAATGGTCCACCGATTCCATTTTAGCTTTACACATAATGTACTAGTATGGCCCAAAAAAGTCGATGACCTGCAGTCTCTCCCCTATTAAAATGCATGCATGCAATGCTATCCACAAGAAGGCCCTTGCTTTGGGCAAAGTCCACTTGCTCCAGTAAGCTTTGATGGCCAGTACGAACCAATCTATCTGGCTCTGAGTAACTCATATCTGAGATTAACTTTATATGCTCCCGACTTAGCTGCACACCAGATTAGGAGATCCTCTTCACGAGTTGTCATTACCATTCTATTTAATAATAACTCCTGCAAATAAGAAATATTGGTTGAGCTTGAATCTCCTAGGGATCTCCATCTAAAAAATGTGTAGGAGACATCTATAACTATATATTAGTGACATTTCAGCCATATACAACTTCCATATTATCAACCCAGTCCTTGTCCTAAATCAGATGATCCAAAGGGGCTTCCCCTTGCCATGAGTCCCTCCAAAAAAGAGCTTTCCTACCATTACCAATCCACAAGGTGAGATGCTCTATTAAGAGGAATCTGCAGTCCCAAAGAAAATTCCAAAATGCTTAACCAGCATTAGAATTTGCAACTCTCAAGATTCTTTCTGTCTCTCTAGAATCCAAATATTTTGCACACATTACTTTACACCAAGGTTTTTCTAGGCATTGATACATCCTCCACACCAACTTTGCCCCTAGGGCAATATTTTGTTTCGTGATGCTTCGAAGACCGGCTCCTCCATCTGTCTTGGGTAAGCTTGAGCTGTATCCCATTTTATAAGATGAATCTTTTTCTCCTCCTTAGCTCCTTCCCATAAGAATTTTTTGAACAAACTTTCAAAATTTGTTGCACATTTCTTAGTAATTTTATACACTGACAGATAATAAATGGGAATAGCAGATAAAACGAACTTAATCATGGTGATTCGTCCTACTTGAGACAACCATCAATTTTTCCAAGAAGAAATTTTATTACTAATTTTGTCACCAATCCCTGTCCACATTTTGATGATCCTGCTTCATGCAAATAGTGGTACACCTAGGTAATGAATTGGAAAGGACCCCTCCTCAAAGCCAATAATCTTGATGATAGCCCCTTTCAATTTTTACAAGTGTGAGTAAAGGAAATCTATGACTTCTGGACATTCATGACCTGTCCAGAATCTCTTTCATATCTAGATAGCACTGACTTTATGCATTTGGCTTCCCGAATGGTAGCTTCTCCAAATAATATTGCATCATCCGCAAATTGTGAATGAGTAGTAGGATCTAAATCATTAGATATAGATACACCTCTCCAATTCCCAAGACTAGAGCAAAGCTTTATAAAGTGGCCTAATGATTCCACCATTAAAACAAATAGAAAAGGAGATAGGGGATCTCCTTATCTGAGGCCATTTGTTGCTTGGAAAAAATTGGAAATGGAACCACTGACAAAAATTGAAAAATGAACTGTAGATAAACAAAATTGTATGCATCTAATTCATTCAAGGTAGAAGCCAAACCTTTTTAGAAGATCCACCAAAACAAACTAGTGTACTCTATCATAAGCTTTACTCACATCCAATTTGATAATCATGCCCGACATCCTTTTGCAATTCATGCTATGTATAGTTTCTCCTGCTAATATGATAGTGTTTGATATTTCTCTACCCGAAACAAATCCATGCTATTCCTCTGAGATAATTCTACCAGGCAGGGGTTTAAGACGGTTAACCATTGCCTTTGCAATAATTTTATACAGGGTGCTACAAAGAGAAATTGGTCTGAAATCATCCATTGAAGTTGGATCACTCTTCTTCAAAATTAGAGCAATAACTGTATTGTTTAATTCTTTTAGAAATTGGCCCTTATTTTGAAAGGATTCCACCACCCTTAAAATATCTTCTCCCATGAATGTCCAACAACTTTGGAAAAACTCAGCTGGGAATCCATCCAAACCTGTCGCTTTGAATGCGGGGTTATCAAAGATTGCCTTCTTGATTTCTTGCAGAGAGAAAGGCTTCATAAGCATTGCATTATCTTCGGCTATAATAATATTAGGAATGACATCAAGTAATGAAACATGAGTTGAATGTTGGGAATCAACAAAAGACCCCAATATCTGTTGAAAATGGGAAATTGTTGCAGATTCAATAGATTCTCTGTTCTAGTGCCACCCTCCCATACCATCTTGAATTCAATTGATACTATTTTGAGCTCTTTTAGCTTTAATAGAGGCATGAAAGAATTTTGTATTGCTGTCTCCATCTTGTATCCAAATTTCTCTAGATTTATCTCTCCAGTAAATTTCTTCTCTTAGAAGTAGCTCTGCAAGTTCTTCCTTTAATGATTTTTCTTTTTCAAATTCTACATTAGTCATCCCCGAGGCTAACACCAAATTTTTCAGATCTTCCAATTCTTGTTCTACTCTTAGCTTCTCGGAAAAGATGTTTTTGAAAGAGAACTTATTCCATACCTTAATTCATTTTTTGATCTCCTTTAAATGATTAACCATAACGAAGCTAGGGGTGCCCTTAAAATGATCACTTGATTTCCACCAATTCTCCAAATTATGCAGAAAGGAATCATCTCTCCACCACATGTTTTGAAATCTGAAACTGCTTTTATTGTTCACAAAAGAGGATGAAATAACAAGCTGAATAGGAAAGTGATCAGATAAGGACAGAGGTAAGATGAATGATTCTACCTTGAAATCAGAAGCAAACCATTCTGAGTTAATTAAAAATCTGTCTAATCTTTCACAAATCCTAGTGAAATTTCCTCTTCGATTCAACCAAGTGAAGAAACTGTTTGAAGTTACAACATCAAAAAACTTGTTACCATTTATGAATGCTCCAAAATCCTCCATAACTTTCAACACATTCTTACTGCCTCTGGCTTTCTCCTCTAATGCCAATGTGGCATTGAAATCCCCAGCCAAAATGAATTTGCTTGTGCCTAATCTAGCAATATACATAGAAAGATCTTTCCATAGTGCACATTTGTCTTCGGTGTGGATAGGGACATAAATATTAAAGATTAGAAAGGATATATCTTCCTGAATGTTGTCCACCTTGCCTAGTATCCAATTTTCATGCTTTTCCAAAAGAGACATTTTAATTGAGGAAGGTTTCCATAAGAAACCAATTCCTCCTGAAGCCCCTTTTGCTTCTTGAAAATATCCTTCCCATAGTTTGCTTGAATGGATGAGGCTAAGAGCTCTATCCAAATTAAGTTTTTTTTCCTGAATAAGAATTAAATCACAATCCAATTTTTGAAGTGCTCTCAGGAACAAGTGCTTTTTGTCAAGGGATGCCAATCCCCTGACATTCCAAGATGAAATCTTCATTTCTCACCAAGGGAGTGCATTCCTCCCTTGGCTTTCTTCATAGAATCCCTAACAGTGACAATGCCTTTTTCATTTGCTTTCTCCTCTCTTACTTGCTTGTTTGACCTTCTTCCTCTACCCAGTTTTTCTTTACTCAGAATAATGTTTGTTGATTGACTGATACATCTTGGATCAATGTTATCAAGTTCATCATTCAAGAAATCCTCCATTGAACACCTATCATACTTGATATCCGAGTCTAGTTTGCATTGAATCTTCCAGGATGTCACCCTGATGCTCAAATTTCCCCTGGTCGAGTCTTGCCTAACATACAAACATTCCCCCTCTTTCTTATTAGCCCTTGCCACTAGAGAGATTGGCTTATCCTTCGTTAAAGATTCCATGCTATTGTGCGGAGGGGATTTCTTTTTCAACGATATTGCCTCCTCTCTGGCTTCCTTTCCAGAAACCATTGGTCTATCCTTTCTTTTCCAAAATTTGACTAGTTTTACAATGGTTCTGCAATTATTTGTGTCATGATTCTTTAAGCCGCATCTCATACACATCTTTTACTGTTGGTCCACTTCTATGGATTGTATCCAACAAAAATCTCCAGACACCAATTTGATTGCTGCCAAAATTTTCTGTATAACTGCAATTTTAATCCTAGCAAAAAGATATGAGTCACTATTTACAATTAACTCATCAATTTCCAATAACGTTCCCAATGATCTACCAATATGCTCCAACGATAAGTCTCCCCAAAATTCTAGAGGAAAATTGTACAAACAAATCCAAATGGGATATTAATAAACACCCAGCAGCAATGGATCAAAAAATGGTTGCCAAGGTTGAATGAATAATGGAGAAATCCCAAAGTACCAAGTCTGGCTAGAAAGGATTGAGTTTCTGGTTCCTTCATCCTCGAAGGTAACTATGAAAAAATTCTTGGGCATGAATTTAACAATGGCTTCTTTGCACCAGTTCTTAGAGATCCAAATCTTGGTTTGCTCCCTAGAAACCCTCGTAACAATGAATCTTCCAATGATGGCTAATTTCTTCCACATATCCACATCTTCCTCCGCTTCTTTGGGCATTTGAATTTCCAAGAAATCTGTGTCCTGAACAAGATTCTCCTCCTTGTTTCTACCATTATTACGTGCAAGTTGTAGACTCTCCCTCCCCTTTTCCATCCATTAATGATTATTATTATTAATAAATTAATATATATTATTTTATTAATAATTTAATAATTATTATTATTAATAACTTAATAATTATTACTAAAATTTTAATAATAATACTTAATTATCAAATGTTCTTAAATAATATATGCTTTTAAAATTTGAATAAATGTTTTCTTTTAAAATTGTTATTTAAAAATGTTGAGAATGTTATTTTGGAAAGGGTAAAGTTAATATGTAAATAATTTTATACTAAATTTGAAAACCATAGTAAATATAACACTTGATCAATAAAAAATGGCAAACCTCTCGATAGTACCGAATTAGGAACAATTAGGGACAATGCCAAGTTTTTTCAAGCTTGGCAAAAAATGGAGGCAAATATCTCTTTTCTCCTGAGTTGGAGAGGAATGGTGGTTGAGCCAAATATGGAATGACTCCAAAGATATCTGAACCTATATAATCCAAGTGTAGAGCCTGAGGTTAATGTAAAAAGCTTGGAGAATGTGGAAATCATTCTACCCAATCTTTAGAAATTCAGCAAAGAATGGACATCTTTCATCTTTCTTCTAGGATGCCTAGTAACAAACTACAAGGAAGCTATGGAGATTATCATGGCTTGCATTAAGAAGGATTTTGTATAGATGCCCAATCTTATTGAGCTTACTGGTTCAGTTCCTGTGGTTTTGACTTTAGGGTTTTTTTTTTCTTTGCAATGCTCTGTTAGTATGGGCTAAGACCTTTTTGTTTGTTTCCCCTATAAATATATGGCATTTAAAAATGTATATGGGGTTCTATTAGGTTTTTATCTTAATCTTTTAGTTTTCTGGATAGATACAGTTGCGTCTTGCTCCTTGTATGAACAAATTTGTAAATTTATATAAATACATAATATTATTTTCACTATTCTACTCTTTATGTGTGGAAAATTACCCTCAAATCTCTTTTGGCATTTCTATTTTACTGCTGAAGGATTTTTGTAGTATATTTTTGGTGAATTTAAAAGTTTCTACATTGACAACATACTAAAATAGAGAAGGGCTAGAAAGCATTATAAAGTATGAAACTCAAACAGGTACAATCAAGGAAACATAATTTAGTATCATTAGTAATGATATTACTCATCAGTTAACAATCAATCCCAAACTAATATTAACAAGGGTACAAAAAATTGGATCATTATTTCATTAACCTAGATCATTAAAAGATTGAAAGAGGGTTTTAAAAATAAATTGTAAGAATACATGGCTCAAAATAGAGAAGAATAATGCATGGACATTAGTACTAGGAACTGTAGATAAAAATGTGATAGGAACAAAATGGATATTTAGGAACAAGTTGAATGAAAATGAAGATGTAGTAAGAAACAAAACAAGACTAGTTTGCAAAGGTTATGCTCAAGAAGAAGGAATTGACTATGGTTATACTTTTGCACCTATGGCAAGATTGGAAGCAGTAAGAGTATTGTGGGCCTATGCTACTTACAAGAAGCTTAAATCTTATCAAATGGATGTAAAATATGCATTTTTGAATGGACATAAAATATGGATTTGTTGAACCTGATCAAAAGAACTTGGTATGCAAGTTGAACAAGGCACTATATGTACTGAAGCAAGCATCGAGAGCATGGTATGAAAGGTTACTTTGTTATTTGATAAAAATTGAATTTTCTACAAGAAGTCAGAACAATAATCTATATTTTAAAAATAAATTTGAGAATATGGTGGTAATTGCTGAAATTTTTTTGGATGACATTATATTTGGTGGGAATGACTTACTATGTAAAATATTTTCTGCTCAAATAGTAAATAATTAAATATGTCAATGTTTGGTGAGAATAATTTTTTTATTGGATTAAAGTTCATCAAACAAAGAATGGTATGCATGTCACCTAATCTAAGTATGTAGTAGAAATATTGATTTTTTTTGGAATGGATGAGCCAATACCAGTTGGTAAACCTATTGCAATTAGAGTAAAATTGTCAAAAGATGATACTACTGCTGATATAAATGAAACTCAATGCATATCAATGATTGGCAATTTGTAATATGTTGCTCATAGTAGGCAAGATATCACACATGTTGGAATTGTTGCAATATTTTCATCTAATTCAAATGAAACACACATGATAGATATCAAGAGAATAATCAAATTTATCAAAGGGACTCAAGATTTTGGACTATGGTACAAAAAGATGGTGACCTTACTCTTAAAGTCTATACAAATGATGATTAGGATGGTAATGTTGATGATAAAAAAAAGCACAATTGGTGAGGTTTTCTTTTTAGGAGAAAGATTGATAACATGGTTAAGCAGGAAATAAAGCTTCATTTTACAATCTATTGTTGAAATTGAGTATATTTTTGCTACAATCAATTATTCTAATATTATTTGGATTAAGAACCTATTGGAGGGAATGCAAGAAGACATAAGTGAGCCTATTACTATTTATTGTGATAACACTAGCGCAATAAATATATAAAAGAATCTAGTGACGCATCTAAAGACAAAGCATATATATCAATGAAGTATCAGTATTTGAGGGAGAAAGTACAACACAAACAAGTAAGGCTTGAATATATGAAGTCTAAGGAGCAAATTGTAGATATATTTACCAAGTCATTGCCTAAAGATGCTTTTGAGTATCTAAGAGGTAAACTAGGGTCTTTCTCCTATAAAAATTCACTAAGTGAAGATGCATGTTGCATCAATTCATGGATGAAAAAAAATATCTTTGGAGAGTTGATGTAAGAGTTCACACTTTAGGAGCAATTATGAAGTTGTGAAAATAATTGGAATAAAACTAATAGAAATAGTATATGCAAGGTATAATGTATAACTACAAGGCTTCATAAGTTTCACATTGGAACTTATAGTTACCTTTGGCATTGTTATCAAAGGCCAAAATAATCTATGAGAATCAAAATGAGATGAAGAGAGTCAATAAGGAAGAATATGAAAATGGGAAGTGATATACTATGGGAGAGAATCTATAAAAAGAATGAATAGAAGATGTAAGCAAAGGGGGAGAGAATCAAGAAACTAATACAAAAGATTGAATATAATACTGAATAGAAAGAGATTGTATCCTATGGGCGAGAAATGTTGAATTTTTTTACTGCTGAAGAATTAAAACGAGTATATCTAATGATGAAATTTGTTGTAAAGAATTTAAATGAGAACTGGGAGCTAAAAGGTTGTATTATTTTAAATGCATACATGCAATTATCTTATGTATTGTTTTGTAATATAAAATTACATTTTTATGTATTGCCATCAATGCAAAAGGGGGATATTGTTAGCCCCAATTGATGATGTAACAAAGAATGCTACATCGAACGTATGTGAGACAATCATATCATTTGTTATACTTCCATTGATGCCAAAGTCTTAGTTACTTAGACATTATTCTAATTAAATAGAGTGACATATCATTTGATTTATTAAGAGGATTCAAAGAAAGTATGATGATTCAATAGAGTTTATAAGTATGGTATTCAATAGGTGCTTGAGGGTATGTGCAGGATCATGGTGTACCAAAAAGTGGTGATCTGAAAAATATGTAGTTCTGAAATGCCTCAAAGAATTTCAAAATCTATTCCCACTTTTTTCCCACCCATCCTGATACTAAATGAAAACAATTAATACCTTTATAATTCCTACTATATCTTTCAATACCAACCTTATATGGTCATCTTTAAAACATCTCGAAAATGTGTTTTTGGAATGTTCTTATGTGTTTTTTAGTTTAACCATGTAGCTGATGACTTTTTTTAAACCAAAATTTGATGTAATGAAAAGGGTTTCTTAAGAATGTTCTTAGCTTTTCATAAATGTAAGTTTTGTCAAATTATGAGTTCAGTAAGTAATTATTACTTATTTTCTAATGGAGTTAGCTACAAAGTGCTGATTGACATACTGGTTGAAAAATAGCTATAACTCTCAAACCGTATAAGATTTGTGAAATCCAAAAGATGCGTCACATTCTATGCTTTGACTAGTATAAGAAAAAAAAAACTTAATTTTGATTTTTTTTTAACTAGTTAAGGTGGTCAGACATGGGAGTTTTTTAATTCTGAAAATAGTATAGTAGAAAATTCATAATTAATTATTTATTTGGAATAAAAATTTCCAAAAATATGCGTCACATCTAGGCATGAGTTTAATTTTTATATCTAAAATTATATTTAAAAATATTATCATTTGATTATGATTAAGGTGGTCAGATATACACCTACTTTTTATTTTTGCCTTGAAATTTTTGTAGTAATGCATTAAAGTCCAAACTTTTGACCAATCAAATAATTTTTTCTCCAGATAAGGCATTGTATTTTAGAAAATAGATTAAATTTCCTACAGATTATTTTCTTACAACTTTTTATATAAAGTCCATAAGCACTTTAAAATTATGTGTCAAGTTGTCATAACCCTAATTTGCTGGTTTTTCACTGCCACTTAAGGCCATAGTTTGGTACACCATGATCCTGCACATACCCTTGAATGAGTTGGAGAGTGATAATGTAATATTGGTTAGATTGTTTTACAATCATGTTATCCTGTAAGTAGTGATGAACTTTATGTATTCAATGAGCTATGCAAGCTAAAAGTGACAAGGTGAAAAAAGGAATATAATATTGCCTAAGCTACTACAACAATAACCAAGTAATTCATATATTAGAAAAGTAAGGTGTTACTAGAGTAAAATTTAATGTTCACCAAGTATGAGCTAGAAGAAAAAATTTTTAAAAATGGAATCTAAGGCCAACTTATGGTGAAAATAAATAATGTTTGAGAATTTGAAAAATGTGAATCAAAGTTTGTTACAATATCAATGAATGAAAAAATACAATCAAAATCTGGTGATAGCTTGATTGAAACGAGATAGGGACGTGAATAAAATTTAATGAAAGTTTGATTTTCTAAGTGACTAGGTATAATGAATCTAATATCTATCTATGTGGTAAATCGACAAAAAATGGAAGAATTTGGAAGCAGAAAATTTACTATTTAAGGAGATATTGGAAAAAGTTTTTGGTTGTTAATTAAGTTGTTGGTTGAATGCAAAATGGGTGTGAATTATTGATAGAGAAGGAAAGAACCAAGGAGAAACAAGAAGTGCAGAGGGAGGACCAAGTAGAGTTAAATAAAAGTGAAAGTGTGAAGGAGTGAATTAGCCAAGTGAAGATCAGAGAAGAGAGAAGACATAACAGAACTGAGATCTAAACAAGTGACATAGTACTTAAAAATCTTAAAAATTTTATGACTATTACTTTCTTAACATTATAGAAGAAAAATATATTAAATGAGTGGACTTAAAAAGTTTGGGAAATGGTATGGTAATATCGATTGGTGATTTTTGTAAGTCCTCTAGAGTGCGCCACACTTTAGACAAGAACAAGGAGTGATAAGGCCTAGATGATCTTTCTGTTAAAATCCCGTAACTAGGTCACACTAAAATTGTGCATGTAACCTTGAATAAGGTTCTCTCATAGTAAAGCTCGCTTCGAAAGAGTGAAATTATTTGGGTTGCTAGTCCTAGGTGATTTTTCCCTTTATAAGTTTTGTTAGTTCAATCATGGTGTCAAACATGTGAATTTTTTTATGTTGTAAATTGGTTTTCATGGTATTTACTTATTACTACAACTTGGTAACAAATAGATAATAGTCAAGTAAAAGATAAGCTATATTTTTTATACTCTGTAATAATAGAAACAATGAGATAACAATTTGGAGTGTTTACAAGTGTGAATTGTTAAGTTGAATGAGATCACTAAGTTATTTCTTTTGATTTTAATAAAGTTTTATTGGTACTAAAATATTTGGAAGGCCTATAAGATAGTTGGTTGTAATTGATTCACCCCTCCCCTGCCCTCAATTGTCTAACAATAAATATTTATTATTGTGGAATTATATCAGATCAAACATGAGCTTGGCCAAGAAATAGTAAATGAGGATTGAATTAAGTGGGCATCAATCAAGAAGTTATAGCCACTAGAAGGTAATCTATCGAAGTAAAAAGACAATAAAGTCAGCTTAGAGCACACCAATATCATAGATGTACAACAATGGAAAGCTTCATTATCTTCAAATTCTTCTAAAAGGGGAAAGCCCCAATCATTTTTTTACTATAGGAAAAGTGAGCTAGGCAACATATATTAGTAGTTGAGAGTGGAAGTTAAGACCTCCAATATGAACGTCACCTGAATTAACCGCTAGACTATGGGTGAGCTCTCAAAAGCCCCAATCTTATTCCATGTATGTAAAATTAAGTAAATCCTCAAACTCAAAGCTATGTAAAAAGGTGAATTCCCCTATATAATTTTGTGTATCTATAGCGGACAAATGTCTGTGAACTTGACAAGAGGTTATCTTGACTCCTTTCTTTCCTATTAGTTCCTATTTGAATGGAGGAACCATGCAATTTTTTCTGATAATTAATAAAAAATTTGTCCTAGAGCTTTTAGTGATAAAAATTAGTGGCAAATAATTGGTAATGTGCAAGCAAATTCAATAAATCTTTGCCATAGATTCTCTCATTGGGAAGTGAAATCCATGATCAAGGCTTTAACTCAAAACATGTCATCGTCTAAAGGGAAAAAAGAGAGAAAAAATAGTAGATAATGAAATAATATAAATAATTTGTCAATGTTAAAGATTTAGACATGATTTTTTAAAAAAAAAAATTCAATTAATTATCTAGTGCTCATTTTTGTCAAATTAGAATTAGAATGGGAATTTCAGAAATTCTATCTATTTAGATAGAAGATTGAATTATGGTTTTGGGGGTTAAATGGGGATACCAAATTCTAATTTATCTGAGTTCCAAATATAATTTTTTACACCCAAACACTAGATCTAGAACTTTCTAGCATTAAAAAAGCTAATTCTTGTCCAATTTTAGCAACCAAATATGCCAAAGGCACAATGATCAAGGATATTTTGAAGGTAATTAACACCACAAAGTACTCCAAAAGGCAAAACAAACCCTCAATGCCAATAACAATTTTGATAGAAGGCACAACTCTTGGCACACACCTAACCAAATACAAGTCTCGACTCAAAGAAGATTTCTTCAAATGGGTCTAAAACAATCCTTCCCAAAAGTGAGTACACAACCAAAGAGAAGAGACCCATTACGAAGGGAATATAGATGAAAAAAATCCATCAAGATAGAAGACTCATCATCTAAGAAAGGAATCAAGAACTCTAAGTAGACAAAAGATCAATAAACTAGCTTAGGAATCCATAGAGTCCAAGAGGGCCTCGTATCGACAAACCCTAATGTAAACCATAAAATGTAGGAAAGAAGGGGTAGAACAAATCACAATTGCACAAAAACCTTCCCAAAACCATCAGAATGATCCTCCTCATCAACATCATCCTCCCTAGAAAATTCACAATTTCAAAACCCACCATCCTTCCTCTTCTTACTCAGAGCCATAAATCGAAATGCATAATTTTATATATTGGTGATAAGATCAATACTCTTTTTTTAAATATAAAGAAATTATTAAAAATGAACTTGTTAAAAATATTTACAAATTTATTAGTTTGATATACAAGTTCATCAAACAAATAATGGTATATATGTGATTTAATCTAAGTATGTAGGGTAAATCTTGAAAACTTTTGGAATGGATGAGCCAAGACTAGTCATTACACCTATGGTGATTGGAGTTAAATTGTTAAAAGATGATAATACTACTGATATAAATGAAACTCAATACATATCAATGATTGGTAATTTGTAATATGTTGTGCATAGTACGCAAGATATTGTACATGTTGTTGGAATTTTTGCAAGATTTTCATCCAATCCAAAGGAAACACACATGATAGATGTCAAGAGAATACACAAATTTATCAAAGGGACTCAAGATTTTGGACTATGGTATAGAAAAGATGGTGACTTTACTCTTAAAGTCTATAGAGATGATTATTTGGATGGTAATGTTGGTGATAGAAAAAGCACAAGTGGTGAAGCTTTCTTTTTAGGATAAATATTGATAACAGGGTTAAGCAAGAAAAAAAGTTTCATTTCACAATCTATTGCTGAAGTTGAGTATGTTGTTGTTGCAGTCAATTATTCTAATATAATTTTGATTAAACACCTATTGGAGAGAATGCAAGAAGAAATAAGTGAGCCTATTACTATTTATTGTGATAACACTAGTGCAATAAATATATCAAAGAATCTAGTGATCCATGCGAAGACAAAACATATATCAATGAACTATCACTATTTGAGGGAGAAAGTACAAGAAAAACATGTAAGGCTTGAATATGTGAAGTATAAGGAGAAATTTGTAGACATATTTACCAAATCATTTCCTAAAGATACTTTTGAGTATCTAAGAGGTAAACTAGGGTCTTTCTCCCATCCAAAATTCACTTAAGTGAAGATGCATGTTGTATCAATTCATGGATGAACAAAATATATTTGTGGAGTTGATGCAAGAGTTCACACTTTAAGAATAGTTATGAAGTTGTGAAAATAATTTGAATAAAACTGATAGATATAGTATGTGCAAGGTACAAGGTATAACTAGAAGGCTTTATAAGTTTCACATTGGAACTTATAGTTGAATTTGGCATTGTTGTCAAAGTGGGACACAATTTGTGAGAAACAAAATAAGTTGAAGAGATTCAATAAGGAAGAATAAGAAAATGGGGAGTGATATACTATGGGAGAGAATTTGTAAAAATAACGAGTAGTAGATGTAAAAAAAGGGGGAGAGAAACAAGAAACTAATACAAAAGATCAAATATACTGCTGAATAGAAAGAGATTTTATCCTATGGGGGAGAAATGTTGAATATTGTTACTACTGAAGAATTAGACCGAGTACACTTGATGATGAAATTTTTTGTAGAGAATTTAAATTTCATGCCCAAACTATGAGGCAAATATACACATTTTTTTTTAAAAAATAATAATTAAAATGCTCTAGGTTCGATATGGTTGTAATCACAGTTTAAGTAAAGTTTCTCTACATTACATCTTAAGTTTATAAACTTGAGAAGGAATAAATTGTTAAATTGAAACTCTCGTTATTAAAATGATATTGACATTTATTTCGTTTCATAATAATCTTAAAACAATAGATTTAAATTTCCTCTAGAAAAATATAATTAAAGATAGATTTAACATTTATTACATAGTATCTTTCATCTCATACAAGGTTAACATTATAAAAAAAAAATTGTATAATCTCTTTGCTCTAAAAAAAAACAACATCTATCAATTATAATTTAAGCATTTTAAGAAAAATTTATGATTACAATAAAGAAATAATAATTAAATTATATCTAAATTGAGAATCTAACTTAATTAAGATATTTCCATTAAAGATAATGATTACCAAAACCAAACCAAATAATAATTAAATAATTCTTATATATACTTGAAATTATATAATGCTAACTACTAAACAAAATTAACTAACTAATATAAACTATCTTTACAAAACAAAACAAATGAAAAAATAAAACAAAATTTAATTACCTATTTACTAACTAAATAATCATAAACTAACTACAACCAAAAAAACTAACCTATACTAAACTAAAACATATAACATAAAACAATGCTAACCTAACTTGAACTAAAGACAAACTTAATAAAACAACAAACTAAAACTACCCCCTACACCCTACTCTACTCCCCCCACTCCCTCACGTCACATTAACCCCCCCATACCATGCACTTCCCAAGCGCTTGCTTAGCATGCCAAATGTACCCGCAACATACCCTGCATCAGCCTTGTTCCCAGAAAAGTGGACGCTGGGTGGAGGAAAGGTAGGTTTCAAGCTTTCTTGCCTTTTTCTAAAAAAACTAATTAAACTTTTCATCCAAGTATGAGGTGAGCGCCCAAGATAAAAAGGGAGAGGGTAATGGGATGTTGGACAGGTGACATCATCTTTCATGATGACAATTGACTTTGCTTAAAACATAAAAACCTTTTTAAAATGCCTCTTTAGAATTGACGTCCACCATGGGGAGATGGGTATGCATTAACACATAAAGTTTATTAGGTAGCAAGTAGATATTTAGGATATTATGTTTAGTTATAATTTCTTTTTTTTATATATTTATTTTATTACTATTTTTAAATTTAAAAACAATATTCAATAAAGCAAAAAGGATACTAAGGGAATCTTTTGGATTCTCTGTCACAAAAGGCATTTAATTTGTTACTCCCATACAAATTCCAAAGACTATTTGGCTCTAGGATACAACTTTTTTTTTGACATATTTTTCTTAAGTATAGATTTACAAGGTAATGTATTTTTTTTTTCAAGGGGTATATTATTTGAATGGATTTAAAACATGGAGTTAATAATTGTGTCACAATAATACATGATTAATTTATCTCCTAAACAACTTGAATTGAACTATCAACCATAACCATTTTTCTTTCCTTAACATAATTTTCATTTTTAACATATAAAGAAACTTGAAAGTTTTGCTTAACTAAACCATCATCATTTCATCCTATTTTTGAAGTGCATCCATAGAATTGAAAATTATGATTAAATCTGATGATAAGCAATATTACTCAATCACCATTTTTATTGGAAAACCTGATTCAAAGGCTCAGTCGAGAAAGAACCAGGAAGAAAAGCCAGCGTCATTGCCATTACAACAAAGTTTGAAATACAAATTACATAGGATTTAAATCCCAAAATTATAACAATGTACTTGAATTTCCTTTATAACCCTCATCAAGGGTTCCATATAAATTTTTTGCAACACATTTCTAAGAACTGTGGAGAGAACAGAATCTGATCAGGTGACAACAAGCATGACCAAGAGACAATTCAAACATGCATATTCATACAAGGTTTTCAAAATAGGATTCACAATGAATCAAAACTAGAGAAAGGTGGATTCTTCCAACAAGAGAATTCAGGCACAACACCAAAATAGATGCCCAATCGGGGCTATAAAACAAGAACTTCCATTCTTCCATTTTAACATGCCATACTCATATGAGGTCTGTGCTGACAGGTAGGGGCCCATAACACACTTGTAAGGAAACTTGGCAACAAAGAATATAACTGTTTCCACATAACCCATAATAGATCTGAAATAAACATGAAATTAAAATCCACATGCAAGAGAATAGATGACATACCCACAAAATTGTGACACAAGATATACCTTGGGAAACCCTCATTGAGGGAAAAACCCAGCCTCCAAAAGCATCCATCATCATGTATTATTCAGCAAAAATACCATTGCCATACAACCATGGAAGCCTTCATGACCATAGCCACAACTGAGCAAACTATGTGAACAAGCATGAATCCACACATCCCATGCCATGCTTTCAACCTTCACAAATGCTCCCTTGGCTAACCTGTCAAGCCTTGTCCCGCTTGACTCTTGCCTTTTGTCTTCCCCTTTTTCACTCTCTCTCTCTCACAACAACTACCCTTGTGGCTGCTTATATAGTAGCAAGTCTCACAAAACCACCAAGTGGTATTACATAAACCATGTGCTAAAACCATGTGCTACCTAACCCACTGACCCCACATTTAATATTGGGCATCTAATTGTTTTTTCCCCAATATTAAATAATTACATAAAATATTTTTACAATGTTACAATACAACTCATCAAGAATATTCCATGGGAATCTTTACATGTTGCACGTCTATCTAGGTACAACTTTACGTAATAAAATAACAATATTATGCAATGTGTGCAACACCCATTATCTCAACAATCTCCCACTTGTTGTATGCATTGCATAGGGTCAATCCGTAGCCACACAAAATGAACAAGGGAACAATCCCTCCCAGCACATCCACCATCATGGATCAAATACACCAAGTGCTTCATCCTGGTACCTGCAACAAAATCAAAGTATCCAGCATCTTGAACATGAATGATCTCACCTCCTATTATGCCACTCCCACTGGACATACATAGAAGCCATCTAAAGAGAAAACCACCCAACCTGTCACATTAAAAGATCATAAAATATTTTACCAACTAAAATTCCAAGCACAAAAAACCTGATCCAAAGGTAATCACATGTATCCGTAGTTGTCAAAATATCCATAGCTGAAATAGCACCCACAGCAAGTGCCAAACCCATCCAACTATCCATACCTCAAAGGTATAACAAGTGAATCTTATATCATCGACATATCCACTCTATAACTTGCAATCACAAGCCTCAAGAGAAATACCTGCCACATATATACCAAGAAGCTCCCACTGCAAAAGATAATGTCAAATCTATAACCAATCCACTCACAACATCTCAAAGAAGTGAATCCATGTAGTATCAAGGACATCCATAATACATAATCCAATATCCTGCAAGAATAACTCTCATAGCAAATCTCCAATAGTCTCTCAAATTCTCCACAACCAACAAAGGAAAGAGATAAAGAAATAACCATGTCATCTCTCACATGACATACATGAGCACAAACCAGTGATCACAATCTCTAACCAATCTCAAATCCAATGTAAGCAAAACTGAACATCTAGGAAGATAACCAAGACCAGAGAAAAAACCATGCAAATCATAACTTGTATCATGTCCTTCTACACACACCTCTAGATGTAAATTGTGCAAGTATGATCTCCTCCATAAAACCCCAACAAGAAGCCTCAACAACACCCAAACCATACCATATAACTCATCATGGATGTAAGCTTCTCACAAGAAGATCAAACTCAATAAACCATTCCTAAACCAAGGAATATGCCCAAATATAAAACCATCTCCCAAACTCAACCAGCATAACAACATATGCACATGGAGATAACCAATGCTTAACCATCTCTCAAATGAACCCTCCAGAACTAACTCATGAACCATAGCTCAAGATCCATATCCATGAAAGATAAGCATAAATATAATGCAACTAAGAGAAAATAATGGGCTATACCTCTCAAGCAGCAAACCGCTGAGTAGACCAAGAGTGGGGAATGAGAATGCTCATCAAGATACCCAAGTCTCCAATGAAGACTCATCTAAGAACAATCTCCTCTCAAGTCCATATCAGGTGATTTCCCCTCAGACTTCCTGTTGAAACCATCAACCATCCCAACAAATACTTCTCTAATCCAAGAGAAATCAGCATCACCACCATCTCTAAGTATCCATGAGCACCTGTAACCAATCAATCCATGCCAACTCCAAATGCAACATAGCAATATCATGAAGTATCCAGCTTATGATCAGTGTACTCAATACCAAGAAACTAAACCAAGATCAATGTCAAAGTTCTAACCATGGCCTCAGTAACATAAACATGACAACATGATCTTACCATCTCAACTAAAGAGATAACATGCTCCATATGAACATACTATAACATATCACAACTCTAAACGTGTATCAAGAGTATACCATGACATAATAATGAAACCATCCTCATACCAAGGATAACATGCCAATAAAAGCATAAACCACACCTTTGCGAAGAACCCTGTGAGTCCTCAAGATGCAACCATCTCCATACACCATGAAGAAAACCATCTCCGCACACCATGAAGAAAAACCATCTATACATACCAGGAAGAACCATCTCCATACACCATGAAGATAACCAAGAACTCCATGATTCCTTAAGATCTAACCATCTTCACACACCATGAAGATAACAAGTGCACCATGCAAATGTCAAAGATGCTTTTGCAGCAATAGGATCTAAGACAAACCTCCAACATCTGCAAACACTCAATAAATATATCAATGCCAACAACTCCCACTCAACTGTGGTACCAAGTCACCTATGGCATCATAAAATCCATCCTCTCCAAACCAAGAAGATATAAAGCAAACTAGGAACTAATCCTGCACTGTCACCCCATCACTGTCACAAGCTCCCACTAAACCATGTATCCAAGCTATCCATGACATAATGATGAAAAAAATCCATCCTCTAACCATGAGAATCAACAAAGGCATCTAACTATCAAAGAACTCAATGTGCACATCATGAGCTCCTCAAAAGAAAACTAAATAACCATGATCCTCAACCAAGAAGATATACCACCATAACTGAATCAAAAATCCAAGGTAAAGAACATCAAGGATGTACCTTTATAACCAATCATGTCATGCCAAAATCCATGACACCATGATCACATCCATGAATTGAGCATCTAGTTCTCAATATGTCCAACCTATCAGCATAAAATAGTCAACCACAATCCTCCACCATGACTGTACCTGGTAACAACATCTCATCCCTTCTACATGAAGAAAATAGTAAATCATGTGACTTAGGGCATAGAAAACCCAAATCCAAGCCACCAATCTGAATATGCATCAATAATGAAAGATCAATGGGTAAAGACAACCCATAACCAAGCTATAAGTGCAACCTATAAGTATAGACCATTTACAACACTGCACAACTTGTAGACCCAACAAGTCATCATGCATATCCAAACCAAACACTGATAACCATATCATCATGAGACCAATCTAAATATGAACTAAGTATACAATGACATCAAAACTTAAATCTCCAATGCTATAAACTCACAAGTTACCATAGTCAAAATATATACCATAAACTATTCAGATAAATATATCAACAAATAAATCATGCCAAACTTGCACCAAATCTGAACCAATGTGTAGAGTTCTCCAAGAGCTTTTCATTGACTACTCGAAGTCCAAAATTTGACTCTGTATGCCCAAGTTATGCCCTAATCCATGCTCAAAATAAACAACATCTGACTTTAGGGCTCTGAAAACCTGACAAAATTTTAAAATCATAGAACCAAACCTACACCATCTTGTAGTGCTCTTAATTAGCTTTCCAACGCCTGTAAGAACTATGAAATCCGATATTCTGAGAGAAAGTTATGACCATTTTACTAAGACAGTCTTTTTACCATTTTTAGTACGATTTTTCATTTTTAATATTTTTTCAGTGACGAAAATTTTGACGGGATTGAATTTGATGGCCATCACGAGCTGAAACCAAAAAACTCTTTCATTTCCTCTGAACATGGCCAAACTAGGGCATATTATATATCAAAATTTATGGAAATGTTGACCCGGATCTAATGGTGAGGTCTGTTTTTACCCAGGAGGTCATTTCTGCAAGCTACCCCCCAAAACCCTCATTTAAATGAAACATCCAAAAAAATCCTTTTCTCCAACAATTTCACATGCCCAAAATTTTAACATCCCATCATAACAGCAAACCCAAAACCCTTAGATCTGCAATAAATCATTCATATATCTTGCCCTTTCTTTTATCCTCTCATGCATTCCCATGGATTCAATCTAGGGTTACAATAATAAAACCATAGCTCTGATACCACTTGTAAGGAAACTTGGCAACAAAGAATATAACCGTTTCCACATAACCTATAATAGATCTAAAATAAACACGGAATTAAAATCCACATGCAAGAGAATAGATGACATACCCACAAAATTGTGACAAAAGATATACCCTAGGAAACCCTCATTGAGCGAAAAACCCAGCCTCCAAAAGCATCCATCATCATGTATTATTCAACAAAAATACCATTGCCATACAACCATGGAAGCCTTCATGGCCATAGCCACAACCGAGCAAACTATGTGAACAAGCATGAATCCACACATCCCATGCCATGCTTTCAACCTTCACAAATGCTCCCTTGGCTAACTTGTTAAGCCTTGTCCCGCTTGACTCTTGCCTTTTGTCTTCTCATTTTTCACTCTCTCTCTCACACAACAACTACCCTTATGGCTGCTTATATAGTAGCAAGTCCCACAAAACCACCAAGTGGTATTACATAAACTATGTGCTAAAACCATGTGCTACCAAACCTACTGACCCCACATTTAATATTGGGCATTTAATTGTTTTTTCCTCAATATTAAATAATTACATAAAATATTTTACAATGTTACAATACAACTCATCAAGAATATTCCATGGGAATCTTTACATGTTACACATCTATTGAGGTACAACTTTACATAATAAAATAAAAATATTATGCAATGTGTGCAACACCCATTATCTCAACAACCCTACCCTCTCTCCCTCTTCTCATCCTGAGAAGAGACTCTACACTGGTTGGAGTCCAACTAAAAGGACCTTTCCCAAAATTGGTCACTTTTGCCCTATCCAAGGGTGAGTAATACGAAAACACCCATACAAGAAAGCTTCAAAATGCAAACATAAACATGAAAGGAAAACATTCAAAAAAACATGGTTGCAATCCTTCCCAACATACCCAACATACATACAAACTTCCAACTAAAACCACCATAGCATAAGCATGAAACAAGCATGAAAATATAAACAAGGGAGATGAAAATTCTTACCTTCACAAAGAGGTAATGGCAAATGAATAATTTGAGTAGAGCTTTTCCCTTCCTTCCTTCAGTCTTCCAAGACTCCTCTCTAAAAGTAGAGATTGGGTTACAACCTAAACTACTCTAAGAAGGGCCTCTAAATAAGCCTCAAACTCAACCACCAAAAAGAGCAATAACTTCTCCCACCCACCTACTAATCTAGAAGTTCCTAACTCAACTCATACTATGGTTAACCACTAAGTGGAGTTGAGGTGATGCAACTCATGGTAGCCATAGTCAATTTTCGCACAAAGGCAAAAGAGACTTTTTGAGTGCTCTCAAAAGTCAATAAAAGGGGCTTAGGGGTTGGAAAAGACCCCAAACCCATACCCATACCCTTTGGGCATAAATATTTCATGTTTTAAAGCCTTAGGAATAGGTTTGGGACCAAACAAAAGCTAGGAAATAATTAGGACCATCTAACAACTCTAAAATAGCATATTAAGCATTAATTTGGATTAAGGGTGACTAAACTCGATTAAGAACCAAATTAGCAAAAACACACTAACTTAATCTGACTTAGGTCCAAGGGTTACACAGCTAACCCTAACTAGCACACTGAAGATCACAAACAATCATGAGTGTCAAGCGACACTAAAATAACATAGGTATGAACATTAACATTTACTGATCACAGAAAGATACATACATACATCTCACAATAAATTTGATTATGAACAACAAAGTTTCCACAATTAGCACATAGGGATCAGTTATGTTCCTCTGTCAGGTTTCTGGGCTAAAATATCTTGCACACTCATTGCACACATCAGTAGTCACGTAAAATCACATGTACATATGTATATACATATAAAAAATCCGCATAAATTGAAACATACATCAATCAGGGTTTCTCTCATCCTACTTAATTCTTAAAAATTTAAAATCTCCTAAACCAAAATGTTAATCCTACCTTTTACTTAATTCATCAACATACATATACATAAAATATTAAATGATGAACATCAAATATCTGAAAATAACATCACACAACATGAAATAATATGATATGTTCAAAGCATCAGATAATGTCTCGGCATCTTGAGTTGTGAGTATCAAAATAACAGTAATGTATCACTATGCTACAATGGGTTGGGGCAAGGCCTCACATTAAATGAGAACCAATAGCTAAAAAGTTGTATTATTTTCAATGCATAAATGTGATTATCTTATGTATTATTTTGTAATATAAAATCACATGTTGATGTGTTGCCATCAATTCCAAAGGGGGAGATTGTTAGCCCCAACTGATGATGTAACAAGAACGCTATGAATGTATGTGAAACAATCATACCATTTGTTATGTACTTTTCATTGATTCCAAAGTCTAAGTTGGCTAGACACTATTCTAATTCAATAGAGTGCCATAGCATTTGATTGATGAAGAGGATTTGAAGAAAGTATAATGATTCAGTAGAGTTGATAAGCATGGTATTCAATGGTCACTTGAACGAGTTGGAGAGTGATAATGTAATATTGGTTTGATTGTTCTAAAATCATGTTATCCTATAATTAATGATGAACTTTATGTATTCACTAAGCTATGCAAGCTATACTAAGTGACAAGGTTAAAGAAGGAGTACAATATTGCCCGAGCTACTAAAACGTCAAACAGATAATTCATATATTAACTGAGTAAGGTGTTACCAGAGTAAAATTTAATGTTCACCAAGTATGAGTTGGAATAAAAAGTTAAGAAAAATGGAATCTAAGGCCAACTTATGGTGAAAATAAATTATGTTTGAGAATTTCAAAGGTGTGAGTGAAAGCTTGTTACAAGATCAACAATTGAAAAAATACAATGAAAATACGATGATAGAGATTGAAACAAGATAAGGATGAGAACAAAATTGAATGAAAGTTCCATTTTCTAACTGACTAAGTATAATGAAACTAATGTCTATTTATGTGGAAAAGTGACAAATTTTGAAAGAATTTGGAAGCAAAAAGTTTACTATTTAAGGAGATATGGAAAAAGTTTTTGGTTGTTAATTAAGTCATTGGTTGAATGTTGAATGGGTGTGAATTATTGATAGAGAAGGAATGAAATGAAGAGAAACAAGAAGTGTGGAAGATAAAGTAGAGTTAAGGAAAAGTGAAAGTGTGTAGGAGTGAATCAGCCAAGCAAAGATTGGAGAAGAGAGAAGACATAGCAGAACTGAGATCTAAACAAGTAAGGTAGTGCTAAATCTTACAGATTGTTTGATTATTACTTTCTTACCATTGTAGAAGAAAATTATCTTAAATGAGTGGACCTAAAAATTTTGTGAAATCCTATGGTAACATCGATTAGTGATGTTTGTAAGTTCTTTAGAGTGGGCCACTCGTTAGACAAGACCACAGAGTGATAAGGTCTAGATGATTTTTCTATTAAAACCCATTAACTAGGTCACACTAAAAATGTGAATATAACCTTTAACAAGAATCTCTCCTAGTAGAGCTCACTTCAAAATAGAGAAATTATTTGGGTTGTTAGTCCCAGGCAATTTTTTCCTTTACATGGTTTCTACATTAAATCATGGTGTCAAATGTGTGAATATTTTTATGTTGTAAATTGATTTTAATGGTATTTACTTATTATTACAAATTCATAACAACTAGATAACAATAAAGTAAAAGATAACCTATATTTTTTTATACTCGATAATAACAGAAACAATGAGATAACAATTTGGAGTAAATTGTTTACAAGTGTGAATTGTGAAGTTGAACGAGTTCACCCAATTATTTATTTGGATGTTAATAAATTTTTATTGGTACTAAAATATTTGGAAGGCCTATAGGATAATTGGTTATAATGAATTCCTCCCTCCCCCCCCTGTCAATATCTAACAATTGATATTTATTACTGTGGAATTATATCGGATCTAACATGGGCTTGGCCAAGAAATAGTGAATGCAAAATGAATTATGTGGGCATGAAGCAAGAAGTTATAGCCACTAGAAGTTCATCTATCAAAGTGAAAAGACAATAAAGTCAGTTTACAACACACCAATATCATAGATGTAAAATGAGGGAAACCTTCATTATCTTCAAATTCTACTAAAAGGAAATAGACCCAATCTTTTATTATTATAAGAAAACTGAGCTAGGCCACATATATTAGTAGTTGAATGTGGAACTTAAGACCTCCTATATGAAGGTCACCCCAATTCACTGCTAGACTATCGAAGAGCTCTCCAAAAGTCTCAATCTTACTCCTTGTATGTAAAATGAAGAAAATCCTCAAACTTAAGGCTATGTAAAAAGGGAAGTGCCCCTATATAATTTTGTGTATCTATAGTGGAAAAATGTTCGTGGACTTGACTAGAGGTTATCTTGACTCCTTTCTTTCCTACTAGTGCCTATTTGAATGAAGGAACCATGCAATTTTTTTTTGATAATTTATAAAAAGTTTGGCCTAAACCCTTTAGCGATAAAAATTAGTGGCAAATAATTTCTAATGTGCAACCAAATTCAATAGGTCTTTTCAATAAATTCTCTCTTTGTGAAGTGAAATCCATGGTCAAGAATTTAACTCAAAACATGTCAACGCCTAAAGGGCAAAAAGAGAGAAAAAATAGTAGATAATTAAATAATATAAAGAATTTTTCAATGGTAAATATGTAGACATGATTTTTTAATATTTCAATTAATTATCTAATCCTCTTTTTTGTCAAATTAGAATTAGAATGGGAATTTGACCAATTCTACCTATTTAGTTAGGAGATGGAATTATGGTTTTGGGGGTTAAATGGGGATGCCAAATTCTAATTTATCTAAATTCTAATTCCAATTTTGAACACCCAAACACTAGATCTAAAACTTTCTAGAATTACAAAAGCTAATTCTTGTCCAATTTCAGTGACTAAACATGCCAAAGGCAGAGTGTTCAAGGCAAGTTCGAAGGTGATTAACACCAAAAAGTACTCCAAAATGCCAAACAAAGCCTCATTGTTGATAACATATTTGATACAAGGCACAAATCTTGGTCCACACCTTACCAAACACAAGTCTCGGCTCAAGGAAGATTTCTTCAAATGTGTCCAAAACAATCTTTCCCAAAAGCGAGCACACAACTAAAGAGAAGGGGGACCCATTACGAAGGTATACAGATGAATCTGATATCTATGTATGTGGTTAATCGAAAAAAATTGGAAGAATTTGGAAGTAGAAAGTTTACTATTTGAGGAGATATTGGAAAATGTTTTTGGTTTTTAATTAAGTTGTTGGTTGAATGGAAAATGGGTGTGAATTATTGAGAGAGAAGGAAAGAACCAACGAGACACAAGAAGTGGAGAAGGAAGATCAAGTAGAGTTAAAGAAAAGTGAAAGCGTGAAGGAGTGAATTAGCCAAGTGAAGATCAAAGAAGGGAGAAGACATAGTAGAACTGAGATCTAAACAAGTGATGTACTACTTAGAAATCTTACAAATTGTTTGACTATTACTTTCTTACCATTATAGAAGAAAAATATCTTAAATGAGTGGACCTAAAAAGTTTGTGAAATCCTATGGTAATATTGATTGGTCACACTAAAAATGTACATGTAACCTTTAACAAGGTTCTGTCCTAGTAGAGCTCACGTCGAAAGAGTGAAATTATTAAGGTTGCTAGTCCCAAGTGATTTTTCCCTTTACAATAATTCTTCATTAAATCATGGTGTCAAACGTGTGACTATTTTTATGTTGTAAATTAATTTTCATGGTATTTACTTATTACTACAACTTGGTAACAACTAGATAATAGTAAAGTAAAAGATAAGCTATATATTTTATACTCTGTAATAACAAAAACAATGGGATAACAATTTGGAGTAAATTGTTTACAAGTGTGAATTGTGAAGTTCAATGAGATCACGAAGTTATTTATTTTTATTTTAATAAAGTTTTATTGGTACTAAAATATTTGGAAGGCCTATAGGATGGTTGGTTATAATTGATTCACCCCTCCACCCCTCTCAATTGTCTAACAATCAATATTTATTATTGTGGAATTATATCAGATCAAACATGAGCTTGGCCAATAAATAGCAAATGAGGATTAAATTAAGTGGGCATCAATCAAGAAGTTATAGCCACTAGAAGTTCATCTATCAAAGTGAAAAGAAAATAAAGTCAGTTTAGAGCACACCAATATCAAAGATGTAAAACAAGTGAAAGCTTCATTATCTTCAAATTCTGCTAAAAGGGGAAACCCCCAATATTTTTTTACTATAGGAAAAGTGAGCTAGGCCACATATATTAGTAGTTGAGAGTGGAAGTTAAGACCTCCTATATGAAGGTCACTCAAATTCATCACTAGACTGTGGGAGAGCTCTCAAAAGCCCCAATCTTACTCCATGTATGTAAAATGAAGGAAATCCTCAATCTCAAAGCTATGTAAAAAGGGGAATGCCCCTATATAATTTTGTGTATCTATAGTGGACAAATGTCCATGGACTTGACAAGAGGTTATCTTGATTCCTTTCTTTCCTACTAGTGCCTATTTGAATGGAGGAACCATGCAATTTTGTTTGACAATTAATAAAAAGTTTGGCCTAGACCTATTAGTGATAAAAATTAGTGGCAAATGATTGGTAATGTGCAACCAAATTCAATACATCTTTGCCATAGATTCTATCATTGGGAAGTGAATTCCATGGTGAAGGCTTTAACTCAAAACATGTCACCATTTGGAGGGAAAAAAGAGAGAAAAAATAGTAGAGAATGAAATAATATAAAGAATGTGTCAATGTTAAAGATGTAGACATGAATTTTTTTATAAAAAATTTCAATTAATTGTCTAATGCTCATTTTTGTCAAATTAGAATTAGAATGGGAATTTCATCAATTCCATCTATTTAGATAGAAGATTGAATTATGGTTTTGGGGGTTAAATCGAGATACCAAATTCTAATTTATCTGAGTTCCAATTATAATTTTTTACACCCAAACACTAGATCTAGAATTTTCTAGCATTCAAAAAGCTAATTCTTGTCCAATTTTAGCAACCAAATATTCCAAAGGCACAATGATCAAGGAAAGTTTGCAAATAATTAAAACCAAAAAGTACTCCAAAAGGCCAAACAAAACCTCAATGCCAATAACATCTTTTATAGAAGGTAGAACTCTTGGCACACACCTAACCAAATACAAGTCTTGACTTAGAGAAGATTTCTTCAAATGGGTCTAAAACAATCATTCCCAAAAGTGAGCACACAACCAAAGAGAAGAGACCCATTATGAAGGGAATATAGATGAAAAAAATCCATCAAGATAGAAGACTCATCATCTAAGAAAGGAATCAAGAACTCCAAGTAGACAAAAGATTAATGAACTAGCTTAGGAATCCATAGAGGCCAAGAGGACCCCATATCCACAAACCCTAATGTAAACCTTAAAATGTGGCAAAGAAGGGGTAGAACAAAGCACAATTGCACAAACACCTTCCCAAAACCATTAGAATGATCCTCCTCATCACCATCATCCTCCATAGAAAATTTACAATTTCAAAACCACCCTCGTTCCTCTTCCCACTGAAAGCCATAAATTGAAATACACAATTTTATATATTGTTGATAAGATCAATACTCTTTTTTAAAATATAAAGAAATTATTAAAAATGAACTTATTAAAAATATTTACAAATTCAATAGTTTGATATACAAGTTCATCAAACAAATAATGGTATATATATGTGACTTAATCTAAGTATGTAGGGGAAATCTTGAAAACTTTTGGAATGGATGAACCAAGACTAGTCATTACACCTATGGTGATTGGAGTGAAATTGTTAAAAGATGAAAATACTGCTGATATAAATGAAACTCAATGTATATCAATGATTGGTAATTTGTAATATGTTGTGCATAGTAGGCACTATATTTCACATGTTGTTAGAATTTTTGCAAGATTTTCATCTAATCCAAAGGAAACACACATGACAGATGTCAAGAGAATATACAAATTTATCAAAGGGACTCAAGATTTTGGACTATGGTATAGAAAAGATGGTGAATTTACCCTTAAAGTCTATATAGATGATTATTTGGATGGTAATGTGGATGATAGAAAAAGCACAAGTGGTGAAGCTTTCTTTTTAGGATAAATATTGATAACATGGCTAAGCAAGAAACAAAGCTTCGTTTCACAATCTATTGCTGAAGTTGAGTATGTTGTTGTTGTAATCAATTATTCTAATATTATTTTGACTAAGCACCTATTGGAGATAATGCAAGAAGAAATAAGTGAGCCTATTACTATTTATCGTGATAACACTAGTGCAATAAATATATCAAAGAATTTGGTGATCCATGCACAGACAAAAACCTATATCAATGAAGTATCACTATTTGAGGGAGAAAGCACAAGAAAAACAAGTAAGGCTTGAACATGTGAAGTCTAAGGAGAAATTTGTAGATATATTTACCAAGTCATTTCCTAAAGATACTTTTGAGTATATAAGAGGTAAATTGGGATCTTTCTCCTATCCAAAATTCACTTAAGTGAAGATGTATGTTGTATCAATTCATGGATGAGAAAAAATATATTTTTGGAGTTGATGCAAGAGTTCACACTTTAAGAATAGTTATGAAGTTGCGAAAATAATTGGAATAAAACTAATCGAAATAGTATATGCAAGGTACAAGGTATAACTACAAGGCTTTATAAGTTTCACATTGGAACTTATAGTTGCATTTGGCATTGTTGTCAAAGGGGGACACAATCTGTGTGTTAGTGAACAGATTGTCCTTCAAGAAAATGCATGCAAGTCTGACCCCGAATGCCCAAATGAAAGGACAAATTAGCACCAATAGTTGGATAGGTTATTATTATATTAATAAGCTTCCTCTGAATTTTATTGGGTACATCTCCCCATGCAAGATTTACAATGAATTATTATAGGTACTTTTAATTGGAAAGCATGAAAGGATACCAAGCATCTATCCGTAAACACAGAGTAGACGTGAAACCTAAGAATTGAAAAGAAAGGAAATAGAATACAACAGATTACACAAAGTTAATTTGTTGTACAGTGTATCACATAATGTAAATGAATACCTAACCTCTACTCTCTTGAGAGAATTAAAATTAGAGCTCTGAAAGATGTTTGGGACGTCAATGTAATAAAGAAACAATGACAACAAACTGTAATTTTAGGAAAAACTAAAAATGACTCAAAGTCTAAATTCAGTGGAAGGAAAAATACATTATCAACAAAGTATAATATGTTTAACCTTCAGCCTCCCTTCCCTAACTTTAAAAGAACACAAGGAGTAATTTGTGATCATCTATAAGTTGAAATTTTGATTATATATTGTGCCTGAGCTGCTTTCAGTATCAATGTTACGTAAAGGTCATGCGACAAAGCACTATGGTGATCAATCATATTTAAGAGGTCATAAATCCCACTGACTATTAGATCTAGCTGCATTTTGGATATTCTTGGTAAACCTAGTTCTCTAAATCTTCACCAAAGTATTTTCTCATATTACATGTGGATCAAAAGTTATAGGTTATTGACTACACCACTATCAGATCAGAAATAATAGTCATGAATTGTAGATGGAAGAAAATAGTCATATTTCAAGGGCCATATCTCTCAATCCGATCATTGGATCATGCTGCATTTAAGATATTTGTTAGAAAACCCAGATATCTAAATCTAATATTTTTATGAGATTTAGTATGGATCAAAAGTTATAGGTTTTTGTTTAACACCTCTATCGGATCAGCAATTAACAATTATAGAATGCAAACAACCAGATTGGGTCTCAATGATGGGGCCATAACTTCCAATCAAATTGTTGGATTTGGCTCAATTTTAGATATGTTTCTAAGAATCAAGTTGCCCATGATCTGACCAAATATTTTTTCAAACTCATTCCTGGTTAATAAGTTATGACTGATTGAGTGGGACATTGTCAATGGTAGTTAAAAAACCATGACAGAACATCATCACCAACAAGTGCCACTTGTCAGCATGAGTATATCATAGGGGCCACGAATTTGCAAAGATATAAAATTGAATATTATATCCAAGGAAATGTAATCCAAAGATGAAAAATCATTAATTGACACATATCAATTAGTTATGTAGACTTGTCCAAAGCAGATACAGTCACATGAAGATGTTAGAACTTTGGTTAATAATCTTTGGAGACTCTCACATAGGGAAATATTGTAAAATTGAAAGGTCACCGAAATAACTTTGAAAAGGATTATTATTAATGAGAATAAACTTTAATAAAGTTTATGAAAGTAATCTGATGAGGGAAAATGAAAAACTTCCTGGGAATGTGTAAAGAAACAGTTGGCAAGAAGTAGTTACAGGAACTGAAAGAGGCATTCATGCAAAATTCTATTTAATTGAGAAGGTAAGATATAGAGAGGGTTCCAATTTTTGGAGTTTGGGCTGGGAGACTTCGGGCTACAACAAAACAAAGGCTGTGAATATAGTGATAGGAGGGAAGATTGGATTTCTCTGAGACTTTGTGCTATAGGAGGTCCCATTCTTTTTCCTGTTCAATTATGACTTCTTCCAAACTGCAAACTTTGAGCTTCGGGAAAGGAGGAGATCTCGCAAAATCATTTTTTTAATTTCCTTGGGAGACAAGGAGAGGTAGAGCATGGGCAGATTTTTCTATTTCTGAACTGTGTGTCTGAGATAGAGAAAAGGTTTTGGTGATTGATGTAATATTGTGAAAGAAGTTTATGTTCTTCTTTAAATAATGGTCTAATTGTAATGTGTAAAGGAGTCCTTGTGTTCTTTTACAGTCAGGGAAGGGAGGTTGAAGGTTAAACATATTATACTTTGTTGATAATGTATTTTTTCTTCCACTAAATTTGGACTTTGAGTCATTTCGAGTTTTTACTGAAACTACAGTTTGTTGTTATTGTTTCTTTATTATGTTGATGTTCCAAACATCTTCCAGAGCTCTGATTTTAATTCTCTCAAGAGAGTGGAGGTTAGGTATTCATTTACATTATGTGATACAGTGTACAACAAATTAACTTTGTGTAATCTATTGTATTCTGTTTCCTTTCTTTTCAATTCTTAGGTTTCACGTCTACTCTGTGTTTACAGATAGATGCTTGGTATCCTTTCATGCTTTCCAATTAAAAGTACCTATAATTAGTTCATTGTAAATCTTGCACCAGGAGCTGTACTAGATAAAATTTAGAGGAAGGTTATTAATCTAATAATAACCTATCCAACTGTTGGTGCTAATTTGACCTTTCATTTGGGCATTCGGGGTCAGATTTGCATGCATTTTCTCGAAGCACAATCTATTCACTAATAGATTTTTGGCGACTCTACTGGAGAACGAAACAAAGATTTAAGTGCCTACCTTTATTTCCTTAGTTTTATGATTATCTCCGTGTGCAGGAGATTGGCGACTCTACATTTTTAACCTGATGAATCTTTGATTGTGGAGTTTCAGTTTGTGCTATGGCAGCAGTTGTAACTCAACCATGGGGTGCTCAAATTGGAGCATTTGCCTTGGCCCAATATTCAACCTTACCAAAAAGGTCATCTAAATTCCTTCCCAAGTTTCATGGAGACAAAACACAAGATCTGGCTAATCATATCAAAGCATTTATTGTTGCATGCGGGATTCTTGGTGTGCAAGAAGAAGATGTATTTCTTAGATTGTTCATCCAAAGCCTCATGGGAAAAGTCGCAGAATGGTTTCAGCATTTGCAAGATGGATGCATTGCAACTTGGGATGATCTTGAGCAGAGATTTCTTGAAAGGTTTCAGCCCACAATCAATGCCCATCAATTATTGGTAAATCTTTTGCAAATTCAAATGAAAGATGATGAATTTGTAAGGGAGTTCATTGATAGATTTAATCAAATTGTTGGTAAAATTCCTCTAGCCAACCAACCAAATAAAAAAAATTAGGTATGCTTCTTTATTGCTGCTATGGAAGTTGAAGTCAAGTTTTGGTTACAATGCCTTGTAATGCAAAATTTGATAAATGTCCAAAAAGAAGCAATCAGGTTAGATGATGCCTTAATTCTTAGTGGTATTAAATCTATAAAGAATCCCCCAATAGAAGAATGCCTTTATGGGCAGAAACAATACATGGATGAAGAAGTTACAAAAAAGAAGCGCATTTTAGAAGAATCCAAACCTACTCCCAAGGTTGCTCATTTTCAGAATCTAACAATCTTTAATGGTGGAGACTTTAAAAGACCCTTGTTGACTGAAGATGGTGCTTTAAAGATGTCAGGATTCTACTGCATGCATATTGAAAATGATAAAGAGGAGAAAAGCAATGCTAAAGAGTTCATAAATTCAGGTAACAAGTTTTTGCCACAATCTTTCTTCAACCCAGAGACTAGATCTCCCAAATCCATAGGTACGAAATGTTATCTAGTTTCAAATGGTCCAGATGGTAAAGATTTTCATAATGGTATTCAGAAGTTTAGTCTCACTGAAAGAATGATTATGGATGATCCTTTATATTCTAAAAATTGTAATTAACAAGTTGAAGAGTCTGTCATATGTGATGTTGAAGTTATATCATATTCCTCTTTTGAAACTTGTGTTGATAGTAAGGTGTCATATGTTGATGAGGATAAAATTGTTTGGAGTCACCTTAATCTAATTTTCATGCTGATGGGGTTTGATGAGAATACTTCTATCAAAGAAAATCCTCTTTTCCAATTTCAAGATTCACACTTAAATAATGAAAATCTGTTCAATAGCCCCCGGCCAAGTGAAAACTTTTCTGAAATACCACATGAAAATCTCATCTATGAAGAAGAAGAAACTATGGGTATGTCTCTGCCATCACTTAAGCTAGATAATTTTCCTGATCATACCTTAGGTACCTATTCAAATGAGTTCCAGAGTGAAGCATGTATTGAAAAATTCCCTTCTCATTCATCTATGGATAATATCATTGATTTGGAATGCAAAGGAAATGATGAGATATGTGATGACATTCTAAAAAGAGAAAGGGATGGGATTTGCAGCATGATTGATGACAATTGGTTTCTTGAAAGAGGTGAAGGAGATATACATCCAAGGGCTGATCCTATGCTGAAGGAGGCATCATTATGGCTACAAACTGATCATGACCATGCATAGGCATTGAATCTACATGACAATATTCCTACGGATTGTAGATCATCTTTTGGTGAGGCTTTTTCATTTCATGTTTTTCAGCTTAAGGTGGAAGAAAATCATGCCCATGTGGGAAATCAATTCTTAAGTGAAAGAGAGCACTATGATGAGTTGTGGTTGTTCGGGAAAGAATGTTGGATCCATATATGCATGCACACTGACAGTCTTAAGTTTGGCATTGAAGGAGTCATCATCAAGAAATGGTTTGGAGCTGTTCCATTGAGGTACGCTTTGCTGATTAGAAAAGGCTCCTATTTCTCTCAACCGATAAATGGATTCACTTAATTTCTTCTTTCTTTCAGTCTTTATGGTAGGTTTCTTTTCCTACCTTTGTAAATATTGTAAATAAGTTTTTGTTGTGCATAGTGAAGTTTGGAATAATGTGCAAGCTTCAGGCTTACTAGTAGTTTTGGTTTGTTGTCGGTTTTGGTTTGTTGGTATTGCCCTGCTCCCCTCCACCCTCTTTACAAGAGACTCCCAGTCTTCTCTTCTTGCTGACTCTATTTTCCCATGGATAATGCACTATTCTTTTCCTAGAGATTATTGGAGTTCTCTAATTTTGCATCAAAATCAGTCTCACAGTTAGAGCCCCTGTTAGTACCTGATATGGTCACAATTTTAAAGCTTCAAGTTTAGAGTTGTTAAACCACTTCGAACTAAAGTTCAAAGTAGTTCAAAGTAGTCTAATGGTTCAGAGGTCCAATTTGGTTTGTTGGTTCAACATGCAAACTTAGATAAGGCTTAAGGTTGTAGAGTTCAATGATTCAGAGCAAAGGTATAAGGATCATTTAATCCAAGTTCAGAGGACTTCACAAGAAGTTTAACAGTTTCAGAATTTAGTTTCAGATGTTAAACCCCTTTGAACCACTTCAAACTAAAGTTAAAAGTAGTTCAAAGTAGTTTAGAATGGTTTAATGTTTCAAATGATCCATCTTCCAGGTTCAGTACAAGCATAATTCAAACTCAGGGTTCGAAATGCAAATCAATTGACTCAGCAAAGTTCAAAATCAAAAGATCAAGTCTGGTAGATGTATGGAAGATGAATATGTTTCCAGAGAAATTTCATATATTAGGCATGTACATGGATACCTACAATTTAATAAATGAAAAGAGGCCCATGAATTTTGTAGGAAACTGTGCAAGATTGGTATAACCTATGGCTTTCCCCCAGTGCACATAAATATATATTAATCAGCATCATTGTGATGGGCAGCAACAACATTTTAAAAGTCAGAAGAAAATAAAGTTCACATTTCAAGGACAGTCTCAATCTCAACACAATCACATTGGTCCACACACTTCTATAAGCCAAGCATCTATGAACTGACAAGACTAGTTCCATAAAGGCCTCGATCTCAGTATGAGATCATGGAGCTGAAGTGGGTTACAAGAATACAGAGAGTATATGCTCAATGCCAAACATCTTGAAACACAAGGAGTAATTTGTGATCATCTATAAGTTGAAATTTTGATGATATATTGTGTCTGAGCTTCTTTCAATATCAATTTTACATAAAGGTCATGTGACAAAGCACTATCATGATCGGTTGTAATGAGAACAGGAAAATATACATCTCATGCAAATTTTAGATGCTCTAATGACAAACAAATACTCATATTTAAGAGGTCATAAATCTCAATCTGACTATTAGATCTAGCTGCATTTTAGATATTTCTTGGAAAACCTAGTTCTCTAAATCTTCACCAAAGAATTTTGTCATATTACATGTGCATCAAAAGTTACATATTCTTGACTACACCACTATCAGATCAGAAATAATAGTCATGAATTAAAGATGGAAGAAAATAGTCATATTTCGAGGGCCATGTCTCTCAATTTGATTGTTGGAGCATGCTGGATTTAAGATATTTGTTGGAAAACCCAGTTATCTAAATCTTCTCCAAATATTTTAATAAGATTTAGTATGGATCAAAAGTTATAGGTTTCTGTTTACACCTCTATCGGATCAGCAATTAACAATTACAAAATGCAAACAACAAGATTGGGTCTCAGTGCGAGGGCCATAACTTCCAATCAAACTGTTGGATTTTTCTCAATTTCAGATATGTTTCTAAGAAGCAAGCTATGCATGATCTAACCAAATATTTTTTCAAATTCATTCCTAGTTAATAAGTTATGACTGATTGAGTGGGACACTGTCAATGGCAGTTATAAAACCATGACAGAACATCATCACCAGCAAGTGCCACCTGTTAGCATGAGTATGTCATAGGGGCCATGAATTTGAAAAGATATAAAATTGAATATTATATCCAAGGAAATGTAATCCAAAGATGAAAAATCATTAATTGACACTTGTCAATTAGTTATGTACAGTTGTCCAAAGCAGATACAGTCACATGAAGATGCTAGAACTTTGGTTAATAATCTTTGGAGACTCTCACATAGGGAAATATTGTAAAACTGAAAGGTCACTAAAATAACTTTGAAAAGGATTATTATTAATGAGAATAAACTTTAATAAAGTTTATGAAAGTAAGCTGATGAGGTAAAATGAAAAACTTCCTAGGAATGTGTAAAGAAACAGTTGGCAAGAAGCAGTTATAGGAACTCAAAGAGGGATTCATGCAGAATTCTATTTAATTGAGAAGGTAAGATATAGAGAGGGTTCCAGTTTTTAGAGTTTGGGCTGGTAGACTTTGGGCTACAGTAGAACAGAGGCTATGAATACAGTGATAGGAGGGAAGATTGGATTTCTCTGAGACTTTGTGCTACAGGAGGTCCCATTCTTTTTCTTGTTTGATTCTGACTTCTTCTAGACTACAGACTTTGAGCTTCAAGCTGGGAGGAGATCTTGCAAAAAAAAAAAATTTATTTCCTTGTGAGACAGGGAGAGGTAGAGCATGGGTAGATTTTTTTGTTTCTGAACTATGTCTGAGATAGAGAAAAGGTTTTGGTGATTGATGTAATATTGTGAAAGTAGTTTCTATTTTTCTTTAAACAATGATCTGATTGTAATGTGTAATGGAGTCCTTGTGTTCTTTTATAGTTAGGGAAGGGAGGCTAAAGGTTAAACATATTAAACTTTGTTGATAATGTATTTTTCCTTCCACTGAATTTGGACTTTGAGTCATTTCCAGTTTTTCCTAAAATTACAGTTTGTTGTTATTGTTTCTTTATTACGTTGATGTTCCAAACATCTTTCAGAGCTCTGATTTTAATTCTCTCAAGAGAGAAGAGGTTAGGTATTCATTTACATTATGTAATACAGTGTACAGGAAATTAACTTTGTGTAATCTATTGTATTCTATTTCCTTTCTTTTCAATTCTTAGGTTTTGCGTCTACTCTATGTTTACGAATAGATGCTTGGTATCCTTTCATGCTTTTTGGTTAAAAGTACCTATAATTAATTCATTGTAAATCTTCCATTAGGAGCTGTACCCAATAAAATTCAGAGGAAGGTTATTAATCTAATAATAACCTATCCAACTATTGGTGCTAATTTTTCCTTTCGTTTGGGCATTCAGGGTCAGATTTGCATGCATTTTCTCGAAGGACAATCTTTTCACTAACACTGTGAGAAATAAAATGAGTTGAAGAGATTCAATAAGGAAGAATAAGAAAATGGGGAGTGATATAATATGGGAGAGAATTTGTAAAAAGAATGAGTAGTAGATGTAACCAGAGGTGGAGAGAAATAGGAAACTAATACAAAAGATCAAAGATATCGCTGAATAGAAAGAGGTTGTATACTAGGGGGGAGAAATGTTGAACATTGTTACTGCTAAAGAGTTAGACCGAGTACACTTGATGATGAAATTTTTTGTAACAAATTTAAATGAGACCCAAGAGCTAAAAAGTTGTATTATTGTCAATGTATGCATATGATTATCTTATGTATTGTTTGTAATATAAAATTACATGTTTATGTGTTGCCATCAATTCCAAAGGGGGAGATTGTTAGCCCAAATTGATCATGTAACAAGAATGCTATGAATGTATGTGAAGCAATCATATCATTTATCATGTTTTCATTGATTCCAAAGTCTAAGTTGGCTAGATACTATTCTAATTCAATAGAGTGTCATATCATTTGATTGATGAAGAGGATTTGAAGAATGTATAATGATTTAGTAGAGTTGATATGTATGGTATTCAATGGTCACTTGAATGAGTTGGAGAGTGATAATGTAATATTGGTTTTATTATTTTGCAATCATGTTATCCTATAAGTAATGATGAACTTTATGTATTCACTGAGATAAGAAATTTATACTAAGTGACAAGGTTAAAGGAGCACAATATTGCCTGAGCTAGTACAATGTTAAGCAAAAAATTCATATATTAACTTTGTAAGGTGTCACCAGAGTAAAATTTAATGTTCACCAAGTATGAGTTGGAAGAAAAAGTTAAGAAAAATGGAATCTAAGGCCAACTTATGGTGAAAATAAATAATGTTTGAGAATTTCAAAGTTGTGAGACAAAGTTTGTTACAAGATCAGCGACTGAAAAAATGCAATGAAAATATGATGATAGAGATTGAAACAAGATAAGGATGATAACAAAATTTAATGAAAGTTCCATTTTCTCACTGACTACATATAATGAAACTGATGTCTATTTATGTGGCAAAGCGACAAATTTTGAAAGAATTTGGAAGCAAAAAGTTTACTATTTAAGGATATATGGAAAAAGTTTTTGGTTGTTAATTAAGTTGTTGGTCGAATGTTGAATGGGTGTGAATTATTGATAGAGAAGGAAAGAAGAAAAGAGAAACAAGAAGTGTGGAAGGAAGATCAAGTAGAGTTAAAGAAAAGTGAAAGTGTGAAGGAGTGAATCAGCCAAGCAAAGATCAGAGAAAAGAGAAGACATAGCAGAACTGAGATCTAAATAGGTAAGGTAGTGCTAAATCTTATAGATTGTTTGACTATTAATTTCTTACCATTATAGAAGAAAATTATCTTAAATGAGTGGACCTAAAAAGTTTTTGAAATCCTATGGTAACATTGATTAGTGATGCTTGTAAGTCCTTTAGAGTAGGTCACTCTTTAGACAAGACCACAGAGTGATAAGTCCTAGATGATCTTTCTATTAAAACCAATTAACTAGGTCACACTAAAAATGTGCATGTAACCTTGAACAAGAATCTCTCCTAGTAGAGATCACTTCAAAATAGAGAAATTATTTGGGTTGTTAGTCCCAAGTTTTTTTTTTCTTTATAGGATTTCTACATTAAATCATAGTGTCAAATGTGTGAATGTTTTATGTAAATTTATTTTAATGGTGTTTACTTATTATTACAAATTGGTAACAACTAGATAACAGTAAAGTAAAAGCTAAGCTATTTTTTTTTTTATTCGATAATAATAGAAACAATGAGATAACAATTTGGAGTAAATTATTTACAAGTATGAATTGTGAAGTTGAACGAGTTCACCCAGTTATTTATTTTGATGTTAATAAATTTTTATTGGTACTAAAATATTTGGGAGGCCTACAGGATAATTGGTTATGACTAATTCATCCCTCCTCCCCTGTCAATATCTAACAATTGATATTTATTACTATGAAATTATATCAAATCTAACATGGGCTTGGCCAAGAAATAGTGAATGCAAAATGAATTATGTGGGCATCAAGCAAGAAGTTATCGCCCCTAAAAGTTCATCTATCAAAGTGAAAAGATAATAAAGTCAATTTACAACACACCAATATCATAGATGTAAAATGAGGGAAACCTTCATTATCTTCAAATTCTGTGAAAAGGAGAAAGACCCAATCTTTTATTATTATAAGAAAATTGAGCTAGGCCACATATATTAGTAGTTGAATGTGGAACTTAAGACCTCCTATATGAAGGTCACCCCAATTCACTGCTAGACTGTTGAAGAGCTCTCGAAAAGTCCCAATCTTACTCCATGTATGTAAAATGAAGAAAATCCTCAAACTTAAGGCAATGAAGAAAATCCTCAAACTTAAGGCTATGTAAAAAGGGAAGTGCCCCTATATAATTTTGTGTATCTATAGCGAAAAAATGTTCGTGGACTTGACTAGAGGTTATCTTGACTCCTTTCTTTCCTACTACTACCTATTTGAATGGAGGAACCATGCAATTTTTTTTTGATAATTTGTAAAACGTTTGGCCTAAACCCTTTAGTGATAAAAATAAGTGGTGAATGATTGCTAATGTGCAACCAAATTCAATAGGTCTTTTCAATAAATTCTCTAGTCGGGAAGTGAAATCCATGGTCAAGAGTTTAACTCAAAACAAGTCACCACCTAAAGGGAAAAAAGAGAGACAAAATAGTAGATAATTAAATAATATAAAGAATGTGTCAATGTTAAATATGTAGACATGATTTTTTTATATTTCAATTAATTATCTAATCCTCGTTTTTGTCAAATTAGAATTAGAATGAGAATTTGACGAATTCTACCTATTTAGATAGAAGATGGAATTATGGTTTTGGGGGTTAAATGGGGATGCCAAATTCTAATTTATCTAAATTATAATTCTAATTTTGCACACCCAAACACTAGATCTAAAACTTTCTATAATTACGAAAGCTAATTCTTGTCCAATTTCAGTGACCAAACGTGCCAAAGGCATAGTGTTCAAGGAAAGTTTGAAGGTGATTAACACCAAAAAGTACTCCAAAATGCCAAACAAAGCCTCATTACTGATAACATTTTTGATAGAAGGCAAAAATCTTGGTCTACACCTTACCAAACACAAGTCTCGGCTACACGAAGATTTCTTCAAATGGGTCCAAAACTATCCTTCCCAAAAGTGAGCACACAACTAAAGAGAAGGGGGACCCATTACGAAGGGTATATAGATGAAAAAAATCCATCAAGATAGAAGACTGAGCATCTAAGTGTAATGCCCCACCAAGGGATCCAAAGAATTTTGCTAAGTTTGCCAAACAATTTTTTTTTTTTTTTACACATGAAAGTAAAACCATACACAACACTTGCAGAAGCAATAGTAACATCCAACTGAAAATAACATAACATAACAGATTACATTCTTTAAAGATCCCTTAATGTTGAATTACTTCTAATCATAACTTATTCATCTAACATTACATCCTTAATAACAAGGATACATCCAATGTTCTTGAACCATATACAAGTGTCCTTTTAGTAACTATATTTTAGATTGCTCAATCATCCACTATACATGTTACAAGGTGTGAAAAGCTTAAAAGAATAAACATCCGTGTAAATAAAGTACATCATCATCCAATATTAATCCATGATGCAATAACATAATGAGACCATAAATCATACATGATACATTTATCACAAAAGACATAAACATCCATCATAAAGATAACCATATATCACAAACATAACTAACTAAGTGCACGGTTCCTCCCAACTGTTAATAGCATCATTAGACCATCGTGGATCCTAGCCATCCCTCTGTGCGTAACATTCCAAAGCACCGAAGAGATCATCGATATTAACATAGTAGGAATGTCACTCCTAAAAACATCCTACTAACATGCAAAGTAAAGCATAGGATACCATCATCTAACATATGCAAACCATCAATATAAGAAACATACCAATAAATACATCCATCATAAGGTATATCATCTATCATAATGATCCAAGAACAGAATGAAGATAAAAACCAACCAAGAATACTCCAGCCATGGTGTCTCGGACAGATTTCAAATGATAAGAGTGATAAAACACTACCACCCGACCGCGTGGAACCTAAGTGGTCCACTCCCACCGTGCTAAAGAGATAATCTCAAGTACCAAATAGGATATCAAAACCACAAAGCATAAATCTCTATAAGTTTGGAAATCCTAAAAGTATACTAACTCAAAGGTTCCAACACACAAAATCAACATCTAATTCCCAGAGGGACACAATGACATGTCGGAAACCTACTCTGCAAGTGGGAAAGTGTCATCGCATTTATCTCATACAAGTTACCCTGGCAGTTAGCTAAGCTCCACGGGTCCATATAGATCTCATGCGGCCACTAGTATCCTCTCATACTGACGAGGCATACTACGGAATGCACGGTCACAACCATGCATTCTCACTACTCCCATCCTAGCCTGTACAAGCGCTCCAGGCATGGGCAAGAACCAAAACAATTATCTCTTTAGGTTCATTTAATCCCCATTTAGTGTGTAAATGTTATCACTTATTAACCAAACTTACAATGAGTTACCCTGGCAGCCACTTAGGGCCCCGACCCCCATTGCAAGCCACTTCCTGACACTACAAGTAGATTACCTACCCTAATGCTCATGGAATCATAAATCACCACAGTCCTGTACAAGCAAATGTAAAGAAATCCAAAAGATAATCCATAAAAAGAATCATCAAATATCCATGATAAAAGCATCAAATATCCATAATAAGAATCATCAAATCACCAAGATAAGAATCATCAAATCTCCATGAGCAACTGGAAAAGCATCCATAGAAAATCATGACCACAACAATTTTCTATTGGCAACTGAAGGCATCACTGATAATCATAAGTATCCATTGGTTCTCAATAACCAAAATAAATCATCACATCCATTGGTTCTCAACAAGCAACCAAGAATATCTCAAAATCATACTGATCGAAGACTCCAAAATGGTTGAGTCAAACATGTCACAACATGACATCATTAAGAATAAATCCACATCATAGTCCCATCATGGTGACTAGAAAATAATCCAAGGATAACTAATCGATGACTCAAAAATTATTAGCTCAAGTGTCTCATACACATACATCTCAGCTTCACACATGAAGACTGATGAACAAATACAAACATTTCATAGAGCATACGATCACATAACCATGGTTGGGCTTATAAAGATCGAGACCAAATAAAATCAACATGCCATCACATCTCATAACCCCCGAGCCTCTGGTAACAACCTAGGACTGGTCAACACTAGTCAACCCAAAAACTCAAAACAAGAAGCATAAAGAATACATGATGCAAACACATGTTTTGGTTTACTAAAATCTTATAGTTGAATAATGTATGGAGTTTCATTTTCCATTTTCAAGTGTAGGGGTTTTAGTTTCCATTTTCAAGTATACTTCAAATGTATAAAGTTATCATCATTTGACCTACAAGTCAACCCAATTGTTCCCCGATAGCATTATCCTTCCATTATTAATAATTACATTCTAAGAATAACTTAAGGATAAACATTTACTCATTAAATTGATCATCATTGACCTTTAATTAAATTTTTCCCTTTATTTAACTAAGATCCATATTCAAATTGATCAACTCTTCTTATCGTTACTTTAACTTTTCACATATATCAAGGAATCATTATTCGTTTATAAAAGAACCAATTACTAGTCTTTGAATAAGAAGAATATAACTTTATTAAAATGATAAATTTAATTAATCAATTGACATAGGTACACCATCCATGACCTATTAACATTCTAATAGTTAAACTCAATTAAATATCTCTAACACTTAAGCTTCTTGATTATAATCATTATAATAATTAAATCGTCACTAATAACTATTAAAATATCTAAGTCATTATTCAAGTCATTAGAATAAGACTTATCAACTTTGATATCAATATTTTTACAATCTCATTAAAAGAATTATATCAATTAAATCTCCATTACATAACTTAATTATTAATTAAATCAAATTAACTCTTATTAATTGCTTTAATTAATAATTACATAACCATAGCAATGTTCCAATTAATATCAGTTGACTAATAACTAACTAGAATTCTGTAAGATATAAGTCAACTATAATTCAATACTCAAATGATTATATTAATAATCCTATAATGACCACATTCGTCATTCTTATATGAATACTAATATTTCTTTAATTAATCCGTATTATCCATAATCATTTAGATCATTGCTCTATTATTTATTAATAATTTGCTAGACCCGAAAAACATTAATAAATAAACTCATCAAAACTATTATTAATCGTTTCTAGAGAACCTTCCACAAACTTCAGTAGTTAATATTTAACTAACCTTAAGATATATCAATAATCTTAACAATAATTATTTCAATAAAATCTCATTGCATAACTTATTTATTAATTAATTTACAATTAATTATATGACAACTCAAAGAATATCTCTCCCTTAATATTTAATTCAATTCTCCAACAATTAAAGGAAAATTAAACTATCAAATAAAACTTCCCTCATTATACGTTGGACCAACTTTTCCAGGATATACCAGGAAATATATTTATTAATTAATTTAATAATTTTAAGACTTCAGTTAACCACTTCTCATATTAATTTAATTCATATTAATGAATCTGCAATTTTTTTTTTTATTTAATCGAATACATCATCAATTAAATTTATTTAAACCAATTTTAAATTAATTTAATTGATGCTTATCAACTAAATACTTGTATTAATATCCCCATCATGCTTTCCAAAGAATACATTTTAATTTCTCCCTCATGACCATCTATCCCTAGTTTTAAAACACAATTAAAAACTATTGAATTTATTATAAAAGTGAACAATTAAATATATGTATATATATATATATATATATATATATATATATATATATATATATATATATATATATATATATATATATATATATATATATATATATATATATATATATATATATATATATATATATATATATATATATATATATATATTAGGGTTGTCTATTAATTGTTAATAACTAAAATCACATATAATAACAACATATATGTTTTTTCATAAAACATAATGTTAATAATTATTATTTTCGCAAAAAGAGGGGTAAAAATTTATTAAGACAGAAAGGAATACAACAAGGAGAGCTCAACAAGGAGCTCGATCCTGAGCAACAAGATCATCAAATTCTTGCACCATCTCAAAGGACAGTTGCCCCCTATCCCTAATATTCCAACTCGGATCTTGACTAGAAGCCCATTTGGCTAAACAATCAGTAGGTCTATTCCATTCTCGCGGAATATACTTGAACCTAATGAACTGAAAAGAGGAAGAGAAGAAAAGAATCTGCTTAACAATAGTGGCCAGCTGCCAACTAACATCCTCAAGCTCTTGCGAAGAAAGCATGTTCACCACCACCTGGGAATCAGACTCACAAATAATCTTACTCCATGCCCACAAGCAACACTGTTCCAGAGCATATAAAATAGCCTGAGCTTCCATGAGATTGTTAGTATAATCACCCTTATGAATTGAGAAGAAAAATTTAACATTCCCAGAACTACAATGAGCCACTCTGCCAATACCAGCCAGACCAGGATTCCCACGAGAAGAACCATCAGTGTTAATTTTCAAAACTCCACAGGGAGGAGGATTCCAGTGCCCATCTCGGTTAACTTGATCCTTCCTCTGATGGTGAAGCTGCCTAGACATAGAAGGAAACCTATGAGCTGCAACCCCATCCTAAAGATGAAAATTGAGGCGATTACAGATAGCAAGATCAACCGGATCCATACCCCCATCAAGCTCACACTTCACAAGAATAGTTTCCTAGAGAGAATGTGATATTTTCCACCAAAGATGCAAAACACCAAGCCGAACATCTTGGAATATGTGACGATTCCTCTCCAACCAGATATGCCAAAGCATGAAAGATGGGCCAGCAATCCAAGCAGCATGGAGAGAATAAGACTTGGAGGGAGCACTACCCAAGCGAGCCCAGAACTCAGGAAAAGAGGAAGCATGCCGACAAGAGCAACCTCAAGCACTCCACCAAAGGTGCCATATCTGAGTAGAATAGGAGCAATGGAAGAACAGATGGGAGACAAACTCCTCTCCATTACCACACAAAACACAATAGGAGGGGCCCTGAAATCCACGTTTACAAAGATTATCCCAGGTAAGACAACGGTTGTGAGCCACTAGCCACATGAAAAAATTGCACTTGGACCAAGAAACTTTATTCCAGACTTGCTTCCACCAAGGGACCTCAGCATCCCTAAATAATTGTCTAGTTATCTCCTGATACCCAACAGAGACATGATATTTACCAGACAAGGTACCGCCCCAAGCCAATACATCTGGACCAAGCAAAGAGGAACACTCTCTAGAGGCCAGAATTTGAGAAAGCTCCTGATGATCCATGGCTATACCTCCAGGAGGCCAATTAGAGGAATGCTTCCATCTATAACAAACAACAGGTCCCAATTGATAAGGAGTCTTGTAATGAGCCACTTTATCTCATCCAGCGGCAAGAAAAGAGTCACAAAGAGGCTGAAGATGAGGGTATATGGATAAAATGGAAGGGAATCCATCCTAAGCATCAGACCAAAACAAAGCCTGAGAACCTCCTTTACATATCCAGAATACACCCCTCTTCACCAACATCGCACTTGTCTTCAAAGTATGCCAAACCATTGAGCCACGACCTTCAAGAGGAAGTGCAAAAACAGAGCAAGGATCAGCACCATGAAAATATTTATGAGTGATAATACGAGCCCAAAGTTGATGCTGTCCAGAGCACCATCGCCAATAAAGTTTAGCAGCCAAAGCTTGTCTACTCAATAGAGCAGAACGAAGACCAAGACCACCCTCCTTTTTAGGCCTACAAACAGTTGCCCAATTAACCAAGCTCCATTTAGTACTACGCAAATTACCACTCCAAAGGAATTGTTGAGAAAGAGCATCAAACTCCTTGAGAAAGTAAATAGGTGCAGCATGAACCATGCTTCTATAAGTAGGAAGAGCTTGGATAACAGCTTGAAGAAGAGTAACCCAGGCAACAGTAGAAAGCCATCTATGAGTCCAATGATTTACCTTATCCTGAAGCTTGGTAATCAAATTTTGCCAGAAGAGACATGGCTGCCTAGAAACAGCAATAGGAATGCCAAGATAAGTCAAAGGAAGTGAACCTATCTAAAACCGTAGGATACCAACAATCCTGTGTTGAATAGAATCAGGAGTGTTAAAAAAGTAAATGAAAGATTTGTGCTCATTAACTTTCTGGCCTGAAGCTGCCAAATAAATGTCCAAAGCATGTTGAAAGGCTTCAGCTTCCTTAATCCTAGCAAGATCGGCAAGAGCAGAATCATCAACAAATTGAAGATGGGAAAGAGAAGGTAAGCCATTACCCCACCACCATCCTTGAATAGAATTTTGGGACACCTGATGCTTAATGAATCTGCCCAAGCCTTCAGCCATGATGATGAATAGATATGGGGAGAGAGGGTCACCCTGGCGGAGGCCTCTAGAAGCACCAAATAGTTGTGAAGGTTGACCATTAATAAGAATAGAAAAAGAGGCAGAAGTAACGCAACTCATAATCCAACTCACCCAGTCAGAGCTAAATCCAAAAGAAAGAAGAATACTCCTTAGGAAGCTCCATTTAACACTATCGTAGGCCTTAGCCATATCCAGCTTAACAAACATGGCTCTCTCCCTTGAAGTAGCCATAGAGTGAATAGCCTCAGTAGCAATAACCACCCCATCCAAAATTTGTCTTCCAGCCACAAAACCACCTTGTTCTTCTAAGATAATAATGGGAAGCCACCTTTTCAGTCTCTCAGCAATCAGCTTAGTAATAACTTTGTAGACCACATTACATAAGGCAATTGGTCTAAAGAACTCCAATTGATTAGCACCCTCTCTCTTAGGAATAAGAGTCAAGAATGTAGAGTTCAAAGCTCGAAGCATCTGCTTGCTAGCATAGGATTCTTTAACCACCTCCAAAAAATCATGATTAATGATGTCCCAAAATTCCTGAAAGAATTCAACTAGAAAACCATCAGGACTAGGAGCCTTCCCCTTAGGCATACCAAAGACCACCGCCTCCATCTCTTCCAAAGAGATAGGACGCATCAGATAATCATTCATTTCCTGAGTGATAAGGGAAGGAATACAAGAAAAAATAATATTTTCTTCATTATCAGTAGGAGGAGATTCCTTAGAGAAGAGGGTAGAGAAGTATGAAATAGCCTCTTGGAACAAAGCTGGCAAGGAATTCAGTTGGATAACTTGAGAATTAACCAAAGAAGAGATAGTGCTCTGATTCCAGCGAGATTGCACTATTTTATGGAAAAAGGTAGTGTTTCAATCACCTTCCTGGAGCCAATCAACTCGAGCCTTTTGCTTCCAAAAAATTTCCTCTCGAAGTTCCCATTCTTCTAGAGCTCTAGAAGCAAGGGATTCAACCTGGCCAAGATCCTCCGAGAAACTTCGATCTCTAATCTCCCTTGTGATGACATCAAGATTTTCTTGAGCAAGCCTCTTCATAAAGTGAAGATTCCCAAAGCATTCCCTATTTCATATCTTGAGCTGCCTTTTAACATATTGAAGCCTTTTAGAAAATGAGAACATTGTAGTACGATATGCAGGGGCACCATCTTTCCACCAACCAAAAACAAAATCATGAAGAGAGGAGTCATGAAGCCACATCAACTGGAACTTAAAAGGAGGATGCTTCGGAACATAAGCCCCTATAGCAGAAAATTTGATTGGCCAATGATCTGAACCCCTCCAATCAAGGATTTCTAAAGAGATAGTAAGGGTGCCACTAAGCCAGAAGCAAGAAACAAGAAATCTATCCAGGCGTTCTAAGATAGCAGCAACACCACTCCTGCGATTATTCCAGGTATAGAGGCCATTAGAAGGCTTAACATCAGAGAGATGCAAAAGAGATATGTGTTGCCGAAGAAGAGCAGAAGAAGGCCCCAATCTAGCCAAACCACCATGCTTCTCTTCCAGACTTAAAACTAAATTGAAGTCCCCTGCTAAGACCCAAGGATGATAAGGATGACAATTTCTAACATATTGAATATGTTCCCAAAGTTCCTCCTTTCCCACAAGATCAACAGGTGCATACACATTAGTAACCATGATTACCTCTCCTGAGTCTAGAGCAGAAGCTACCATAGAGAGAGCTAAGTGAGAAGACATCCAGCCAAGAGGAGAAATTTTTTGAGGATCCCAAAATATAGCTAAACCACCAGCACTACCTGTTGCCCCAACACACTGACATTGGCCACGAGACCAAATACTAGAGGCATGTTGGACCATAGACTCCACAGAGAGCTTAGTCTCTTGGATACAAAAAAACATCAGGACTATGATCAACCACCAAGTTATGAATAGCCTTTTGTCTAGGGATGCTATTCAACCCCCTTACATTCCATGAGAGAATAATCATCATTGGGTAGATTTGGGAAAATGAGAATCCAAAGGTTTCACTGAACCAAACTCAATCAATATATCTCCTGTGAGTTTAATCTTCTCTTGGTCTGTTTTGCGCCCACTCCTTAGAGGGGGAGAAGAAGAAGCTCACTTAAAGGGTTGAGGCAGCAACCCCAAGGGGAGAGGAGATCCCTTGCCCTTACCTGATGGTAGCACATCCTTAACCAAGTCAGCCAAAACAACATCATCATCTTCCAACACTGCAGGAGTCACCAGAGCCGCTGTCACAGGAGTTATAGGAACCTCACAATTCTGATATACTACAACTTGAGATGCCCCACAAGCATCATTAGGAACAGATCTCTCATCTGGGCAAGCTGGATCAAAAGAGATAGGAGGAGGAATACCCTCCTCTAGAACCATACTATCCAGCACCTCAAAATGGTTAAAACCTTAATCAGATAATCTTTCTTTCAAAGGCCTCTTTTGACCACGTCCCTTAGCTCAAGGATGAACAGGGGTAAATCCATCCTTATCCTGCATTGGAGCATTACCCTTACCTGTAGCATCTTGTGGATTCATCCCCTTGGTAGTATTAACCATTTGAGATTGTCCTTTCCCTGTAGTATCTGCCAAACCACCAGCATTTCCAGCTGTAGACCGATCCACTCCTTTGAAACTCGAGTTACGAGGGCACTGCCACAGTAAATGACCATACTCATGACAAATCCGGCAACGGAAAGGGAGGGATTCATAATCTAACTGCTGCACCCAAGAAGAATCCCCCAGACAAATTTCCAAAGAATCTAGTAATGGGTTATTCAAATTAATTTCAACACAAATTTTAGCAAAAGAAATAACCTTTTTATCGAGGGTTTGATGTGTGATCGCAGCTAGCTTCCCCAAAAAAGCAGCAATTTGTCGAAGGATGTCTTCACGCCAAAATTCCAAGGGAAGACGAGGCAAGCGAACCCAAACTGGCACTGTTGAAGGGAGATCCTCAGCAGAATTAAAACCTGAATGCCAAGGTTTGACAAATAACCCCACATTGTTGTAGAAATAAGGGCCTCCTTCAAAAACATGATCACGATCAGACATGCAAGAGAATACAACAAAAAAATAACTATTCCCTGCCAACATAATCTCCATATCGCCTTCCACCTGCCAAGAGCGGTGGATCCATGCCTCAAGAGCAGATAGGGAAATCCGGATTCCAAGAAATTTGCATATCAAAGCATGCTTGGTCCAATAATCAATGTCCTCCATTACAGTTTTTGGAGGAATAACCAGAATAGGGCGATCATGGCTACGCGGAAGACAACCATTAACTTTTTTCAGCTTGGAGCTCTCCCCTGAATAAAACAATTCAGATCACATTGCATGCATAGTTGGAGAAGAACCATCTGTTCTCACCAACAGAGAAGAAATCCCAGGCCTTTCCATGCAAACAATAAAACCCCCAATCCAAAATTGACTGCAGAAGATCTCCAAAAACACCGACGCAAATTATGTCCAGCAGCTAACAATCCAAACAGAACAGAAAAATAGTAAAGATCAAACACCAAGAATAGGCTAGGGGAAAAACCCTAGCCCAGCCGACAGCCAACGCTTCTCAGAGACTCCATCCGTTAATAATAATTATTATTATTAAGTAAAACTAATGTTAAAATCTTATATAATATTAGCATATATGTTTTTAATAAAACATAATGCTAATAGCGTATATATATAAATTTAATCAAACAATATTAAAAAAAGGGGGCTCATATACCCCGACTGCAGACCGTACCCGTGATCACAGTTTATTCTACCCATGTCTCATCTACGATGCATGGAACGACAGTGTTGTAGCGATCCTATCAAACCTGCCCCTGTTGTGAAAGACATAATCTCGTCCGCTGCGACAGAAGAAAAGGTGAGTATGGGGTGGGGTAACCTGATCCCCCCCAAATTGTCATAAAAATGGGTTTTTGCACGAGTAACCTGTGATGCGCAGGTACCTTGTGCTAAAATAAACTCTGACATGATGCAGTGGGGGGTACGGGTCCGTCCCTCCCCCAATCGTATATGTATAACGATTTCGATTAAACATTTTTCCTTCTTATTAATTTGGTTTATAATAAACATTTTCACCATATGCAAATTCAAATTTGTAGATAAAGTTTTCTCACTTACACAAATATATACATACATATATATATATATATATATATATATATATGTATGTATGTATATATGTGTATATACTTATATGTATGTATGTATATATATATATATATATATATATATATATTTATTTATTTATTTATTTATATATATATATATTTATTTATTTATATATATATATACAAAATTTGTTATCAACCATTATTGTATTTAAAATACACATATATGTATTTATTTATATGCAAATTTACAAAAGAAAATGCATACTTAGATTTAAAAGACTTTTCTAAATAAGTATTTTTCCTTTTAAATAATTGTTTTTTCTAAAACATATCCAATAGGTTTAACTATAAATTTGAAATCACCTTTCTTAGTTTGATTCTAATTCGAACCCAAACCTGTTTAGATATACAAAAGTCTTCTATAAATTTTTTAAATACAAACAATTATTGTTGAATATAATAATCTACTAAAATATATTTGTATTCACATTCAACAAACTCAAATACATCACTTCCTCAACAAACTTGTCAAGGATAAAATCATTATGAGGAAGCCTCCAAAAGAAATCCTATAACACCAAACCAAATCAACCAATCATAATTAAGATAAATAATTTATATAATATATAAATAAATATAAACATTTAAAATGGTTTTAATTACAACTAGTAAAATAATATTCTAAATTGTAAATCAATTACTATTTACCACTTCAGAGATCTAACTATACTGTGAACACTAGTGAATAGTGTTGGCCTATTAACAAATAATGTAAAATAAAATTATTGAATAGACAACCAATAAAAATATTAGTGAAATAAAATAGTTAAATAAACAAACATTGAAAAAATTAGAAAATAACTTATGAAAAATGTTATAAAAAATTAAATATCTGACCAACAAAAAAATTAAATTATATATAAAACATTTATTTTTTAAATATTGTTTTGGTCCCTAAGGGCTCCCCCTTTGATATTTTCAACACTAGACTCATGTCACTTTGGTTAGGAGTTGAAGATTCTTTCCCATTTGCAATTAAAAAATTAATAAACCAACCAATGAAAATAAATTTTAGAACAAATATTTTTATATTTTTAACCTTAGGATGTATCCCCATCACCCAACCCAACCCAACGAATAGGATGAAATAAGATGCAATACAAGTCCATCGTTTTCATCCAACCTCAAATTGAATCCAAGACTTTAAGGAGAAAACCCAAGATTTTAATAGAACAAGTATTATTGAAAACTATTTATCACATAACAAAAACATAACTATAACAAAAATTCATATGAATACATAAAAATGATAAAATAATTAAATAGCCAACCAATGAAAATAACTTTGAAAAACGTTTTGCACTTTGCCCAAAAAATATCGCACCCATTCAATTTAGAATTTGCACCAAGTCAAAGTTGCACACTCTATAAAAACAAAGTAGAAGTTTTACATTTTTATTTGTCACTACTCCTTATAGAGTTTTTCGCACAACATCGAATCGAAAGGAAAATTCAGATTTGTTGTAACCGAAGATCACTTATCAGCGAACTTTCAGTTTTTTGCGTACGGCCCTTCACTTGCACTCCCCTTCTGTCGGCACTTGTCATACCGCATTTACTGCGGCAGCCTTAGGTTAGGATATAATGGCTTCGACCAGTGGTGAACCAATTGTTTCTGGTATTCACACTACTGCTTCAGACTGCCATGGCGCCACCATCGAACAAATGCCCGCGCAAGTTTGTCCCGAAGGTCTTCCACGATGTAATCTTGATATTGTGCTTCCTTTGCAAGAATTTGATGCTGCATGTGACTGGTTAGAACAACATACCTTGATAGGTTATTTTGTTGGTAGGACTCCCCCTAAAGCTATGCTCAGAGAATGGGTCAACAAAAGTTGGATTCCTCATGGAGTCCGCCTTGACGCTGTGCAAATCCTTACCAAAAGTTTTTTTTATTTCACTTTGCTAACCCATCGCAAGCAGATGTGGTTTTTACCAACGGCCCTTGGTCTGTGTGTTCCTCTCTGCTTGTTTTTCAGAAATGGTCCCGAGACTTCTCTGTCTCGGATGATAAAAAGCTTAGGGTTCCTGTTTGGGTCGAATTCCCAGGTCTACCCTTGCTCTGTTGGCCTTTTATTGAGTCTATTGCCCAAGCCCTTGGCACAGTTGTTACCAAGGAGCTAGAAATTTTTTTTAATGCTCGCCCTCAGTGGCGTGTTTGCATTGAAGTTGATCTTTCTAAAGATCTCAAGGATTCTGTGAAAATCCAGATTGGTGCTCAAACCTTCTCACAGAAGGTGCTTTACTTTAACCTACCTAACACCTGTTATAGGTGCCAGTTTGCAAAACACAAGATCAGGGATTGCCCTTTGGCCACGCCTAGGGTCAAACCCCAGCCTAAAGCGATGCTTGTCAAACAGGTCGAAGGAAAAAAAGAAGAATGGGTTACTGTTGGGCGCAAGGGCAAGCATGCCTGAATCCTTTGGCCCCCAAGCCATCCTATGCAGCAGTTACCATGATTCCTCCTATTTCCATCGAAGTGTCAGTGCCTACTAGCATGGAGACGCTAGCGGCTTCCATTACACTTGTTCTAGTTTCGTAAGTTTCAAACCTTGCTGGTTCATAGGGGATTAAGGCAGCCACTAGGGCCTCATCCTTGGTTGGGGCTCATTCTCCTCTTGCAGTCTCTTCCATAGTACCACTAGCAACAAGGCGTTCTCATAGTCCTCCTGGACATGCAGAGATATCAGGGGTAAAATGGAAAGCTATAAGTTCAGATGATTTTCCATCTAACTTCCACCCGACTTCTACCTTTTTGTAGAATAGTTACTCCTCTCTAGAGGATGAGGATGGTATGGAAGAGTTCTCATGAACTTCCTCTCTTAGAATGTTCAAGGTCTTACAGAGCTCCCCGGAAAGTACTATGTTCGAGATACCCGTCATAGACTTGGGAATTTAGATTTCCTTTGCTTGCAAGAAGTTAAGATTTTTGGTTTCATGCTTTTTGCTGCATGCCACGTCATTTGGCAGGATAAGGTCATATTTTCTTCTCAACATGAAGTTGGCTGAGGTGGTGTAGTTACTCTCCTGTCACCTCGCCTTCATTTTGTTATTATCTCGCACGGTTCTGACCCCACTGACCGTATTATTTGGCTTTTTCTTTCCATTAACAATCATTCTTTTGTAGTCATTATGCTTCCAATGATGCTGTGGAAAGGGAACAAATGTGGGTTTGGCTTGCTGACAACTTGCTGCCAGCTACTTGGGTCCTGTGTGGGGACTTCAATATGGTTGAAATGGCCTCTGACAAAGATGGCATTCTGCCTTTCCGTTGGACAGCTAGGGAAAGAGAAGCCTGGTTTTACATTCATCATAAATTGGGCCTTTTTGATCCCAATACTAGTCGCCGTCATGATAGTGGGGCCTAGCACACTTGGTCCAATTTTTGAGCTAGTCTTGACCGCATATTGAAATGTCTTGATCGTGCTATGATCTCGGTGCAATCTCTTTTTTCCTTTTTGAAGATCGTGATCTACCTGTCATTCCCCTGACATATGTGACATTGTCAGACCCCTATCCCATTTATTTTGGCATTTTTTGGCAAACAACTGTCCCCAAAGTGGCCAAGTCTCAATTCTTCCTCAGCACGTCTGTGCTGTTGCATGCTTCCACCATCTCCCACATACAACATGTCTACAATTTAGAACCACGTCCACATTCCCATCGAGGTTGGATTCAATGGTGGAATGACACCATTACCAGAACAGCTCAATTTTTGTGCATCTATGGGTGTCAGCTAGCAATTTTTAGAAAATAGTCTTAGGAAGCCAACACCCTTACCCTCAAAAAAGCCTCTGAAGCTCTCACCTTCAACCCCTTTGATGTGGATCTTCAAATTCAGCTTGCCAAGCTTCGCCATGAAAAGCAAATTGCTAATAACTATGCTGTCCGAGGAGCTCAAATCAAAGCCCATCTCCACTAGTTGGAGGTTGGCAACAAAGCCTCGAAGGAGTTCTTCCAGGCTCTCTGAGCCCGTCATACCAATGTTGGGATTAAAAAGATAAAATAGGTAACTAATGTTCTTTTCAGTCTTCCTGACATCCTACAAGCTTTTGTTCTTCACTATGAGAACATCTTTGCTTCGCAGGGCCATTCGGTTGCTCAGGAGGAGGCTCTTAGAAAGTGTATTACTGTTACTCCAAACCCCTCACGGTTGAGCAACGTGCTTTGTGTGAGCAACTTCTTTCCCTTTGAGACCTTAAAGAGGCAGTTTACTCCATGGTGGATGAAAAATCCCCTGGGTGTGATGGATTTCCCTGTGAATTTTACAAACATCTTTGGGAGCAAATTGGTCCTGATCTGCACAAAGTCTATCTTGAAGCATACCATTCTAAAAGCTTAGGAGCGATCATAAATAAAGGCAATATTAAATTCATACCTAAAGCTAGTGATCCTGAGGACATCTACAATTGGAGGCCCATCACCCTCCTAACTGTGTCTTATAAGATCATTGCTAAGGCGCTCTCTCTCAAAATCTGCCATATGCTTCCTCTAATTGTGCGGCCTGAACAAATTGGCTTCATCAAATCCAGGTATATTCTTGACAACATCATTGCTATCTGGGAAGGTATGGAATGGGCTCGTAAGTCCAAGTAGGAGGCTATCTTTTTAAAGATAGATTTTGCTAAAGCCTATGATCGCATTAAATGGCCTTTCATTTTGGCTATGCTTCAAGCTTCGGGCTTTGGTCCCAATTTTCTTCAGTCCGTGGAGATGCTCTTTAGTGACACTAATGCTTGCATCACCATCAATAATTTGCAATCTAAAGCTTTTGGACTTTTTTGTTCCATTAGACAAGGTTGTTCGCTAGCTCTAGTGCTTTATGTCCTTGTTGCTGAAGGTTTTGGTTATTTACTTGCTCACTCTGTGTCTTTAGGACTGGTCCATGGCATTTCCTTGCCTGATTCTTCCTCCCAGTTAGTCAATGGGCATTTTGCTGATGATTCTTTTCTTACTCTTCTTGAAGATGAAGAAAACATCAAAAATGCTTTAATTTGTCTGGACACTTTTTGTCAAGCCTCTGGCTCTGCCATTCATTGGCATAAAACGCTCTGCTACCGACAATCTTTTTTGCCAGCTCCACCTTGGTTCAAACAATTCCAATGGAAATGGGTTACTCATGGAGAAATCTTCCACTTTCTTGGCATTCCCTTTGCTTTCCAGGCTTCCCCTGTGGAACTTTGGAATGTTGTGCTTACAAGAATTAACAAAAATTTTGATTATTGGATCACTAAGCTGCTTTCTCTTGCTGGTAAATTCCAAATTTGTTCTAAGATTTTGGCTGCCACCCATGTGTATTATTCTTCTTGTTGGGCTCCCTCCAAAGCTTCCTATCTCAAATTAGAATGTTTGCTCAGGGATTTTCTTTGGGCCTCTGGTTCTGACCATCATGGTTTTCACAGAGTTGCTTGGGATTTATGTTGTCTCTCAAGGGAATCTGGGGGTCTCAGCCTGCTTTCCACTCAAAAGCAGAGCCTTTCCCTCTATGCTAAATGGATTATCAGAGCTATTTCTAGAGATGAAGCCTGGAAAATTCTTGTTAGGCATTGCATCTCTTCAGGCTTCCCTGCTAACAGATCGGCATGGAAGGGGATTGGTTTTCAGACCCTTCTCACTATGCGTGAACTAGTGGTCATACATGGCTCTTTTTTTATTAAGAGCATCTAGAAAGCTTGGGAAGGTGTTAAACCTTGACTTCGTTGGGCCAGTGATGAGTTTTGCAATGGGCTATCGTTAAATCAACAAAACATTTGGTGGTCTCCCCTGTTTTCCTTCCAGGGTACTCCTCTTGCCAAGACTCAAGGTGCTAGTGCTCTGCGTTTCTTTAAATGTGGCATCCGCACTACCAAGGACATTTTTTCAAGAGTCACCATGAATTTCAGGTCATGGGAGGATATGCAAGTTCAATACCGCCTTGTTCATGTTGATCGCCAAACTTATGACCTTCTGTTGTCTTCCATCCCTGTGCACTTACTTCATAAAGTGGGGATTCAGTCTGTTCATACTTGGTGGTATGATTGGAAGTGGTTTCGTGCCACTCTATTTACCAATTATAAGCCCAATATGGGATACATATGGCTTTCGCCCCACCTTCCGATGGTGGACATGCTTAATCAATGGTGGCATTTGCATTCTTCGCTTTCTCAATGGAGAAAATGGTTCGACACCATTTGGAGTGCCATTACAAAACCTAAGATTACACACTTTGCTTGGTGCCTTGCCTTCCAAGGTCTTCCCCTAGGGCCTCGGCTCAAACACATTGGGGTTCCTGATCCCAGATGCCCCTTTTATGGCCAACCTGAGTCCTTTTTGCATATTTTTTGGTTTTGCAAGCATGCTCAGAATTATTGGCACTGGATTCATGATTTTTTCAAGCCTTTTAGGCCCGAACCTTTTTCATGGCACATGATCCTGCTGGGTGATTCCCCCAGATTTCCTCAGAAGTTCTCCCAGATTTGGCATAATTTCAGGATGGAAATTTTGTTTTCTCTATGGAAAGATAGGAATGCAGTTTTATTCACTCACAGTTTTTTGGATGTTAACATTGCAATGTACACTAAGGCATGCATTTGTAACAATGTCATTATGTAGATATAGGTGCAAGCTAATAAATTTGCCCTAGAGGTTGCACACTTACAGGAATTATTAAATTATTGGGGCAATGCTCCTTGCACCATTGCTAGAGTGCCTCTGGATGCCTCGGCCAATGCCTCCTTGTCTCGCGGTCGCCATTCTCGACGCTAGTCCTCTGGTCGCCATTCACATACGCCGCACTCCTAGGGTCCTGACCACCGCTCTCCCAGTAGTGGTCATGGTAGTTGGAGGTGCCGCTCTGCTTCCCCACCACATGGTGGTTCTGGCTGGTCCCCGGCTCCCCCCTTGGGTGGGCTTCTGGCCGATCTCTGGTTCCTCCCCCTGGATGGGCGCACTCTGGCAAGTTTCCTCGGCTGGCCTTGGCAATTTCTCCTCCGTGGCTAGATAAGAAGGATGTGGAGACTGCAACTACCCCATACCCTGCTGAAGCTGCTGATGGCTGGACTGTTCCCAGTCCGCCTCACAATCTCACTAATGCATGGGGATTTTCTGATAAAGATGATCCTCCTCCCTCTGCTGGTACTGCCTTGGTAGCTTAAAAATGGTTTTTTTTTTTTATGAATAGTTTATAGTTTCTGACTGAGGCCATGTTGTTTATTCTGACTTCGGTCGTTTGAACTCGTTTGCAAAGTGATCCTGTATCTCTCGGCCCCTTTTTTTGTGAATTGTAATCTTAGTAAATTTTATTAATTGAAAAGGACTATTCATCAAAAAAAAAGATCACTTATCTAACATGGAAGCTGCGAGGGAGGATAGAATTGTTTCAAGGAGGTATAGCAAGCAATTATTTTTTTAATAGACATGATTTACCTACAATCAATAATGACAATTTGAATTTTCATATATATGTTTTATATCAATGAAGATGAGGTAAATTTTCATTGAAAGTTCAGTAAGAAGTTGTTTTACAATAGTAATGAGGAGCACTCTTTGTGATTTAGAATAATGATGTTCTTTTGGGTTTTACTATTTTTTAAAAATAAATATGTGTGAAAATAGCTATATAAATTGATTTAGGTTTCCCGATTGTGTATGTGTTTCTAAGTATGAATATTTCCTGTCATTCTTAGTAACAAGGATCATTTTTTTTTATTTAGAATAATAACATTGTTTTGGTTTTTACTGTTTTTAATATAATAAATATGTGTGAAAATAGTTATATAAATTATTATAGGTTTTCGGATTCAATTGTGTATGTGTTTTGAAGTATGAACATTGGGGATGAAAGATAGCAAAAGATGTATAATCTCTCTTGCTATCTTTAATTTTCATCGGGATGATACATATTATCTTGCGATCTTTCATTTTCACCCTGATGATGGATCCCTGCGTGTGATTGGAAGGGTTGATGTTAAAAAAAAAAATTCACAATCGAATTGATAAACCTATGATCTTGCTATCTTTCATTTTCATCCCCATGATGGATCCCTAAGTGTGATTGGAAAGGTTGATGTTAAAAAACACATTCACAATCGAATCCAAAAACCTATGATAACTTATGATAGATTATAAACCTAATATAGAAAATATGTTTGAAAATAGTTACATAAATCTAATATCTCTTTGTATCTTAATAGTTGATCCATATTTCTGACAAGGCTCCAAACTACATATTATCTATTTAAGAAACATTCACTAATCCCATCACAAAATTTCTAAGCATAATAATTTGTAGAACTCATGATATTAAATTCTAAAAATTTATAATTAAATTAATGTCACTTTAAAATATATTTTAGGTATGATTCTAAAGGTTGATGCAGATAAAATTGACATTCTTGAATCCACAAACTAGGATAATAAGTAAGAAAAAAGATAATAATTATCCAAGTATGTGATGGAATGAGGCAGAGGATTGATAATTTAAGTCACAAAGAAACAGAGCAAAAATGTTGAAACATCAAACAACTTCATTTCAGCAATTAAAAAACACATTTTAATCATTTAAACTAAAATTTGGAGCTGCACATTACAGTACGTTGTTTTTTTTACTGCTCTTGCTACAGCTGAAATTACACAGTTTAAAGAAAAAAAACTCCAGCACTCTGTCTTCTTGCTCTGTTTTTACACAATGACTTCTGCATTTCACACTACAAAAACTCCAGAACACTAATTAAAAGAAACAGCTGAAGAATGTCCTAGAAGAGAAGAAATTAAACATAGCAAACTAAAATTTGGAGTCCACCACATGCTGAAATAAATGAATTATTTGGTGGAGTAAAAGAAACGCAAAAACAAACTGCAGCTGCTGGCAAAACAATACGGACAAGTAAATGAAGCAGTTGGAGATTAAATTTCAACAGTATGTTTTCTACACAATTTTTTAAAAAATGATTTAGATTAAGCAATTGTTTCCCCTTACATTTCTATTCTGATGCAAAAGTTCTTAAGGTCCATTAATCTTGATCAGCTAATCTTGATTTATATATTTTTTTAAAATATATTATCTTAGACCTAAAAAATAAGTTTTATATGATAAATAATAATATTGTTGTCGTGAAATTTGATTCTGGAATGGATTGTGTTTTATTTTTCACATAACTTTCCAATTACAGAATGTGATCCATCATTAGAATGAAGGAGAGAAAACATAATGATAGGTAAAAGAGTGATATGAAAAGTTGATGTAGAAAATAAAACACAATACGATCCAGAAACCAGGAAGACATTCTTTTAAAATGTTGCATGGCGGCCAAAAAATTAATACAAGGGTTGTTAGGCCCTTACCTTGGGGACGCCATGATTGCAGAAGAAGAAAATGCTATGTTGCAATGGAGGGAGGATGTAGGCCTCAAAAATTTCAGAGGAATACAGAGAAATAAGTAAACTTAAATGAGAACAAATTTGAGAAAATTGGCAGGAAAGTCTAGTTGGAGACTCGTTCTTCTCAGCCAGTTCTTGGGTTTCTTATATACAATGCAACTCAGGCGGGTATTACTCTGGTCTATTTAATTGAGTACATTCATAATAGTTTAGTTGTTTCGTATTCTTGCTTAAAGATTTGTTCCTTTATCAGTTTTATGGGTAATTGATAGTGGCTTGGCAAGTATATTAGCACCCTTTAAGTTTTATGGATATTTGATAGTGGCTTGGCAGGCATATTGGCTCTCTTTAAGTTTTGTGTAAATAGAAACCAAAGAATTTAGAACTAAAGAGGTGATAGTTGTGTCTGAAATTATATTGAATGCCATTCCTGAAAATTCAAGGTTCGCTTATGGTATATGTGAGGTCATAAAAAAAATTGGTCTCTAAACATTCTTGAAATTTATCAATTACTCTCAATGCAAATGGCTCACACGTCACATATATCTTAAAAGATACTGGTACTTGGCAATGTTTAAAAAAGCTAAAGGGTAATTCAACTTGCAATTCACAGTGTCTCCCAAATAGTGGGTCAACATGCAGCTAGTCATTACAGAGAAATTTTGAATTGTTCCCGACTGCCAACAGCAACACAGATTAGAAGAACAGAAGGATCTGCTTTGGTATTCAAGTTTTGTGGTATACAAATTTCATCTGGTTTCGCTATAGAATTTCATGTTTTAGGGAATGCAATCCACTTGTCAGCTGTTAGGTCTCATCAAGGGCTAGCCACTTGACATATTTGTGCTAATCTGGTATATCATATTCCTTGTTCTTTTGGTAAAAGAAAGAGGAAACAATATTCTCTTTACTTTTTTGGAGACATTCAGTTGCTAAGTTGTATTAGATGTCTTCAGGCTTAATCCAAATTTATCTTGACTTCCTACTCTCTCTCATGAAATAGATAGTCAAGGAAGGCTGTAAAATTTGGTGAATACAATTACTTGCTAGCTATCGGGTCTTCCAAGCTAGTTGATAATAAAAATGGCATGATAATTTTCTTAGCAAAGTTTTTATGTTTGCTGAGTATACCCTGCATTTGTGTAGCAAGACTCCCTCATATCTCCTTGTTCATCCTCTTCTGCAATGACCAACATTAAAATGCTTTGAGATTGAAGGTAGTGGTGCTTTGTCATGCTTGAAACCTGCAAATGTGAAAATAATAGATGTTTCTTTAGTGTCCTTTGCATGATCATCTTAATGGTGGTCATTGCTACTACAACTTTATTTTGTTAGCTGAAATTCTATATGTTTTTGTGATGCATGAAATATATTAAATTATTGCCATGGGCTAGAAACTACAGTGCAAGAATCGCTACAATGTCCTGTTCATGTTATAACTTTCTGATGCATAACGCTTTTGGCTGTACATTGTTATAATATTTCTTGTTAACTTAAAGTGCTACAAGGAATACTACAACAGCTGAGATTATGTGGATTCTCATACTACAACCATGAACCTGCTATACCTTATGAGATTTTGTGCAAAATACAATTATAGTGACCATGTAATCAATGTTATGATGCGATCTGAAACTTCCTCTTTTGGAGTGCTCCACTTCTTCCACACTTCTTGTTATGCACAAGTAATGATTGTTTTTCTTCTCCTACTTTGCATAACCAATTGAAGTTGGATTTTGTTCCCATCGCCATCCATGATAAGCACGGTATCTCCCTCGGTTGCCCATTACTGTACACCATGTGGAAAAAATACATGCTACAAAAACACCATTGTCATGGAAATATATACATGTTTACAACACAAGAATGTCTTGTAACGATAGCAATAATTGTGAACTTTGCATATATTTCGGATTCATATCTCCTATGAGTGTGTTCTGACCTTCCCCTTCCTATTGTCTTGGAGAGTAGATGGTTCTTTTGTCATCCTTGCTATGGAATATATATTCCTTAGTGGTTTTGTATTGCACAATATCAGAAGCTATTTCACCTCTGACTGGTACAAGGAACAAGATACTTGTGTTCTTTTGTAAAATATCCTTCTTGCATTTGAAACATTAATGAATTAGTTACGCTTTTTATGCCATTCTTGATTTCCCATACGTTGGGTTGCCTCTTTCCTAGGCTTGGCTAGTGGTTAAGTTGGCAGAGTTAAATCCCTCCATTTTTACTTCACATATACTGGAAAGAGTAGTCTCATATTCTTCTGCCTTATTTGAAAGTGCTCTGTCTCCGAAGGCTCTACTTTGCCATCTTGAGGCAGAATTTCACTCTCCTCTACTACATTTTGCTTGTGTTAATCTAGCAGAGACAACCTGCAAAATGATGATTCATAAAAATAGGAATAGAGTATATTTTACCTTTCTTGAACCATTCTTGGTCTATGCATGGTGTAGACTCCTTCAAACATTCACCAATCTCCATGTTCTTGATTCCAGGGCACTCTTATTGAGATTTTTTCTCAACTCAAACTGTGATGCTTTGATTGGCCATTGATTCTCCTTCCCTTATACTTTATCATAGCCCATCCGTGTTAGTAGCTTGGAGCCTACACCCTCAGTATGCTTTTCAAAATTGCCAACAGATTGATCAGATTTCACATTTTGGAAGAAGACATGTTTGTTGCTCTCTTTGCATGCATTTCACTATCTAAGAATTGGAAATTAGGTTCATATTGAATAAATACTAGTGTATATTTTTCTTCTTTTAAACCAAAATAGAGAACTGTATAAAAATCGATATTCCTAATGCTGATGTGTAGAAGGCTGAAAATATTAGAATTGTATGTCAAGATGAGAGGAGCACCATACGGCAGAACAATGTAAGTTTGTAGTTGCGCTTCATATTGTTCGAAGTCCATCTTCACATTCTGCGCAATCAAACACATTTGTTTCAAAGGACTTCAGTACTACCTTAACCATTCAATCGATATTTTCATTCTTCAATGCAATTGAGGTTGGATATGATGAGTTAAGATAACTCTAAATTTTTTTCTTATTCTCTCATCCATTATACTCTTTGCCGTTCTTAGTACTATTTATTGAGTGCCTGCTAGAAATATTTTAGGAGTCACTAAGCTGTAGGTCTAAAATGACCATTCTTCTACTTTAGAATGTGTTAGCAAGCTATGACATTTAGTCTTGTTTGTGTTGATGCAAAATAGTGTACTAAGCATAAACTGGTCTATTATCTTTAGAGTGTTTTTATGTGTCTTTGGGAAAGTTCAACATCTAAAATGTTTTTCATAAATCTTAGACATAGAGACGTACTTGCGTGATTTCATTGAATGCAACTATGGAAATATGATGTTTACAGCTATCAATTGAAGATTCTTGCCACAGCTATTGAGAGGAACACAATTTTTCTACTAGAAACAGGCTGCGGAAAAACACATATTGCAGTTCTCCTTATGAAATATATCGCTCAAAACCTGCAAAAGGAGCACAAGGAATGCCTGATAATATTCTTAGCACCTGCAGTTGCATTAGTCAAACAGGTAATATTGAGTACACTATTCTGTCAATCTAAAATAACATGAGAGATACGATGTGATCAAGTGCCTGATTGAGAACATAATCATAACCTCTCTTCTTCAACTTTGAAAATTCCAGTAATTTGAATATATAACAAGACATACAAACTTGCAAGTGGCATGTTATATTGGAGGGAAAGCAGTAAAAGACTGGAAAGAAGCAACATTGAATGAGGTAACTAAATGAAACTTGAATATAACATACCATTGGATTCAAATTGCTTTTCTATTTTAGTTCTGAATGCTGTGGGGATCAAATTGCAGGTGCTTGTGATGACTCCTCGGATTTTACTTGATGGCTTGGATAATAATTCAATCACCCTAGAGAAAGTCAACCTCATGATCTTCGATGAGTGCCATCATGCAAGCAAACATCATCCATATGCTAAAATTATGAGGGTAAGTGATTGAATTTGTTTCTAAAATTTTGTTAAAAGATGAAACTAATTAACAATTTATATCTTTGTATTGAACGTTTATCAGAAAACGTCTCAACAAAAACCCAAAATATTTGGAATGAGTGCATCATTGGTCACAAAAAAGGGTGAGTACACTATCTGATATAGGAAAATAAAAATAAAGGACTATCATCAAATTTAAGAGACATTTTTCCTGAGATCTCATCTTTCTAGGTGGTATGCATATTCATCATATATTCTTTTAAATTGTATGTACCTGGACCTATTAAATTTTTTGTGATCTGACAGTTACTGTCTATGCCTCATCTTACAAACCTACAAATTTTTATCATTATTCATATTCTTCACTGATGATGATAAGGAAGTTGTGTCTTTGGCCCAACACTTCATGTCCTCCTTGTTTCTGGATTTTCATGTCCTCCTCGTTTCGTGTTTTTATGGATGATGCTTGAATGATTATCTCATTTCAAACTTGTCACATCCCATCAGACGCCTCCACAGTGAATGTGCAAGGAGAAGATAAAATATATATTACAAAAAGAGATAGTAAACAAATAAATAAAATAACCAATTAGTATGATTTTTCTATGGATTGATGTGGAAATGCTATACTTCACCCTGTTTGGTTGAGGACGAACCCCTCGTGTAGTATGGGATGCACCAAATCCTCTTCCCAAGTATATGACAGAGCAAAAGAACAAGGAAAGGAATGAGGCCTATGGTGTAGTACACAATGAACTAACATCTTTCTCTTTTAGGGATGCACTGGGGACAGTGGATAGTTATGCACTGTATATGAGCTGATCATTATTCTTAGAGTGATTTTGTAAGAGCCAATAATTATTGTATGGTGTATCCTCTATTATTTAGTCACTATTGCGTAGTAATATATGATGGAGCTACTCCCCGTGTATGCGATGAACAAGAAGCTAGTCAGCTTGTACTGTACCTGCACTGTGAAGGACCTAGTCCTTGTATAAGGAACACCTTCTCGAGACCTCTATGTTATTGGAAATGTTGGGCAAGCATAACATAGTGGTCTAGACCACTATGTTATGGAAAATGTCAGGCAAACATTAATGTGTACCTATGATGTGAGGGAGTTAGTCCTTGTACCCATGTGCATATGGCTAAGTGATAAAACTAATGACTGATAAATATGGGTATGGAACCAACATTAGATGGTAGTAGATATGTTTTATTGGATGGGACCAAGTTCTTAGTATCACATAATTAATAGATAAGATTAAAGATATCAAGATCTCATCAAGAGGAGAGAGTAACCTTCCTTTGATTGCCAAATATGAAGCCTCTAACTTACCTTGGGAGGATACATAGGGAGGGTTACTAGGAGTGTTTATAATCTCCACTTCGAAATTAAACAAAAGTTACCTGGTTGTTTTAGTGGAAATCAAAAGTAAAAATAAAAGTTGCAATTGAGGGTGGTTGCTACATAGGCATCAGGTAAACCAAGTTCAAACACTAGAGACCTATGAATCCCACTTGAGTTTAGATTAAGGATATAATATTGTACCATTGAATTATCCTAATTAAGTCAGACGCTTGGTCCACATTTTCTTTGAAATCTTTCAATAAATTTTAAGCCTATGAGAATGGTTGGCTAACCCTAAAACATCCTAGGGAGAGTGTGAAAGGGAATATTCTTATAGGAATTGTCAACAAATATCAGAGTGTGTAGTGAAATTTGTGTTATTTAATATTTATTAATTTGATGACCAAGTTTTACTCTAATTTGAGATCCTATCATGTCTAGTAGTTATCATGGTATATCTAAAAATACTAAGATTTGTCTCTTTATAGGAGCATGAATTGCTAATTATACAATTGGCAACACCCTCCATGGCTAGCTTGCAAAATAGTAACGAGACATACCAAGGCATTTCTATTAATATACCTAGTTCCCTGAGTCACTGCTGAGTCACCATCGAGTCCGAGCTAGGTCACGAGTCTAATTGCCCTTGCCGAGTCAGAGCTGGGTCCGAGTTTCATTACTTCGGTTCGTAACTATCTTAATACTTGACATTACTATATATTTGAATGAGCAGGAGAGAATGCTTACAAATTAAACGAAATTGAGTTGGTTGATTGATATCCTCTATTTAATGGGACCAAGTTCATAGTGTCGCTTAAATCAATAGTTAACGTTAAAGAGATCAAGATATCATCTAGAGGAGAGAATAAAATCCCTTTGATTGCTAACTACTAAGCCTCTAACTTCCCACAAGAGGATAAGTAGGAAACATCACTAGGAGTGAACCGTCAAGGCTTTGATCTAGGTCTAGGGATGACTCTAGTTATGGAGACTGAACACTATCATGAGTGAGCATGGAGTGTGATATCATTGTTGCTAGCATGGTGAATGGAGGAGAATTTATAATTTCCAGTTCAGAATTAAAAAAAAGTTACTTGGTTGTTTGAGTTAGTGAAAATCGAAAGTAAAAATAAAAGTAGCAACTTAGGGTGGTTGCTACATAGGTATCAGGGAAACCAAATTCAAACACTAGAGACCTATGGATCTCACTTGAGTTTAGATTAAGGATATAATATTGTACCATTGAATGATCCTAATTAAGTCAGACTCTTGGTACACATTTTCTTTGAAATCCTTCAATAAATTTTAAGCCTATGAGAATGGTTGGCTAACCCTAAGACATCCTAGGGAGGGTGTGAAAGGGAATATTCTTATAAGAATTGTCAACGAATATCCGAGTGTGTAGTGAAATTTTTGTTATTTAATTTTTATTAATTTGATGACTAAGTTTTACTCTAATTTGAGATCTTGTCATGTCTGGTAGTTATCATGGTATATCTAAAAATACTAAGATTTTTCTCTTTATAGGAGCATGAATTGCTAATTATACAGTTGGCAACACCCCACATGGCTAGTTTATAAAATAGTAACGAGACTCGCTGCAAGTCACCCAGGTTGGTGAGTTAGGTTACCCATGACCATGACCCACCAAGTCGGCAAATATCTTATATTTCTATATGGCATTTCTATTAATATACCTGGCTCTCCGAATCACTGCAGAGTCATGATTGAGTCTGAGCCAGGTCATGAGTCCAATTGCCCTTGCCGAGTCAGAGCCGAGCCGGGTCTGAGTCTCATTGCTTTGGTTTGTAACTATCTTAATACTTGACATAACTATATGTTTGAATGAGCAAGAGAAAATTCTTATAAATTAAAAGCAATTTACTTGGTTGATTGAGTTAGTGAACATTGTTAAGTAAAAATAATAATAGTAGCAACTCAGGATGGTTGCTAAAAAACTAAATAAAATTTGTTTTACCCATAAAATAGCAGGATTTGTCTTATCTCATGTATTTAGGAATCATCGTAGGTTTACCCTTGGTATAGACAAAATAATTTAATATGTAGGTGAATAGAGGCTTTTGCACTGAGATATTAGATTAGTAGTAGTGAAGAACGGACACCAAGAACAAGAATAAGTGGTACTGGTGATTAATCCTTTTTAAAATTAAGTCTATAGAAATTTCCTAACCATAAATACTGATTCATTCCATTACTAATCTAATCTAATATGATACAATATACTGTAATTATGAAGTATATATCTCTTGGAAATAACACTCAACAGTTCGTAAATAATATATTTAATATTGAGAAGATGCTATTAGCTATTTATATTTGCATTGATATCCGCAGGGTTTTCTTCCAGCAGTGATTGTGAGAAACAAATAACACAAATTGAAGAAATCTTGGATGCTCAGGTAAATCTGATGACCCCTATTGTGAGAAACTAGTAACATTTCCGTCATTTCTTGGTCTTTTCTTCATTTCTCGGATCTTAATTGTAACCGCATTAGTTAACATGCCCAAATAGACCATTACAGTGGAAGATAAGCGTGAACTTGAGTCGACTCCAGACCCTCCAAAGCAAATAACTAAATTTTATTCCTTGTCAATTGAACATGAAGCCCTACAAAACAAATTGGTTTTTGTGCATCATCTTTTTGAGGAAACCAAAGCAAAAAGCGTCAGAGCAAATGTTGAATATTGTCTTCAGAATCTGGGTTTGCTCTGTGCTTTAATGGTATGGTTTTTTACTATTTTAATATTAAATTTTTATTTCAATAATGTTGTGTTGAGATTTTCATTTGTCACACTGAACATATATAGGATGTTAAAGAAAATATGTTTGTAGTTCTCATGGTATTTAAGATGGGCAATTGGAGATGGATTTACTGTTGCTCTAACTAAACCCCTTCTGTTATTATACCTCATCATGCATTCATTCCTTGGCAAGTCTCAGTATGCTATCTTCCATGCACCACTCTATTGTTTGATCCAGCCGTCACTTGCATCAAGTGCCTTTTTGTGTAGTGGCTACATGACTGTGTTATTTATCTTGATATTTTTAGATTTTAAATTATAAAAAAATCAGTTGATCCTTTCGGTTGTTCATTAAAAATCATAAAACCAGTTTCTTTAGATTTAGAAGGTTTAAGCACTCTTACTGGTACAACATTCACATGAGTTTATCTCTGAAAACTTCTAATCCTTTAACCGATAGTGATGCTGATCAAATATTCTAAAAGAAATTTTTAAAAAATATTTAGAGAAGAAAACTATTGATAAAATTTTAAAATGAAGGAGAATAAACCTGCTACTGAATCTTCTGTTTTCTACATAACTCACCGCCTTCTCTGTAGATGGAGAAACGATGTTTTCATTAGACCACCAGAGTTGCATTTTTCATTCACGGACAAACTCAATGCAGTTCTGATGATCTAATTAAAAAATGATTTCAACACTTGCAACTGCAACCTCACTTATTTTATAAATGAATTCACAGTCTAATGAAAATACTAAGTCCTGTATGAAGTCTCCAAACACATGCTTCATTAATAAACTAACTGAAAATGCTTTGAATGTTACATGAATTCAGAGCCCGGATATATATAGGAGCGAGGACCTTGCATGTAACTTTACTATTGAGATTTTCTCCACGTGTCTTCCAAAATTCTGCTATATTATTATTATTATTCTTTCACACTTTTAAACAAATACCTGCGCGTTTGCTGAATCATGGATTACTTCGTCACTGCTTGATGCCTGCCTGTGTGTGTACTATACCTGCAGGTTGTGCCTCTTCCACAGTCATGTAGCTAACATGCATAGATCAATCACCAGGTTGTTCAGACCTAATTACATTAAGGTGGGTTCTTTTGATATCCAAAAAGTAGATTCTGTCATCATATAGATTCCTCTCACTTTCTTTTTTCATGGTTCTTTGGTCAACTAAACTTCATCTTAGTGACTGTTCCACTATGCGATCCAATGAAATTTCATTTCAACTGTGCAAATTGTTGGGTGATGTGACGCGCTCCCCTGCCCACAGGTGGTTAATTATGTGGTATTCCATGTTCACTAACAGTCATGGCTTTTGGTGCAACGGCAAATGGGCCCTACAATTGGTATCAGAGCCTGGTTTTGGCTTGGTCATGGGTTCAAATCTCCCCAGTGCCTTCCCGACCCGCGTCAACACCTGGTATGCGTGTCGAGGGGGAGATTTTTGGGTGATGCGACGCGCTCCCCTACCCACAGGTGGTTAATTATGTGGTGTTCCATGTTCACTAACAGTCATGGCTTTTGGTGCAACGGCAAATGGACCCTACACAAATTAAGTTTCTTACAATGAATCCAAAAACATACCTCAAACTGTTGTCAAGGATCAAGCTTATCTATACCTACTTGGCTGTCGTAGCTGGGTGTAAATCTTTTACTGCCTGTAATTAAGTCTACGACAGTGCATCGATTGAGCATACGTGCAGGTGTAAATCTTTTTCACTTTTGTGATCCTCTACTCCTTTACGATATACTAAAATGATCAAGATTCAAAAGAGATAACAAGACTTGCAAATAGGGCTTGGGAAACATGATTTTGTGTATGTTAAAAGAGATAACATCTGGACAACATCTTGATATTGGAGCTTTGCTCCTTGAGAATGATGTTTTGTTCTACTTTCAGTTGCTTGAGCTATATCCTATATGTCTACACTTTTAGCTTCACACACTTAATAAAGGATAGCCTCAGGTCTAGTGGTTATTAATAATAGCTAAGTGAAGTTAATTGTTTCTTTATGATAATATTAATTTGTTCAGAACTTTTATTCATGTCTTCTTGTTACATAACTAATTATTAGACTACACGAGACTGGTTTTATACATTAACATGAAATCTGTCAATCATGCAGGCTGTTCAGTTATACAGTGAAAAAGAGAAGTTACGTGAGACTGCTACTGGAATGGTAGAAATGGAGGAATATGCTCTAGATGATTATCTAAAAGATGCTCGTAGACTCTTTGAAGAAGAATTACCATCTGGTATGCAGGTCCACCACACTTTCAAGGGGTAGTAAATCATGAACAATAATTTTCACACGAAACTTATATGGTCAGTTGAGAAATCTTTATTAATTTTTTTGCTTTGCACTTCTAGAACCTAGAATAACTGACGTAACTGCTAGGATGGTCAGAGTGCCATCATGCAATCCAGGCCAATTATATAACATAGATGTAAGATTGCTAAATATTTGTATAAATAGGCATTCTAACCACTCTGAACGTTCATAACATGGACATTGAGGAGTCTATTAAGAAATGCAGCTAAAAGTGATCATCATCAAACAAAAATACATTTGACTGAATCCGACCATCTTACTCTGAATTCAATTGTCATGGATTTTCATAAATCCGAAAGAAACAAATTACAGCTAAAAAAATAGTTGTTGATTTTCTTGTAGTATAAAATGTTGTTACTTGTTCAGTGTAAACATCAAATTAAAAATATTGAATTTGAGACTTCAGATGTGAACGAATTATTCAAGACACCTAAAGGAATTCACAATGCTGTTAAACATGGCATTTTAACTCAAAAGTTGGAGCAGCTAGTGCATTTTTTGTGATAAATACAAATTAAAAAAATTTAAACTCACAATCCTAAACCTAAAAATTATACTCGGCACTTTGAAAAAACTGCTCGGCACATGAAGGTGCCGAGTGCCAGTTTTACTCGGCACATGAAGGTGTCAAGTGCTAGATAGCTCGGCACTTGCTTGGTGTCGAGTGACAGGCAAGAGGTGCCGAGTGAGCTCGGCACAAGAAGAGCTCGACACACAATAATTGCTCGACACGAATGGATGCTGAGTGAGCTCGGCTCCAACAAGAAATGCTCAGCAACAGTAGATGACGAGTGTTCTGTTTCAAACTTAAAAAATATAACTTAGGAAATATTTCAACGTGAATGCTTTCACCATTAAAACCAGAGAGCCAAAGCTTTAACCTTTCAACCAAACTTGTCAAATACAATGAATAGAAGATGAAAAACAATAGATTAAGTATGTTGTTTGCTTTGTATTCAAACTTTCACTAAAATATTACAAAATTTGGGAGCATTCGGCTTCAACCAGAAAACCCTAAAATAACCCTAAACTGATAATACTTCAAACTTCAAACAACTTTAAAATTTGCAGCTTTAATGGTTGCATACATGAATCCCTGGAGCAATCATTGCTTCATCAAGAAAAATTCAAACAACAAACTTACAGAGTGAACAAGGAACCACGTGCAACTGCAGCCACAAACTTCCTTCCTTCTTCCTTCTCTGCTCAACTCTGCAACTTCTCTCTGATCTGCTTGATCTCACTTAATGAAAATGAATATAGAAACATTCCTTTTGTCTTCTGACCAAAAATATTTTTCTTTCTCATTTTCAAATTCAAAAAAATCTCACCTACTGCATTCATGTTTTCTATTTGTTCTGGGTCATCAAGTGGTAGGTGGGCATTTGGCTCTAGGGGCAAATGTCAATGCTGCATTAAATTTTCCAACACTCCCCCTTTGTCCTGAGCCAAAAAAAAAAGGATCACAACTAATCCAAATCAACTACACCAAGACTCTGTCTTAGGTGCACAAAAGTTCCAATGCCTAATGGCTTGGTGAAAATATCTGCTAGCTGTTGCTCTGACTTGCAAAATTCTATCTTGATATCCGCATTCTCCACTAACTCTCTGATGAAGTGATATCTGATCTCAATATGTTTGCTTCTCCCATGGAAGACTAGATTCTTAGACAATGCAATTGATGAGATGTTGTCACAATAAATTGTGGTTCCATCATCTTGCCTTTCATTCAAATTTGTCAAGATCCTCCTTAGCCAAATTGCTTGACATGCTGCTGCATTTGCTGCAATGTATTCAGCCTCTACTATAGATTGAGCAACAATAGCTTGCTTCTTGGATGCCCATGAAATTGCACCTGATCCTATATGAAACATGTATCCGAAAGTGCTTTTCCTATCATCTAAGCTTCCAGCCCAATCACTATCAGTATAACCAACCAACTTGAAATTATTTGCTGCAGTATACAATATTCCAAATCCCTTGGTAGCTTTCACATACCTTAGGATCCTCTTTCCCGCTTCCCAATGGGAATCCTTTGGTGTTTCCATAAATCTGAAAATCAGTCTTACTACATTCATTAGGTCTGGCCAAGTTGCTATCAAATACATTAGACTTCCAACCATACTCTTGTATAATGTTGGATCCACTCTCTTTCTAGAGTCTTCCTTGCTCAACTTCAGACCTACTGCTATTGGTGTGGGGGCTGCCTCACTATTCTACATTTTAAATCTCTCCAAGATCTGCCCTACATATTTTTCTTGAGAGATGAAGATGCCATCATGCATTTGTTTAACTTATATGCCTAGAAAGTATTTCAAGAGACCTAGGTCTGTCATTTCAAATTCACCTTTCATGGCCTCCTTGAATTCACCAATTAGAGCCTTGTCATTACCAGTAAAAAATAAATCATCTACATACAAGAGAACAATCAATACATTACCATTTGCTACCTTGATGTAGAGAGTAGGCTCACCATTGCTTCTGCTAAAGCCATTGCTCATCAAATATGAGTCAATCCTACTATACCATGCCCTTGGAGCTTTCTTGAGCCCATAAAGAGCTCTCTTCAATCTATATACTTTATGTTCTTCACCTGCAACTTCATAACCAGGTGGCTGCTCCACATACACTTCTTCTTTCAATACACCATTAAGGAAGGCAAACTTCACATTGATTTGAAATACCTTCCACTTGTGTTGAGCTGCAATTGCTATGAAAGCACACACTGTTTCCATTCTTGCAACTGGGGCATAGGTCTCATCATAGTCTCTTCCATACTATTGTTTGTAACTCTTGACTACCAGCCTTGCCTTATGCCTATCAATCTTGCCTTCAACATTGCATTTGGTCTTATAGACCCATTTCACTCCAATCACTTGCTTTTTGAGAGGCAATTCAGTTAGCTCCCATGTCTCATTCCTTTCTATGGCATCTATTTCCTCATCCATGGCCTTACACCATTTTTTTCCTTGATAGTTTCCTCAAAATATAATGAATCACTATGAGAAAATAATGCAAAATTAACACTCTCATCATAATCTTCATGCCTTTCATCTTGGCATAACCCCCTAAGACTCTTGGTCTTTCTTGGTAACAGGGAGGAGAGTGTGGGATTAGAATCTTCATTGTTGTTGTATTGCCAACTTGGTCGGTCTTCACTGGTACTCGGCACTGACACTCGGTCATGCTTAGAGGAGCTCAGCACTGTTTGCCTTTTCTTCTATTTGCTCCTTCTTCTTGCTGTTCATCAGCATCTTCTTCACTCATAATTGACACTTTACTAGAAGTGCTCAGTGACTCATCAATTGAACTGTACCAAGACTGATTTTCAAAAAATTCCACATCTCTTGAAAGCAACATCTTGTTGTTCAATGGGTCATACAATCTGTATGCCTTTGGTTCTGGGCTGTACCTTGTGAAAATACATTTCACACCTTTGTCATCAAATTTTTGCCTTTTCTCTTTAGGCACATGTGCATATGCAACACATCCAAACACCCTTAGGTGTTCAACTATCCATGTTATTCGTGACCAAGCTTCCATTGGAATTTTGTCACGGACTGCCTTTGTAGGACACCTATTAATTAGGTAAACTGCTGTCGCCACAGCCTCTCCCCAAAATTCGGTTGGAAGACCTTTCTCTTTCATCATGCTCCTTGCCATTTCAACAATGGTCATGTTCTTTTTTTTAGCCACTCCATTCTACTGTGGTGTATAGTTGGCTGTGAGCTCTTTCTTAATGCCATGTTTCCTGCAAAAATTTACAAAAGAATTGGAGGTATACTCCCCTCCTCTATCTGATCTTAGGACTTTGATATAGTGTCCACATTCTCTTTCAGCCTGGGCTTTAAATTCTAAAAATTTATCAAATGCTTCAGATTTATTCTTTAAGAAATACACCCATGTTCTACGACTGAAATCATCAATAAATGTCATAAAATATGTACTCTTCCCAATGGAAGTAACTTGCATATGACCGACTAGGTCAGTATGCACTAACTCCAATGGATATCTAGCCCTCCTAGAATTTTCAGAATTAAAGGGATGCCTATGTTGCTTACCCAAAATACAAGCCTCACACTTGTCAAATGAATTTTTTATACGTGGCAAACCTTCTACCATTCTTTTATTTGATAACAAATTTAAACCAGCATAGCCAAGATGACCATACCTGAGGTGCCATAGCTGTGAGGGGTCTTTAATCACACTCCTTAGAGCTGATTGTGTGGGAGGTGCAGCACAAACTTGAGATGAGAAATGTGTCTCTATCCTCAAGGGAAACATTTTGTTCTTGGTTATTTGAACTACTGCAAGTAAGTTCTTGCTCCCATCCTTTTCTTGAATGACACATATGTCATTCTCCATCAGCACTTTGTATCCATTTTGAATGAGCTGACCAATGGTCATCAAATTGTGCTTCATACCAGGGGCAAAATACACATTTTGTATTTCCCTTTTCTCACCTTTCTTAGTGCGGACCATAATAGATCCTTTGCCCAAAACTGGTAGGGTTCCATTGTTACCCATCTTAATTTCTGATTTGAAACTCTTGTCAATGAATGAAAACAAGGTTTCATTACCACTCATGTGGTTTCTACATCCACTGTCGAGGTACCAAACCTCAGGGCTTCCTTCTTCACCAACATTACACATGATGAAGGCAGTGTTTTCACTTCCCATATTCACATCAGCCACATTTTCTTGTCCTGACTGATCTTTTTGCTTATTCCAGCATTCATTTGCATAATGCCCATATTTGTGATAGTAGTACCATTCTACATTACTCTTATTTGAGTTGTAATTTTTCTTACCTCCTCTTGAAGTATTTTGTGAGCTACTTGCTCCATCTACTCTTCTTGCTGCAGCATTTTTTTGTCCTCCATTACCTCAACCTCTGCCTCTGGAGTTTCTGCCTGAGCCATTTCTTCCTCTCCCCCTTCCTCTTGGATTTGACTAAGCCTTGAATGCTTGGTCTTGGGTAGAAGAATATGTGGATCTATTGATCCTATACTCATGGGTTTAAAGAGAACCCATCAACTCATCCATTGTCAAAATAGTAGGTCTTTTGCCTCTTCTATGGTCATGACCAAATGGTCATATTTATGAGGTAAACTCCTCAATATCTTGTCCACTATCATTTTCTCTTGATAGTCTTCTCCATTTAACTTCAGTTGGTTAATCACATTGGAGGTCCTTGAACTGAAGTCTGCAACTGATTCATTCTCCTTCATCTTAAGGTTCTCAAACTCCCTCCTTATATTTTGTAGCTTTACAATACAGACTTTATTAGTCCTCTTGAAGTTTGTTTCAACGATATCCCACGCTTCCTTTGCATAATTTTTTGTTGCAATCTTCGGGGATATAGACTCTGTCATTGCTACTTCAATCAAACTTAGTGCTTTTGCATCCTTCCTCCTTGACTCTTTCAAATGAGTCTTCTGTGCATTTGTAAGGGCAGCATACTGAGTTGGATCAGTCACATCATTGAATCCATTAACTACAAACTTCCACAAATCATTTACAACCATAATGGTCTTCATCTTCTTTGCAAATGTATCATAATTCTGTCCATTAAATGATGGTGGCTGTTGCCATATCTTTCCTGCATCTCCTGCCATGTCAAATATCCCAAGAAAAACAAATGCCCTAACTCACTTTGGATGTGGGGCTTCAAAGCTCTGATACCATGTGAGAAATACAAATTAAAAAAATTTAAACTCACAACCCTAAACCTAAAAATTTGTAATGTCCCCTTTCCAGCATTCATAGCATGATGTTTTCGTTAGCCTATTTCCCCATAGCCCCGTAGGCTAACTAGGACATTAAAGGGGCTTAGAGGCCATTTGGCCTAGACAGTTTCAGTTGCAGGTCTTTTTGAGGGGTTCTGAGGCAACTTTGGGCATACTTACTATTTATAGTAACTCATCTTGGACATGGCCGAACATTCAGTCACAGTGGTATGTCGATGGTAATTGTTTAAAATCGACAGGAAGACTTATTTATCAGTGATAAGATTTGTTATGCATTGATAAAGCCATTTTATAAAGTTAAATTTAAATATTTAACTTTATTAATGCATAGACTATAGTTTGTGGGAAATATTTAAATTAAAAGAGTTCCCTTTATTTTTATAACACATTGGAGACATAAGGTACATAAAGGGAGTTATGTTTTATCTCACATTGAGAAAACGAACGATTGAGCTCTTGTGAAAACACTATAAAAGAAATGGAAGAGCTTTTTTTTTGTATGCTTGGATGAAGATTAATGTTATGTTGCTAGACATCTAATTATCAGGCTTGGAGGACGGAATCCCTCTTTACTAGCATTCTCTTCACTGTTGGAAGACACAGTCCGGAGGATCAATGGTGTTTTCACTTCAGGAAACACACTGGGTTTCATTTGGGGCGTTCGCATAAAAATTTTTACAAGGGTTTGAGGTGCAGATCTGAATTTAGTTATTGCTATAGTGCGGCATGAATAGTATGTTGCTACAGTACGGTGTGAACAGTGTTGGTATCAAGTTTACTTGTTTTTTTAGCTCATTAGAAGTTTGGAGGGCTGCCGACTACATCTGCAAAATACTATGGCAACTAATTCCAGATTGAAAGAGTTTCCAGATTTTTCATATACTGTTGAATGTGTGCAAAGTGTTTCTGAAAATGTTATGATGTGTATTATGCATTTTAATGTCACTTCATAGTTGTTCGTAAATCTACTCATTGGAAAGCAATTTATTGAGGAAATCAGCTTTATGAGTTTGCATAAAAAGTGTTTGACAATATTCCTTAAGTTAAATTTCTACAAGTCAAAATTCAAATCAGGGGAGGATATTACAGTGGTATCAGAGCTATAAGTCCTGCCATCCTGTGGAGGTCTTATAGGAAATTTGGAACTGGCGGATAGAGGGAAAAGTGTTTGATGAAATGTCAAAACACTAAAATCAGAGTATTTATGTGTGAGCATGCGCCAGGGGCCTTATAATTTCCGCAATACCAGAGAAAGACAAAGTAGGAGTTCAGACCTGCAAAGAAAATAGTCTAGTTCATCCGTACAAGGGGGTATAGAATCAAGTCATACAGACACAACGGAGGTATTCTTTGATCAAGACAACAATATGGGTGACTGAGATGACAGGAATACAAGATTAGGTGGAGGTGGGAATGCTGGTCCAGAGCCTGGAGAGGAAAGATTCTTACAGTTATTAGAGACCTTGGTACAGGGTCAGGGAGTAGCAGAACAAAGGGCATAGGAACAGAATCAGAGATTGGATCTTATGATGCAGATGATGGCTCGTCAAATGGGGTTGAATGCTAACATGGGTGGAGGAAATAATCAGAATGGTAATAATCAGAATGGAAATGATTAGGATGGGACACATAATGGAGATGAACAAGTTGGGAACAATTTTGGTCATGCACCCCAGCGAGCTAGGACAGTTAGTTCAAGGCCCATGATTCCTACATTTCCTCCTAGAGCTCCAGAGCAGCTCGTACTAGAGCCCCAGATTACTGATATACAGGACCAGTTGAGGAGAGATTGGGAAGCCCGAGGGCTAGATTTTACTGCTACAATTACCTTTAGGGAGTATATGGATGTGCGGATGAAACATATGCCGCGTGGACATGACAAGAACCAGAGCTATGAGCTACGGAAGAAAGTAGGGAGACTTGAGTTACCATATTATGATGGCTCAGGAAAGTCTACAGCAAGAGCTTGGGTTCAAAAGCTTGACACATACTTTCAATTGAACCCTATGCCTAAGGAAGAAGCTATTAAGTATGCAGCAATTCATCTGGATGGGTAAGCACATGAGTGGTGGCATCATGGTATGGTCATTATGGGGCATGCACACATTACCTCATATGTGGAGTTTATAGAGAGGTTGATTGAACGTTTTGATAGGAAGGATCTAGAAATCCATTTCAAGGAGTTAGCTCAGCTTAATTAGTGGGGATCATTGGAAACATACATTTCAGAGTTTCAGAAATTTGCAGTGTTAGTAACAGATGTATCTGAACAGAGGATACTAGTTCTATTTATGGATGGGTTAGCTGATCCGTTGAGAGGGTGGATTAAAGCTCTCAACCCTCCCACTTTGCAGGAAGCCATCAAGAAAGCTCGTGACATGGATTCCTCTTCATCTTCAAAAAATAAATTCCAGGCAAAGAGTTTTCCTTCAAGGAAAGATAAGGACAAGAAACCTTTTCATAAAGAGGTTCAGCCAGCTAAGGAAGAAAGTAAGATGTTGGACAATGAGACACTTAATGATCTCAGGAAGAAGAAGCTTTGTTTTCATTGCAGGGAGCCTTGGGATTTGTCACATAAGTGTCCATTGAAAGCAAAAGCTAAGCAGATGGAGTACTTTTCAGCCGAAGAGTCAGTAGATGGAGATTCAGAGCAGTCATCTGAATCAGATGGAGATGATGACAGTTCTTCACAGGAGGAAGCATGCAGTGATAGCACGATAGCTCAGTTGTCAAGTATACAAGAGGTTGTCACTTTCAAAGTTAGGGGAACCTTGGATGGATAGAGAGTTGTGGCACTCATTGATATAGGGGCGACACATAACTTTATTGATGAGAAGTTTGTGACACGCAGAGGGCTACATACAGAGGAGCATAGAGGATTTAAGGTGATGGTTGTCGATGGCTTCAAAATTGAATGTACCAAGAAAATATCCAACTTGCAGCTTCGTTTGGGAGATTATGACATGATAGGAGATTTCTTTGTGGTCAACATTGGTGATCAGGATATGGTGCTTGGGATGAACTGGATGAAGTCTCTGGCAAAGTTTACATTTAACCTTGAGAAAATGGAAATGAGGTTTGAGGCAAATGGTAAGAAGATAGTGCTCAGAGGTTTGTCAGATGGGAGACTTCAAGTGGTGTCACTCAAGAGGATGCAGAGTTTCTTTAGACATGATCAGGTGCAGTGGGCAACAGAGTTTAGAGTAATGCCTGAGATGACAGAGCAACATAAACAAGAGTATCCACCTGATGTACAAAAAATAATAACCAAACATACTAAGGTGTTTGGTGAGATACCTCCAGGGAGACCCCTGGATAAGGGAATCGAGCATGTTATTCAATTAGAGGAAGGGGCTAAGCCAGTTATCATCACACCTTACCACCATCCGAAGAGATGTAAGGATGAAATAGAAAAGGCAATTAAGGAATTGATTGACATGGGGCACATACGGCCAAGAAAAAGTCCTTTCGCTTCTTCAGTAGTATTCTTGAAGAAGAAGGACGGTACAATGAGAATGTGCATTGATTATAGCGAGCTAAACAAGAAGACAATCAAGAACCGATACCCTATCCCGCGCATCAATGAGCTTATTGATGAATTGCATGGTGCATGCTACTTCTCCAAGATTGATTTGAGATCCGACTACCATCAGATACGGGTTAGAGAGGTGGATGTGAAGAAGACAGCTTTTAGATGCCACTATGGACATTTTGAGTTCTTAGTCATGCCCTTTGGGTTGACAAATGCCCCTGCCACTTTCCAGTCCTGTATGAATAGAGTTTTCAGAGATCATTTGAGGAAGTTTGTGTTGATATTTTTTGATGATATACTGATATACAGCCGTACTTGGGAGGATCATTTGAAGCATATTGATACAGTGCTCAGTATTCTAGAGAGGGAGTCATTATATGCCAAGATGAGTAAATGTGAGTTTGGGATGACAGAGTTTCTCTATCTAGGGCATATTATTAGTGCAGGAAGTGTTCGGGTTGACCCAGACAAGATTAGGGCCATTCTAGATTGGCCACCACTGAGGAACACTTCACAACTCAAGGGATTTCTCAGGCTTTGTGGGTTCTACCAAAGATTTGTGAAGGGATTTTCACAGATAGCAGCACCACTTACAGATTTGACATGGAAAGATAGTTTCAAGTGGTCAGAGAGGGCTCAGGATTGTTTTGACAGGTTTAAGGAGCTGATGAGTACATGTCCTATTTTAGCCATTCCAGATTTCACCAGGCCCTTTGAGTTGCAGTGTGATGCCTCAGGAGAGGGCATAGGAGTTGTTCTCATGCAAGACAAACATCCCATCACATATGAGAGTAGAAAATTATGAGGTGTGGAGAGAACCTACAACATCTACGACAAAGAGATGCTAGCAATCATGCACGCGCTAGCTAAGTTCATGCAGTACTTAGTGGGAAGTCGGTTCATAGTAAAAACAGATCATAATAGCTTGAAACATTTCCTTGAACAGAAGGACCTTAATGACAGGCAACAGAAATGGGTGAGTAAATTATAGGCCTATGATTTCGACATAGCCTATGTCAAAGGGAAGAAAAATATTGTTGCAGATGCTCTATCTAGAAGGCCTCATTTGCTTGTTGTTGGGATAGTCATGGATGATTGGAGAGAGATGATCTGGAAGAATATGCTAAGGATAGTTGGGCATCTAGCATTATTGAGGGAGCTATTCAAGATAGTCGATACACTGTCATAAATGATCTGATCATCTACAAGGAAAGGATTTATTTAGTACCTGGGTCTACTATGAAGCAGAAGATTTTGAGGGCATTTCATGATTCACCAATGGCAGGACATCCCGAATTCTTTAAGACATGTCAGCAGGTGAGAGAGCACTTCACTTGGAAAGGACTCAAATTAGAGGTGCTTCAGTTTGTGAGGGAATGCCCTGTGTGTCAGCAGAACAAACAGGAACATTCTTTTTCAGGTGGTTTACTACAACCCCTACCCATACCAGAGAAGAAGTGGGATAGCATTTCCATGGATTTTATCACAGGCCTCCCCAAGGCACAGGGTCGGGATTGTATCTTTGTTGTGGTAGACAGATTGACGAAATTTGCACATTTTTTTGCAATTTCATCTACATATTCAACAACACAAACAACAGAACTATTTTTTCGAGAGGTATTCAGACTACATGGGATACCACAGAGCATAGTCAGTGATAGAGACAGCATATTTATGAGCCACTTTTGGCAGGAGTTGTTCAGGTTATGTGGAACAGAGCTCACTCCGAGTACCAGCTACCACCCCCAAACTGATGGGCAGACAGAGATAGTGAACAAATGGGTTGAGGGGTACCTTCGAAACTACATTGTAGGAGAGAAGAAGGCTTGGGTGAAGTGGCTACATCTAGGGGAGCACTGCTACAATACCTCTTTCCATATGTCTATTCAAATGTCCCCTTTTATGGCACTGTATGGGTATGATGCTCCTAATTTTTTGGATTTTTTATTTGGGGACAGCAGGGTGCCTAAGGCCAAGGATACTTTGTAGGAGTGTCAGGACATTATGTGATCCTTGAAGGAAAATTTGCAAAAAGCACAAAGTCAGCAGAAGCAATATGCTGATTAGCACAGGGTTGAGAGGTCTTTTGAGGTGGGAGATATGGTGTACCTCATGTTACAGCCGTATAGACAGTCCTCTCTCAAGAAGAGTGGAGCAGAGAAATTGAAACCACACTACTATGGACCGTTCAAAGTAATCAGGAGAGTGGGCAAAGTAGCTTATGAGTTGGAGTTGCCTGCAGACAGTAAAGTGCATAATGTGTTCCATGTGTCACGCATTAAGAAGGCATTGGGTCACAATGTAGTGCCTTCAGTAGTATTGCCACCTCTTGATGATGAGGGAAAGCTTATCTTGGTTCTTGAGGCCATACTTGACTCCAGGGAGAGGGTGCTTCGCAGGAGGACTATCAGGGAGTATCTAGTGAAGTGGAGGAACCTACCTGTCGAGGATGGTACTTGGGAAAATGAGCAGATATTGCAGCATCCAGAGCTGAAATTGCTTGAGGACAAGCAATTTTGGGAAGGGCGGACTGTAATGTCCCCTTTCCAGCATTCATAGCATGATTTTTTCATTAGCCTATTTCCCCACAGCCCCGTAGGCTAACTAGGACATTAAAGGGGCTTAGAGGCCATTTGACCTAGACAGTTTCAGTTACAGGTCTTTCTGAGAGGTTCTGAGGCAACTTTGGGCATACTTACTATTTATAGTAAGTCATCTTGGACATGGCCAGACATTTAGTCACAGTGGTATGTCGATGGTAATTGTTTAAAATCGACAGGAAGACTTATTTATGATTGATAAGATTTGTTATGCATTGATAAAGCCATTTTATAAAGTTAAATTTAAATATTTAACTTTATTAATGCATAGACTATAGTTTGTGGGAAATATTTAAATTAAAAGAGTTCCCTTTATTTTTATAACACATTGGAGACATAAGGTACATAAAGGGAGTTATGTTTTATCCCACATTGAGAAAACAAACGATTGAGCTCTTGTGAAAACACTATAAAAGAAATGGAAGAGCTTTTTTTTTGTATGCTTGGATGAAGATTAATGTTATGTTGCTGGATATCTGATTATCGGGCTTGAACGACGGAATCCCTCTTTGCTAGCATTCTCTTCGCTGTTGGAAGACACAGTCAGGAGGATCAATGGTGTTTTCACTTCAGGAAACACACTGGGTTTCATTTGGGGAATTCGCATAAAGAAATTTACAAGGGTTTGAGGTGCAGATCTGAAGTTAGTTATTGCTATAGTGTGGCATGAACAGTATGTTGCTACAGTACGGCGTGAACAATGTTGGTGTGAACAATGTTGGTATCAAGTTTACTTGTTTTTCTAGCTGATTAGAAGTTTGGAGGGCTACCGACTACATCTGCAAAATGCTACGGGAACTAATTCCAGATTGAAAGAGTTTCCAGATTTTTCATATACTGTTGAATGTGTGCCAAGTGTTTGTGAAAATGTTATGATGTGTATTATGCATTTTAATGTCACTTCATAGTTGTTTGTAAATCTACTCATTAGAAAGAAATTTATTGAGGAAATCAGCTTTATGAGTTTGCATACAAAGTGTTTGACAATATTCCTTAAGTTAAATTTCTACAAGTCAAAATTCAAATTAGGGGAGGATATTACAAAATTATACTCAGCACTTTGAAAAAATTGCTCGGCACATGAAGGTGCCAAGTGCCGGTTTTACTTAGCACATGAAAGTGCCGAGTGACAGGCAAGAGGTGCCGAGTGAGCTCAGCACAAGAAGAGCTCGGCACACAATAATTGCTCGGCACCAATGGATGCTGAGTGAGCTCGGCTCCAACAAGAAATGCTCGGCAAAAATAGATGCCAAGTGTTCTGTTTCAAATTTAAGAAATATAACTTAGGAAATATTTCAACATGAATGCTTTCACCAATAAAACTAGAGAGCCAAAGCTTTAACCTTTCAACCAAACTTGTCAAATACAATGAATAGAAGATGAAGAACAATAGATTAAGTATGTTTCTTGCTTTCTATTCAAACTTCCACTAAACTATTACAAAATCTGGGAGCATTCGGCTTCAACCAGAAAATCTTAAAATAATCCTAAACTAATAATACTTCAATCTTCAAACAACTTTAAAATTTGCAGCTCTAATGGCTACATACATGAATGCCTGGAGCAATCACTGCTTCAACAGGACAAATTCAAACAACAAACTTACAGAGTGAACAAGGAACCACGTGCAACTGCAGGCACAAACTTTCTTCCTTCTTCCTTCTCTGCTCAGCTCTGCAACTTCTCTTTGATCTGTTTGATCTCACTTAATGAAAATGAATGTAGAAACATTCCTTTTGTCTTCTGACCTAAAATGTTTTTCCCTCTCATTTCCAGATTCAAAAAAATCTCACCTACCGCATTCATGTTTTCTATCTGTTCTGGGTCATCAGGTAATAGGTGGGCGTTTGGCTCTAGGGGCAAACGTCAATGCTGCATTAAATTTTTCAACATTTTTTAATAGAGAAGAGGTACGAGAAATCATAGTAATGTGATATCAATGTCTATTTGTAGTTTTTTTATTACATTTTGATAGAAGACTGACTCCTAGTTTTAACAGTGATGAAGAGCCCAGAAAGGTTTCCTATATAGTATTTGTGGAAAGAGTGATTGCAGCTGTAGTAATCTCAAGTTTGTTACAATAGATTGATTGTTTGAAATGTCTAAAGACTAATTTCTTATCTAGTGTAAGCTCTACATTTGGTGGCAAGATATAGAAAAAATCTTTAGAAAACTTTTCTTCTGGAAAGGTTGGTTGGATCTTTCATTTACTGGAAAAAAATGTTAATTTGATTACGACCATGCTATTCAAACTTACCTAGATGTTAAATTTTTCTTAATACGTTGTTCAAATTTATTCTTAATACGGTGTTCAAATGTTACATCAAATTTTCAGTTGCATCTTTTTTAGAAATATATTTATAAAGGTTATTGTTATTGATTTTTCAAAAATCTATGGGCTGTATTGAATCATGATGTTTTTTGAATATGAATGTGCAGGTTCAAGTTTTAATTGCAACAAATGTGATTGAAGAAGGTATTGATGTAAAAAATTGTAACTATGTCATCCGTTTTGATTTACCCGTAAGCCTGCACAGTTATATTCAATCTAGTGGACGTGCTCGCCATGAAAACTCAGAGTTCATCTTATTTGTTGAGAGGTAATTTGAGAATATAAATTCAAGTAATTAATATAATATTCAAGCTTACGACTTTTACCTTGGAAAAATGAATAAATTTTTTTAAAAAAAAAAAATTACTACATTCTTATCTGTTTGAAAAATGCATAAAATACGTTATTACAACAAGCTTTGAGTTTGGCATCATAGTCTTAACCATGGTCCCTAGGAGATGCATGATGTAAATAATCACTTTGCTTTTTCAACTTCAGTAGAATGTGAGTCTAGCTATTAATTATCAAAAATTTCATCTGATGTTTTCAAATACCATAGAAGTCATAAGGCATTTGCAATTTGATAAAATCTAGAAAATTCATAACCAATGTTAGTGTTATACTTTTACACTAAATGTTATCAATTTTTGAATTTCACAGAGGCAATGAGAAGCAGAAGGATGACTTATTTGATATAATCAAGAGTGTAGCCATAATAGAGGACATAATATCAAGTAAAAATGATGCTTCTATAATGAAGAGGAGTTCAATTGAAAATTATTTGTCAGTAGATGTTGAACAACTTCCAGAAATCACAACCATTGTAAATAGAATTCCTTACACTAAGGAGAAAAGTGTGGTTGAAAAGGATACATCTAGAACTTTAAATGAAGTTGAAGATTTTGGTGAAGATCTTGGAGGAGTTCGTGAAAGAGAGGCCAGAATTGAAGAAAGAGTAATTGAAAATGGGGATGAAATTGAAGAGGATTGCAATGACAAAGAGGGAATAACATCTACGAAATCAGGTATGCAAACAATTCATTCTCTTGTATTATTGGAGAACCTGACATTAGAAATAGTTTTGCTAAACTTTTAGTATTATGTAGAAGTAAAACTATATTATTTATTGGAATGAAATTAATATTTGATAAATTTGATTGTGATATATGAATTAAATGTGTTTTTTCTAATAGCATTTGAAAGTTTTCTCTTATATTTCCTTTTATTGCTTGGATATTTTTAAAAGAAAATATTTAACTTTTTTGAAAATTTTGAAGTCATATTGTATATCCCAAATAATAATAGAGATAATTAAATTTATATTTCATATATTAGTTATTTCTTAAAAGTGCGTTTTCAATAAACGTAATTATTTATTTTAATTACATTTTATAAACAAAATTATTGTCAAATAAAAAACATTAATGAAACCGAATAAAATGTCAATATTCTTTGGAGAAAATTTTGTTTTGATGAAATTTTTGTTCTTTTATAATCTTTGTTAATGAAAATTATGCAAGATTTTCTTTGATGATTGGTAGGTTGTGATATTTGAAGATTTAATTGTCTGATATTATTTCTTTTTCTTTCTGCAAGGTCTACCTGAAATAAGGGAGTTACATTCAACTGTTAAAATAGACACATTATCTGATGGTTGGGATGAAGAGGGGAGAGAAGTTACTTTGAAAGTTTACGAACTCCATTTTACATCTAAATCCAATGATAATAAGACATATTTGAATTTTGCCATGTTAATTAAATCTAAATTAGATGATGACATTGCAAATACAGATATAGATATGTTTTTAACTACAGATAAGCTTGTTAAGGCAGAATTTTTACGAAGAGGAGAAATGACTTTGGATTTAACTTAGGTATTGAAAGACAAACAACTTCATCTTCTGAGTCATATATTACAATTTGCTTCCAATAAGTTATTTACTTCTTTTTGTATGAAACTGATAATAGTTCTGTCACTTGTGTATTACACAGATGAGGAATGCAAAAGATTTTCAAGAAATAATTTTCAATGGAATTTTTGGAAATCTGAGGAATAAGAAAAAATTCATGGAAATGAAAAACCTATGGTGCACTTCCTATACTAACTTACTTTTGCCTTTAGAATTAAATCAGTCTAGTCCAACTGTTATTGACTGGAAATCGAAACATGTGCAACAAGAGCTAGAGAGTTTAAATTACTTTCAACTATTTTAGAAGAGGCTTCTATGATAGGAACAACAGATTTGCACAATCGAGAGGACTCTGAAATTTTGATTTTGGCTAGTGACATCTGTGAATCTTCACATTTGATAGATAAAGCAGTGCTTACTATTCATAATGGAATGCTTTATCAAGTCGTAGAAATTATTCACGAAAAAACTGCTGAGAGTCCCTTCCCTCCCAAAAAAGTTTCTAATCCATGTTATGCTAGCTACAGTGAATATTTTCTGAAAAAGTGAGTATCTCATCTTTGATAGTCTTAATCTTAAATGCCCGTCCAGGTGTATTCACATAGAGTTGATTGCAATGGTTCTAATTAATTTATCATGATCATTTTGCAGGCATGGAAAGAAACTGAAACATTTAAATCAACCACTTCTTAGGGTGAAGCATGCTAAGCGACCCCATAATTTTCTTACAAAACACCAAGAAAAGGCAGTGGAGAAAGAAGGACCATTTGTGGAACTTCCTCCAGAGTTGTGTTTGAACTTGGATGTTCCAAGCTCATTTATGAGATCATTGTGTTTGCTTCCATCTGTTATGCACCGCCTCAATTGTTTAATGCTCGCAAGTCAACTTAATAAAACAATTAAGATAGAACGCCCAAATTGTCGGCCTGTATCCGTGCAACTGGTAATTTCATTGCTAATCATTTCAAACTGATGTTATTTTGTTTGATTTATTTATTTAAGATTAATTTTTTCACTTTTGTTTTTCTATGCAGAAGTAAATTCTTCTTAACCTCTTACTGAACACTTTTTCTTTCTTCATAGATACTGGAAGTGTTGGAAATTAACATTGAGTGCCTGCAGGTTGTTCTCGAGCCCCACACCCATCTACCCTGTTAGTTTGTTTCTCACAGGCATCCATTCTTGGCAAGCATTTATTTTGGTAGGTGTTTTTGAATTTGTGAACGTTGAGAGGGAAAATTTTGAAGACAAAAGGAATACTTCTCTCTCATTTTTTTATCCAGACAGACAGAGAGCCAGATAGAGTAGAGAAGATCAGCAGATCAGTCGTTAGAAGAAGAAAAAGGAAGTTTGTTTTGTTTCGTGCCTGCAGTTGCACGTGATTGATTGCTGGTTACCTTGTAAGTTTGTTATTGTTTGATTCGTCCTATTGAAGCACTGATTGCTCTAGGCATTCATGTATGCAGCCATTAGAGTTGCAAGTTATTAAAGTTTTTTGAAATATTATCAATTTAGGGTTATTTTAGGGTTTTCTAGTTGAAGCCGAATGCGCCCAGATTTTGTATTAGTTTAATGAAAGATTGAATAGAAAGAAAGCAAGCATACTTGAATCTATCTTCCTCTTCTATTCATTGCATTCGACAAGTTTGCTTGAAAGCTTAAAGCTTTGGCTCTCTGGTTTTATTCATGAAAGCATTCATGTTAGATTTTTCTAAGTTATAATTTTATTAGTTGGAGCCAACCTTACTCAACGTCCATTGTCTTCTTTGAGTGCCGAGCTAACTCGGCATCTACATCTATTTCCTTTGTGTGCCGAGCTCACTCGACACCTGTTCCCTGTCACTCAGCACCTCCAAGTGTCGAGCAAGTGCCGAACCTATCCTGGCACTCGGCACCTTTAGGTGCCGACCAAAACTGGCACTCGGCACCTTCAAGTGCCGAGCAATTTTTAAAGTGCCGAGTATAAATTTTTAGGTTTCCAGTTGTGAGTTGTTGAAATTTACATTAATATTTCTCACATAGTATTAGAGCTTTGAGGCCCCACATCCACAGTGAGTTAGGGCATTTTTTTCTTGGGATATTTGACATGGCAGGAGATGCAAGAAAGATATGGCAGCAGCCATCATTCTTTAATGGAAAAAATTATGATACTTGGGCAAAGAAGATGAAGACCATTATGGTTGCAAGTGATTTGTGGGATTTTGTAGTTAATGGATTCAATGATGCGACTGATCCAACTTAGTATGCTGCCCTCACAAATGCACAGAAGACTCATTTGAAGGAGTCAAGGAGGAAAGATGCAAAGGCATTAAGTCTTATTGAAGCAACAATGACAGAGACAGTATTCCCAAAGATTGCAGTAGCAAATTATGCAAAGGAAGCATGGGATATCCTTGAGACAAACTTCAAAGGAACTGATAAAGTTCATACTGTAAAGCTACAGAACATAAGGAGGGAATTTGAGAACCTCCAAATGAAGGAGAATGAATCAGTTGCAGACTTCAGTTCAAGGACCTCAAATGTAATTAATCAATTGAAGTCAAATGGAGAAGACTATCAAGAGCAAAGGATAGTGGAAAAGATATTGAGGAGTTTACCTCATAAATATGACCATTTGGTCATGACCATAGAAGAGGCAAAAGACCTCACTATTTTGAAAATGGATGAGTTGATGGGTTCTCTTTAAACCCATGAGCATAAGATCATAGATCTACTTCTTCTACTTCCCAAGAGAAAGCATTCAAGGCTTAGTCAAATCCAAGAGGAAGGGGGAGAGGAAGAAATGGCTCAGGCAAGAACTCTAGAGGCAGAGGCTGAGGTAATGGAGGACGAAAGAATGCTGCAGCAGAAAGCTCAGGAAAAGCAAATGGAGCAAGTAGCTCACTAAATACTTCAAGAGGAGGTAAGAAAAATTACAACTCAAATAAGAGTAATGTAGAATGTTACTACTATCATAAATATGAGTATTATGCAAATGAATGCTGGAAGAAGCAGAATGATCAGTCAGGACTAGCAAATGTGGCTGATGTGAACATGGGAAGTGGACCCAATGCTGCTGCCTTCATCATGTGTAATGTTGGTAAAGAAGGAAGCCCTGAGGTTTGGTACCTCAATAGTGGATGTAGCAACCACATGAGTGGTAATGAAACTTTGTTTTCATTCATTGACAAGAGTTTCAAATCAGAAATTAAGATGGGTAACAATGGAATCCTACCAGTTGTGGGCAAAGGATCTATTATGGTCCGCACCAAAAAAGGTGAGAAAAGGGAAATATAAAATGTGTATTTCACCCCTAGTATGAAGCAAAATTTGATGAGCATTGGTCAGCTCATTCAAAATGGATACAAAGTGTTGATGGAGAATGATAGTTGTATCATTCATGAAAAGGATGGGAGCAAGAACTTACTTGCAGTAGTTCAAATGACAAAGAACAGAATGTTTTCCTTGAGGATTGAGACATGTTTCTCATCTCAAGTTTGTGCTGCACTTCACACACAATCAGCTCTAAGGAGTGTGATTTAAGACCCATCACGGTTGTGGCATCTCAGGTATGGTCATCTTGGCTATGCTAGTTTAAATTTATTGTCAAAGAAAATAATGGTAGAAGGTTTACCATGTATAAGAAATTCATGTGACAAGTGTGGGGCTTGTATTTTGGGTAAGCAACATAGGCTTTCCTTTAATTCTGGAAATTCTAGGAGGGCTAGGTATCCATTAGAGTTAGTGCATACCAACCTAGTCGGTCCTATGCAAGTTACTTCCATTGGGGGGAGTATTTATTTCATGACATTCATTGATGATTCTAGTCGTAGAACATGGGTGTATTTCTTAAAGAATAAATCTGAAGCATTTGATAAATTTGTAGAATTTAAAGCCCAGGCTGAAAGAGAATGTGGACACTATATCAAAGTCCTAAGGTCAGATAGAGGAGGGGAGTATACCTCCAATTCTTTTATAAAGTTTTGTAGGAAACATGGCATAAAGAAAGAACTCACAGTCAGCTATACACCATAGCAGAATGGAGTGGCTGAAAGAAAGAACAGGACTATTGTTCAAATGGCAAGGAGCATGATGAAAGAGAAAAGTCTCCCAACTGAATTTTGGGGAGAGGCTGTGGCAACAACAGTTTACCTAATTAATAGGTGTCCTACAAAGGCAGTCTATGACAGAATTCCAATGGAAGCATGGTCACGAAGAAGATGGATAGTTGAACACTTAAGGGTGTTTGGATTTGTTGCATATGCACACATGCCTAAAGAGCAAAGGCAAAAATTTGATGATAAAGGTGTGAAGTGCATCTTAATAGGGTACAACCTAGAATCAAAGGCAGACAGATTGTATGACACATTGAACAACAAGATGACTCTTTCAAGAGATGTGGAATTTCTTGAAAATTGGTCTTGGTATGGTTCAATTGATGAGTCACCAAGCACTTCTAGTAAAGTGTCAATTATGAATGAAGAAGATGTTGATGAACAACAAGAAAAAGGAGCAAATAGAAAAAAAAAACAAGTAGAGTCAGACATTGCTGAGCTCATCTAGGCATGACCGAGTGTCAATGCTGAGTGAAGATTTTGATCCTACACTCTCCTCCCTGTTACCAATAAAGACCAAGAGTCTTAGCAAGATATACCAAGATGAAAGGTATGAAGATTATGATGAGAGTGTTAATTTTGCATTATTTTCTCATAGTGATCCAATATATTTTGAAGAAGCAATCAAGGAGAAGAAATGGTGTAATGCCATGGATGAAGAAATAGATCTTATAGAAAGGAATGAGACATGGGAGCTAACTGATGTGCCTCCAAAGAAGCAAGTGATTGGAGTGAAATGGGTCTTAAGAGACCAAATGCAATGCTGAAGGCAAGATTGATAAACATAAGGAAAGGCTAGTAGTCAAGGGCTACAAACAACAGTATGGTAGAGATTATGATAAACCTATGCTCCGGTTGCAAGAATGAAAACCATGCTTGCTATCATAGCAATTGCAGCTCAGCACAAATAGAAGGTATTTCAAATGGATGAGAAGTCTGTCTTCCTAAATGGTGTATTGAAAGAAGAAGTGTATGTGGAGCATCCACCTAGTTATGAAGTAGCAGGTGAAGAGAATAAATTATATAGGTTGAAGAGAGCTCTCTATGGGCTCAAGCAAACTCCACGAGTATGGTATAGTAGGATTGACTCATATTTGATGAGCAATGGCTTTAGCAAAAGCAATGGTGAGCCCACTCTTTACATCAAGGCAGTAGATGGTAATATATTGATTGTTTTCTTGTATGTAGATGATTTGATTTTTACTGGTAATGATAAGGCTCTAATTGGTGAGTTCAAAGAGGCCATGAAAAATGAATTTGAAATGACAGACCTAGGTCTTTTAAAATACTTTTTAGGCATAGATGTTAAAAAAATGCATGATGGCATCTTCATCTCTCAAGAAAAATATGCAGGGCAAATCTTTTAGAGATTCAAAATGCAGAACAGTAAGGCAGCCCCCACACCAATAGCAATAGGTCTGAAGCTGAGCAAAGAAAACAACAGTAGGAGAGTGGATCCAACACTATACAAGAGTATGGTTGGAGATTTAATATATTTGACTGCAACTCGACCAGAACTAATGCATGTAGTAAGTTTGATTTCCAGCTTTATGGACACAGCAAAGGATTCCCATTGGCAAGCGGGAAAGAGGATCCTAAGGTATGTCAAAGGTACCAAAGGATTTGAAATTTTGTATACTGCAAATGATGATTTGAAGTTGGTTGGTTACATGGATAGTGATTGGGCTAGAAGTTTAGATGATAGGAAGAGCACTTCTGGATATATGTTTCATATGGGATCAGTGCAATTTCATGGGCATCCAAGAAGCAATCTATTGTTGCTCAATCTACAATAGAGGCTAAATACATAGCAGCAAATGCAGTAGCATGTCAGGCTATTTGGTTAAGGAGGATCTTGACAGATTTGAATGAAAGGCAAGGAGATGGAACCACAATTCATTGTGACAACATCTCATCTATTGCATTGTCCAAGAATCCAGTCTTCCATGGGAGAAGCAAACACATAGAAATCAGATATCACTTCATCAGAGAGTTGGTGGAGAATGAGGATATCAAAATTGAATATTGCAAGTCTGAGCAGTAGCTAGCAGACATTTTTATGAAGCTATTAGGCATTGAGACTTTTGTACACCTAAGAGAGTGTCTTGGTGTAGTTGATTTGGATCAGTAGTGATCCTTGTTTTGTTTGGCTCGGGACAAAGGGGGAGTCTTGAAAATTAACATTGAGTGCTTGCAAGTTGTCGTTGAGCCCCATGCCCATCTACCCAGTCAGTTTGTTTCTCGCAGGCATCCATTCTCGGCAAGCATTTATTTTGGTAGGTGTTTTTGAATTTGTGAACATTGAGAGTGAAAATTTTGAAGACAAAAGGAATAACTCTCTCTCATTTTTTTATCTAGACAGAAAGAGAGCCAGATAGAGCAGAGAAGATCAGCAGATCAGTCATTAGAAAAAGAAGAAGGAAGTTTTTTTTGTTTCATGCCTGCAATTGCACGTGATTGATTACTAGTTACCTTGTAAGTTTTTTATCGTTTGATTCATCCTGTTGAAGTAGTGATTGCTCCAGGCATTCATGTATGTAGCCATTAGAGCTGCAAGTTATTAAAGTTGTTTGAAATATTATCAATTTAGAGTTATTTTAGAATTTTCTAGTTGAAGCTAAATGCTCTCAGATTTTGTATTAGTTTAATGAAAGATTGAATAGGAAGCAAGTAAGCATACTTGAATCTATCTTCCTTTTTTATTCATTGCATTTGACAAGTTTGGTTGAAAGCTTAAAACTTTGGCTCTTTATTTTTATTCGTGAAAGCATTCACGTTAGATTTTTCTAAGTTATAATTTTATTAGTTGGAGCCGACCTTACTCGGCATCCATTGTCTTCTTTGAGTGCCGAGCTAACTCGGCATCTACATCTATTTCTTTTGTGTGCTGAGCTCACTCGACACCTGTTCCCTGCCACTCGGCACCTTCAAGTGTCGAGCAAGTGCCAAACCTATCCTGGCACTCGGCACCTTCAGGTGCTGACCAAAACTGGCACTTGGCACCTTCAAGTGCCGAGCAATTTTTAAAGTGCTGAGTATAATTTTTTAGGTTTAGGGTTGTGAGTTGTGGAAATTTACATTAATATTTCTCACAGGAAGCAATCACTTCACACATATGCTTAGAATGTTACTCCTATGAGCGGTTGGAGTTATTGGGTGACTACTTTTTAAAATACGCCATTAGTCGACATCTTTTTATGAAATATGAAAATGAGGATGGAGGACAGTTATCATAACATAGAGCTAAGGTAGTCTGTAATAAAACGCTTCATGATTTGGCATTGAACCGTAATTTGCAGGTACTAAAATGCTATATTTTTATAGTTGGTAAAAAAAAATTTCTAAATTAAAAATTCTACTGGTAAAATGAGCTCCTGTTTTTTTAACTCTTTATTCATAGTTAGTTAATAAAAACATCTTAGTAAATATACTATAGATTAGAAATCCTACTGCTAAAATAAATTGATATTTTATGTTTCTTAGATAGTTTTCTCTGAAGTTTTAAGAATTAGTGATGAGTACAATATGACCCTCAATATGGGCTGAATCTATTGATATCCGCCTTCTTTGAGGAAAAAGATGTGCATCTTTAAACAATTTTCTTTTTCCATCTTGATCTTTTACTTCAGTCAATTGATTTAATAACAGCTGATACTGTTATGCTGATTGAAGACTATTGCTTGTTTACGTGGAAGAATTTTGATTTTGATATAGTCTATATTTAATAAGTTGAGTATTTGTCAATTTCAAGTCTAATCTAATAACTTATTTTTCTTTTGCTTTGTGAAAAGGGATATATTTTAGATGATCTATTTGATGTGTGCAAATGGGTCGCCCCTGGGCTACATTGTAGAAACATTGTTCCCTGCTCTTGCAACCCAGAAGATTCCGACAGTCTTGAAATGGGAAAAGTTTGTGACAAGAGGCATCGATGGATTCAATCCAAAACAATATCAAATGTTGTGGAGGCCCTAATTGGAGCACATTTGATTGGAGGGGGTACAAATGCAGCCCTTGAGTTCATGAGATGGATGAACATGGAGGTTAATGTTGAAGATGAGTCAGTATATATTGCATGCAAACGTTCTATAAACTATCCTAGTGTCTTGAATGCACGTTTGGATGAACTTGAATTAATCTTAGACTACCGCTTTGAGAACCGATGCCTCTTGGTAGAAGCAATCACACATGCTTCAATTAGCGAACAAGGACGACATTCTTATCAGGTAATTTTATATTGAACTTACCTTGCACAGTCCAAATAGTATATTTGATAGTACTTGTACAATTAATTTTTTCTAGAATGTAGAATTGAATCTGTACTGGATCTTGTTATTACTAAGCATCTGTATTCCTAGGTGACTCTGTACTGGATCTTGTTATTACTAAGCATCTGTATTCAACATATGAGGAATCATCCCAGGGAATTTTATCAGACTTACGGCAGGTAGCTGTTAACAACGAGAACTTTGCTCAAGCAACAGTGAAACACAATATTCACAATTATCTTCGTCATAATTCAGATGAATTACAAAATCAAATATTAAAATTTGTTGAGGAATTTAAACAACATAGAGGTGGTGACTGCAAGTTTATATCATTTGGAGGAGGAATGCATGCTCCAAAGGCAAGTTAGTTAGTTTAAACATTTGTGAGAATTCATCCTTGAATTTTTGTTTAATCAGCTCACTTTTTTTAGTTATTGAAAATTTTCTATAATGCTCAATAGCATGATTGGGGAGCCTTATTCTATGCATATTAATATAATTTATTGGACTGGAAGTCCATCTTGACTTTTTATTATTGAACATCAAAAGTATATAGATAGGTATACAATAAAAGATTTTCAGTGGGTATTTGTGTAATAAATTTCAATTTATTTTATTGTTTGGTAATTAATTCCTGGATATATTATAGACATGTTATTAGCATTCCTCTTATTGCATGTTAACATAAATGTTCACTTCGATTACAACTTATGTCATTTTACTATATTTCTTAAATGCAAGTACTAGGAGATATACTAGAAAGCATTTCAGGTGCAATATTAGTGGATACTCGACTAAAACTTGATGTTGCCTGGAAAAAACTAAAACCTATTTTGTCTCCCATTGTTACACCTAAAAACATGGAATTGCAACCACTACGGGAATTCCACGAGCTCTTCTCCTACCACCATTATGAATTCAATGTGGCCACCACAAAGACAAGCAATGTTCATGTGGCCACTGTACAAATAAAGGTGAAGGGATCAATTATATCTGGAGAAGGATCAAAGAAGAGGTCTGCAGAAACTAAAGCTGCCAAACATGCATTGGCACAGTTGAAGGTATTTTCAAACTTTTCTATCATTTTATTTCTCAGAGAGGGTTTAGCAAGGAGCCTCAGTGCATACAGTCTTAGAAGCCTATCATAACCGAGAGATTAAGTTGTTTAATTGGTGAACCTAAATTTATTTTCACTGATCAATATCATCACATGGACAAGCCTTATTATAATTGGGAGTTCCTAATCTTGGAATGGTGGTTTTGTAAATAAGGTAATGGGAATATTTCATGGACGTTCAGTGGACGTGATTGGGAATGAAGCTCTACATGCAATTAATCTCATTGCTCAAGAAAACATGGTTTGTCTCTTATATAATGTTTATTTTAATTATCCTGGCTGAAATTTTTCAAAGAAAAAGTAGTATTCAGTTAATGGAGATAATTTTTTATTGTTGGGCCAGATAACTGCTAGCAGTACATAAGTAGATTCAGGAGAAGTGGATATGTTTGTTTTACTCGATCAGTGTCACAAAGGAAAAATACATGAGGAGATCTTATTTTGTTCCAGCAAATCAATGCAAGGTAAAGACCTAGATCTACTTCCACATATAAAATCCACTAACAAGAGTAAATTGGAAGAGGGGGAGGAAGGTGTGGGTATGATAGAAGAGCCTATACATGAGGGAGAGGAAGGTGTGGGTATGATAGAAGAGCCTATACATGAGACTATAAAAAGTAATCGTCCAAAGAAGAGGACCAAAGCTAGAAAGATAGATGTAACTCTACTGGAGGCATCAGTGAATTCCTTGATACCTAAAGATCATACTCATGACGCAAAGGATGATTCTCCCAAGAATTACTACCTTGAAGGTATTTTTAATTTCTTTTAAAAAAAGTCTTAACATATTCTGTTATACATGATTAAATCCGTGGGATTTCTATGGTAACGTGACTTTATATCTATGTGAAGTGGAAAAGCTATTGTTGGAATTTCAGGCTACATGCACCAATTTCTAATCTTTTTCAAACAATAGTAATGTACTAAATAGTGGATATATAAAAATGGTTGTCCTTTGAAGGTTTTCTTTTGCTTCTTTCAGTACATAAATTTCAGGCCATAAGCTATAGTTATAGCTCAGGAACTGTTGAAGTAATGAAGTAAAAAGTAGATATAAAAATGGTTGTTTTTCAGAAGTTTTCTTCTTACTTCTTTCACTCAAATTTTTAGTCATAGGCCAGTTGAATCATTAAAAATTGGAAGTATGCACGAAATATGTTAAAAGTATTGAAATTTTCATTAAAAATGTGAAGAAATGAAGTTATAAATTGCATATTTATATTTTTCTGTTTTTATAATTATAACAATTTAGATGGCTTCTTTAGCATTCCGAGTGAGGATGTAGATAACACACCTTAGCAATTTCTATTTTTATCTACCCCATACTTTCATGTGTATGGTGTACATGCATGTCTTACTTTATGGTTGACATTTCTGATATAGTTGAGGGAGGCAGTCATAGTCACATACTAGTCACAATCTACATGATGCACCACTCCCCGTCATTGTCTGTTTACTATATATTTATATGTATATGTATATGCTTGGCTTTTATGCAGATTGGAAGTGTTGGGTATCAACTTCCCTAAATTGTTTGAATAAGTGTGCTCTATCATAGTATCTCAATGGTAAAAGATGGGAGATAGTTCTTAAGTGCAAATCTTAACCCTAAGCAAATTGTCCTATAAAATAGCACAAGTATCTGAGTTATTTACCCTTCTGAATTTTTCAAGTGACGTGAATCTAAGACTTTGACCCTTTGAGTTTGATTTAGTACTTTATCTTTAAAATGAGTTTTCTTTATAGTTTTATGGGCTTATTGTGATTTTCAATTATAATTAAATCAATTAAAAAGATTATTAAATTATTTAATTTAACAAAAAATTTATATTAAAAAATTAATTTTTAATTATATTTAATTAATTAAATAAATAGAAGAAATAAATTTAAAAGATTTAATTAAAGTTTTAATTATGGCATAATTATATTAATTTAATTTAATAATAATTTATTTAGGAGGTTTATCTTAATAATAAACTCTAAATATTTTTATTAGTTAAATTAAAAAATATATTATTAAAAGTGTGATTGTAAAAATGAAACCCTAATGGGAGAAAGCTCTTTATTAAGGAAATAGAGCTCATTTCTACACACATAGGTGGTTTGGAGGAGAAAATTATGAGAAAGGGGGTTTTCAAGAACACGTGAATTCTTGCAAGCTTTGACCATTAATTTGGTTAGCATCAGATTGAGGTAGGACCTTGTTGATATTTTCACAGTAATTTTCTTTCAAAATTTCTCTATCTTCTCTGTGTTTGTTATAGATCTACTTTCAGAAATAATTCTGGTTGAAACCCTTGTTAAAATTTATGTTCTTTATTATTGAAAAATATCTATGAATGAAATCTAATTGGAAATCCTTGATTGAGAAATCTTTTTTTTTAATTGGATTGATTTTGGAAATTATGAATTAGGATGGGGTTTAGAAAATAAAATAAAATTTAATTATTAAATTTGATTGTTTTCATTTTGTTGCCCTATTAGGATTAAAATTAATATCTATAATAAAACAGGGGGGTTACTGAAAATTATCTGTATACCATGCATTTACTGATGTTAAAAAATAAATTTTACATCCTAGTAGAAAGGCATGAAGAGCGCATCAAAGAAATAGTGGTTGACTATAGGAAAAATGATTCAAGAATATCTAAGAAAATCATCTTCAAGCCAAACAAGTAGATTAATCAAAGGCAAAAAATGGATGAAAAGGAAGGATGGAGGCAAGTTCGACCTCAGAAGCAGAAAAGGTCAATGCAAAATTTTCAAAAAAGGGATCAAGGGGGGCCAAACAAAAACCTGGATGAAAACAAGGACGAAAACTAGAGAAAGCAGACCATCTTCGAAAAAACTAGGTATGCAAAAGAGATTCAAATATTGAAGGCAAAATTGGGAAGCATAGCCCCTAAAATCCTAACCCTAAACTAGTCTAATCCCTATTTTTGCCGAACCCTCTTTCATTTCCAAAGCCAATAGTGTCCCATTAAATCTCAACCCTAAAATTACCACCCAACATCTAGTAACAAATCTCAGGGAGGAGAAAACATCAAAACCACTTCACCCTAGATTCCAATTTGGGGAATTTCAATATGACAAAATAGTCAATCGATAGCAAGCAAACCATGAATCAGAAGTGAAAATGGATAATATGATAATCATAAGTGATAAAAATATAGGAGAAAAATAGTTTGAATGTGAAAGAAGTGGACTATATGCTATCTGGATAGGCACACAGAAAGACCAAAATTGATGAAATGGCTCAAATAAATGGACATGAATCAGGTAAGTATATTCCCCCTTTTGGATTCTTTAATTTATATAAATTGCAAAGATGTAAAATTTGGAACATATTTTCTTAAAAGAGAATTAAAAATTAAAAATGGTTATAGTTTAAACTTTGTAAAATAAAAGCCAAATTTCAATGATGTAGAAATTAAAAATCTCAATATAACTAAGTAATTAAAAAAAGTTCTAGTAGAACTATGTGACATAGACATATTCATTAAGATTGGAGAAAAACTAGGAGGAATAAAAGAATTTGAATGACATCATTCGAAAACAACCAATGTGAAATTACTAGTTAACCCCAAACCAGATAGTGATGAACAAGATCAAATCAAAATAATAACAAATCATTCAATTTATACAATCAAATACATGTTCTATACTAGGAAAATTAGATATGTTAATTATCTTTAAAAAGGAATAAGAAAATCATCAAACTACAAATATTTTGAGGAAGTAAGGAAAGAAGATCATGTAGAGATTCACACCATAGAAGAGGTAAATGTAGAAGAGAAATTGAGGAAACAAGAAAAAAAAAGAAAGAGCACAAAATAAAATAGACAACATAATTATTGCAAAGAACAAAGAGACTGAAGAAGGGGAGATTACAGAGCCTGAAATCATCCAGAGTGTTCTTAGAAGTATAGTAATGAAATGAAAAATAGTAGAGGAAGAAGATGCCAACCAAGAAACTCAAAGGAGATTTAGGGAAGGAATCTAACTACTGAATGTACTAGGAAGAAAAGTTGAAAATCTAAGAGAAGAACCTAGGCATTTAGAGTCTAGAAGAGAACATTAGATAAATTAAAAAACTCAATGAAGATATAACTCTAAGAATTAATGATGTCATAGATCAAATAGAAATTATGTGGACATCAAAAGATGCATAAAAAGATATAACTCCTTATAAAAAGAGAGAGGAACAAGGGAATAGGTGCATATAGAATAAATAAAAAGATATCCAATAGAATGAACAAGATCAAACTCAGAGAGAACACTTTGATAGTGAAGAAGATCAGGAAAAAGAGAAAAATCAGAGAATAGAGAAAGCAAAAAATTCTTGGCTAACACCTAAAAATGCAGATAGAAGTAGATAAGAAAATCCAAAGAAAAAATAACAATGGAAGAACTCATAGAAGTAACTAGTGAAACAAATGGTGAATGGAATGATACTATTCCTCCAACAACTTCAAGCCAATCGTGTAATATCACAATCAGAAAAAGAGCCAAAAAAACAAAGCTATAAATTTTGAGAAACCCCAAAGAATTGAGGTGATCCTTTCATAACACAAAAAAATGCAAATGAAGAAAATGAAGAAACAATAGCAAACAAAGTAAAAGTTTGGAGTATAGAGGACTACAGGGTAGTCACAGAGAACCTAGAACAAAGTAATGATCAAAATACTGATAAATAGGATAAGTCAAACTTAAAGCAGAAATGTGAAGAATATGACATAATGATGGATTCGGAACAAAGAATTATAGAAGACTTAGATGATCAAGAAAATGGACAAAATGAAAAACAAAGAGCAGCTGAATTTAGAAAAATAGATAATAAAAGAGATGGAAAGAGAAAAGGAAGAGGAAGAAGAAGGAAGGCAAACAAAAAGTATCAACAATGCAAATGAAAATCTAGAATATTTAGGCATATCCATCAACCAAGAAGGTATTAAAACTCCTAGATTTGATAAGAAAAAGATGAAGAGAGGAAGGAAATCCCTAAAAGAGATGAGAGAAGTAGATGGTTAGGAAAAGGAACAAAAAAATATTAGTTAGATTCTTAAAGTAGGGAAGGGGAAGAGCCTTCCTGGGACAATATGAGAATGAAAACTTAGAATGGTAGGGGCCTCAATGCTCCTAGAAAAAAATGATTAATAAAAAGAAAATTAACACAATTTGAATAAAAAATTATATTAATGCAAGAAACAAAACAAAACAAAGAGGAAGGTATAAAACTAGTTAAGAAAATAGGTAGTTGGAACATAATCTTACAAGAATCAAGAGAGCATTAGGAGGATTAGGAACAATTTGTAATCCAAGAAAGATTAATTTAGACTTAATGAAATCTAATCAATACTGGATGATCTATAAAGTTAAGAGCATCAAAAATGATCTACAAATAATAGTAATAAATATATATGGCCCAACTCAAAGTGCAGATAAAAAATAGTTATGGGAAGAAGTTAGTATGGGAAGAAGTTAGCCTATTTATGAGAGACCATAATAACGACAATATATTAATAGGGAGAGATTTTAATGTAATCTTAAGTCTAGATAAAAAATATGGAGGGATGTATTATACCTCGCAAGCCTCCAAAGATTTCAAAAATTGGATAGAAATGAATAAATTGTTAGATATCCCCTCTAATAATGGAACATACACTTGGAACAATAGAAGGGAAAACTTCACTTATATAGCAGAAAAATTGGATAGATTCTTCCTTAAAGGAGAATTAAGAAACATAGATAGGGATTTAGAATCAACCATTTTTCCTATACCAGGATCAGACCATTACCTAGTAAGAATTAAATTATTTGAACCTAAGAAGCCTCATTGAAATTCCTTCAAGTGCGAAAAAATGTGGTTCCTCGATGACAACTTTACGGATTAGATCGAGTATGGTGGAAGTGAGGTAACTTTAAAGGATCTAAAATGTTCTATTTTGTGGAAAAAATCAAAATGTTAAAAGAGATTATTCTTAAATGGAATAAAAATCAATTTAAGAATATCTTTAAAGAAAAATTAGACAATGAAGAAAATCTAAAAAGTCTTAATGAAGAAATAATAAAAAGGGGAATGGATAATGAAAAATATATAAAAGAAAAAGAGATGCTAACAAAAAAAGAGGAGATATTAGGAAAAGAAGAAATACATTGGAGACAAAAATCAAGTGAAACCTAGTTAACAGTAGGGGACCACAATACAAAATTCTTTCGTAATAGCACTATATTTAATAGATCCAGAAATAAGATTATAAAAGTCAAAGACCCAGTCGGGACTGAAGTTGAAAATCCTACAGAGATAGCAAAAATATTTATAGAATATTTTAAAAAACATTCTGAATAATAATGGAAGCTCAAATAGAACTGCACAAATTAAAAATGCTAGAATCAATTCCAAAAAATAGTAACTTTAGAAGACAACAAGTGGCTAAACAAATCCATAATCATAGAAGAAGGTAAATCAACCTTGTTTAGCATGAAGCTAGACAAATCCTGAGGGCCAAATGGATTTCAAACTTTCTTTTATAAAAAAATGTTGGTATATTATCAAGATAGATTTATGGGGTGTTACAGAAGCATCTAGGAATGGGGGAAGAGATTAATCACACTTTCTTAACTCTCATACCAAAAAAATCTAAATCTGAATATCCTTGAGACTTTAGACCTATTTCCCTATGCAATACCATTCACAAAATTTTATCAAAAGCCTTATCTAGATAGCTTAAATTAGAAGAACAAACATGATTTGTCTCAAGTAGGTCCATTCTAGATGGTTTAATAACTGTACAAGAAACAATACATTCAACAAACAAGAATAAAAAGGCGAGTATGTTTATAAAGTTGGATATACAAAAAGCATATGACATGGTAGACTAGAGATTCTTATGCAAAATACTAGAAGCCTTTGGTTTCTCCCAACAATGGATTAACTTCATTTTTAAATGTATATCTAAACCTAAAATTTCACTCCTAATTAATGGGACCCCTGTAGGGTTCTTCGATATATCAAGAGGAATAAGGCAAGGAGACCCACTATTGCCTTTTAAATTTATAATCATGGTAGAAGCTTTTGGATGGTAGATCAAAAAAGTGCAAACATAAGCAAATATTAAAGGAATTATAGTGACAGAGAATGTCCCAAACATCACCCATCAACAATTTGTAGATAACATGATCCTGCTTGATAAAAGCACATTAGAGGAAGCGCAAAAATTTAGAAAGCACAAAAAATTTAGAAATATTATCTAGTTATACATAGAAGCGTCAGGACAAAAATTAAATGCAAAGAAATCATACATCTTCTTTATTAACACTAAACTTGAAGTAGAAAATTAGATTTGGAACATCATGGGTTATAAGAAAGGAACATTCCCATGTAAATATTTAGGTATAGAACTTGAAAAAGGTTGGGGCAGTAATAAAGGCAGGAATAATATCTTAGATAGAATGGATAAAAAAATAGGACATTGGTAAGGGAAATAGTTAACAAAAGCAAGAAAAGTAACAAAGATTAAAGCTATCCTTTTAGCTCTGCCAACTTTTCAAGTATCATATCTTTCACTAAAAAAAAGAAAATAGAAGCAAAGTTGAGAAAATTCTTTTGGAATGACATGGAGGAACATAAGAAAATGGGACAATATAAGAAAACCCAAGGAATTAGGGGGTTTAGGGATTAAAAATCTAAACTAGCAAAATGAAGCCTTAGGAGCAAAATTGGTTTGGAGACTTTATAATGAGAAGTAACAAAAATGGGCTAAGATTCTATATAACAAATACTTAAATGCATTTGACCCTACTTCCTTATTAAGGATGCAAAATTTACCAAAGGATCTATAAGTTGGAATTTCATAGTCAATTGCAGAGAACTAATTAGGAAATATATAACTTGTGACATAGGAAGAGGAGAAGAAGCCCTTTTTTGGGAGGACTCATGGGATGGTCACCCTTCCCTTGACAAATTAGGCATCCCAGAGAATGTTAAAAACCCATTGGTAAATTTATGGGGGGAAAAAGTTAGAAATTATAGGCATTTGATAGAGAAATATGGCAGAGCAACATGGAAATGGAAAAATCTAGAAAACATTGAATTGGACTCCAGAGAAAAGGAGGCTTTTCAAAGGATTATCAGAGAAAGGAAAGTAAATCAAATGGAAAGAGTAGATAAGCACATATGGGGAGCTTCAAAAGATGTAAAATACTATGTGACAAAGGTTTACAATCTCATCATTGAATCAAAAAGATGGGAAGAGGTAGAAATGCCTCTGAAGCTTTGTTGGGATTCTGCCTACTTCCCAAAAGTAGGAATCTTTCTTTGGGTTGTCCTCCAAAATAGGATTCTGATAGTAGACAGACTCAGTAAAATAGGTTTTGAGGGGCCCTCAAGATGCATTTTATGTAAGAAAGAAAGTGAATGTATAGATCACCTATTATTTCAATGTAGTTTTTCTCAATATTGTTGGGAATGGTTAAGACCAAAGCTACCCTAGATTGTACTATTCCCTAACAATCTAGAAAGCAATCTAAAAGGTTGGCCTATTGACAAGTTTCATAATGTCTACAACAAAGTTTTGAATATAAGCCCTTCTATCCAAATGTGGGAAATATGGAAAGAAAGAAGCAAAAGAATATTCTATGAAAAGGAGTTTACAAGCTTCTTGCTAAAGAATAAGATAGAAGCATGTATAGTAGAAGTAATGAATTCTCACCTAAAGAAAACTATTATAGAAGAAGGAAATTTTACAAACTAGGATGGAGTGATGAAAATAAATTGGAACAAATTGATTAACCCTCCTTTAATTTACAAAAAAAAGAGTCAAGCAGTTAGGGACAATTGCAAATGGGAATCTCCCCCCTTAGTTAGACAAAATTGAACTTTGATGCATAATAAATAAGGATTCAGGAAAATGGATTATCAAAAGAGTAAAACATATGGGAAATATGACTAATAATTTAGTTGAACTGGTAGTCCTCCAAGAAGGACTCAGATTATGTAACAATTTAGGGATTAGAAGACTAATCATCAAAGGGGATTCTCAGATTATTCTTAATGCTTTGAGGAAAAGGAGTACCTCAAATTGGGTATTAAACTCAAAATTAGAAGAAGTTTTAAAATATTTTGATCTCTTTGAGGAGACTAAAATTCAACACATTTTTAGAGAAGGAAACCGAAAGGATGATTTCTTAGCAAATAGAGGGGCAGATGGAGAAGAAATATTATTAGTTAATCAAGAAATTTAAAACCATTATTATGTTAGGATAAACCACAAACAGAAATAAAATAAAAACTACATGCAAATATAACCAATAATAGAAAATAATAGAACACACAGAAATGAACACAAGGCACCAAGATTTAACGTGGTTCACCCAATCCCTAGGCTACGTCCACCAAACAGCAAGTCCGATCTTATTACAATCTAATGATTACAACCTGATTACAATCCGTAATCCCTTACAGCTCAATACCGCTACAAGAACCAATTTCGTATCACCACATATAAAAAATACCCAACCCTAAGCCCTTTTTATACAAGTATTAAAATGCTTTAGGGTTATAACATGTCGGCCATATGTCGGCCATAATATGTCGGCCCAAACCCCACTATTTATGAAGTATGTACAGTACTTTCTTGATCAGACACCACAATCTAACATATTAAACACTATAATAAATATAAAATCCTTATAAGTAATAAGAAAATAAAGTTAATTTTTAAGGAATGATGAATAATGATGGAAATATTAATCATCAACCATCATAAGTTTATTAGGCTTCTAGAGCCTTTGGTAGTCTCTCCATCTATAAAAGGAGCATCTATGTCCTAAAGCAAGATATGACATTTGTTTGTTAAATTTAGTGTAGGGCTTAGTATGGAAACAACTGTGGTCATTTTTCATGCATTAGAACCTAAGACAATGGCTTTTAGGGGTAATGTCAAGCATGAAAGGTGGAATATGATTTTGAATCCTATGGATAATCTTTCAAGGGTAGTGATCAGTAGGGTTTTAGGAGATCAGATCTTTAATTATGACTATACTTGGAGGATGAACAACTTTGTTATTGAGTCCTTCATAGTGTATCTAGTTAGGGATAACATAGAGCATGGTTTGATTATTAATCTATGTTGGGATATATTTAATTCAACTTGGTTAAAAGGGTAGGAACATACAATTAAGAGTATTGTGAATCAGAAGATTCTACTCTCAAAGGTATATATGAACTACCTACCTAGTAGACAAGGTCAAGGTAAGATATTTAGGTGCCCTATTCTGACAATTAGGGACAATCCCAAGTTTTTCCAAGTTTGATAAAAAATGGAGGCAAATATCTCTTTTCTCCTGAGTTGGAGAGGAATGGTGGTTGAGCCAAATATGGAATGGCTATAGAGATATCTAAACCTATATAATAAACAAATGTAGAGCTAGAGGTTTATTTGGAAAGCTTGGAGAATGTCAAAATTATTCTACCCAATATGTACAAAATAAGAAAAGAACAAACATCTTTCATCTCTCTTCTGGGATGCCCAGTGAAAAACCACAAGGAAGCTATGAAGATTATCATGGTTTTCATTAATAAGGATGATGTATAGATGGCCAGTCTTATTGAGCTTACTAGTTTAGTTCCTGTGTGCAGGGTTTCGACTTTAGGGTTTTTTTGGCAATGCTTTGTTAGTATGGGCTAAGACCTTTTTGTTTGTTTCCCTTGTAAATATATGGCATTTAAAGATGTATATGGGGTTCTATTAGGTTTTCCACTTAATCTTTAAGTTTTCTAGATAGATACAATTGCATCTTGCTCTTTGTATGAACAAATTTGTAAATTTATATAAATACATAGTATTTTCACTATTCTACTCCTTATGTGTGGAAAATTACCCTCGAAACTCTTTTGGCATTTCTATTTTCACTACTGAAGAATTTTTGTAGTATATTTTTGGTGAATTTAAAAGTTTCTACATTGACAACATACTGAAATAGAGAAGGGCTAGAAAGCATTATAAAACATGAAACTCAAATATGTACAATCGAGGAAACATAATTTAGTATCATTAGTAAGGATATTACTCATCAGTTAACAATCAATCCCAAACTAACATTAACAAGGGTACAAAAATTTAGATCATTATTTCATTAATCTAAATCATTAAAAGATTGAAAGAGGATTTTAAAAATAAATTCTAAGAACACATGGTTCAAATTCTGGCATTAAGTATAAAAATTAACCGGTTAAATTGAATAAACAAGAAAGAGAATTATCAAAGCAAGTTAGCAATTAGACTATTAGGATTTTTTGTCAAAAACTAACAATGTAAATACATGTTGTCATCTAGTAAACTTAGGCTAATGGATAGGAAACTAATTCCCCAAAATGTTAGCCCCTTCAGAAAATTAAGGTAGAATAACCTCAAACACATTCTCCTTAGGTTTCATGAAAAAATAAAAGAATATGGTTAAGTATCATTGTAAAGTAGATTTTTAATTATTTGATCATTTTCTAATTATTTGATTACCTTGAATTCCATTGGAAAATTGCAAGATCGAAAATCTAACACAATTAGACTTTAATTTAGCCTTTTATTATTAACTTGTTAGGGGCAACACTAAACATGGGTACTAATTTGTATAAGAAACCAAGTTTGAAAATACATTATATGATGATTTAGAGGATGGATTATTAATAAGGAATCCCTTTATTTTACCTAGATTGTGAGCTTGTTAACTATGATTTGGAAGCTAACTACTAACCTTTTTGGGAAATTAGCTATCATTTTTTTTGTAGAATTTCATCCATATCTCTCAAATTAGGTAAACATTTGGTTCTTAGGATAAGGATTTCCACTTTTCATCCTCTCAAGGAAGTTTTTTTAGTATGACTCAAACACATATATCAAAAAGAGATTTTGTAAACTAGGGTATGATCCTTTAAAAATGTATAATATAGGACTTTGGTCCTAGGCCAGGCTGGAGGTTTCTAACTCTATTCTTTCCTACCAATGCCCATTTGAATGGAGAAAATTTGTAAGTTATTTTATTCATTATATTATAATACAAGGCTTCGGTCATTTACACACACACACATAACACTCAGTGAAATGAAAACTTGAACCTTGTTATTAAATCAAAACCTTATCTTTTCAAAATCAAACAAATTATGAAACTACAATTGTTGTCATGTATGTTTCACTTTGTGTTGGATTTGGGGTTGACTTAGTATGTTGACCAGAGGCCTAAGAGTTACTATTTATTTATGCTTTGATCTTTGAGATATGGATCAATGTTTATTATTTGGTCACGATCTTTTATTTTCAACCATTGTGATGTATTTATGTATTTCTATAATGAGTTTTGATCAGTTGTTTGTTAGTGCTTTCTAGTTGTTTGTTTAGGACTAAGGTGAATGGTGTGATTTTTTTGGTGTAACCTTTGAGTTTCGATCAATTATCCTTTGGTCTTTCTATTTGCTTGTATATGGTTGAGGTGATTATTGTCAGTTTCTTGTTATAACCTTTGAGTTTTTGATCAATTATCTTTTGGTGCTTTCTAGTTGCTTATATAAGGATTGAGGTGAATATTGTGATTTTATGAATTGTACTTTTCATTAGCTTAGGGTAGGTTATCTATGTGTATGTTGGGAAGTGGCTCACAATGGAAGCCTAAGCCCTAAAGAGGTTCCTTGGGTAACCCATTGTAAGTTGTTTTAATAAGTGAGAACATTTCATTAAATGGATTTCAAATAAATTACTAAGAGTTAGTGTTTTCCTCACCCATGCATTCAGTGCTAGTATAGGCTAGGATGGGAGTAGAGAGGATACTTGGTTGCAACCTTGCCATACTAGTATGCATTGTCTATACGAAAGGATATTGATGCCACATAAAGATACTAGGGGGCTAGAGTCTAGAGGCTACTAGGGTAACCTTAGAGTTGACTCATGCCATGACACTTGCCCACTTACATAGTATATTTCCTATGTGTCTTTGTTGCCTCTAGGATTAGATGATACTTGTGTCTTGATACCCTTTGAGATAGTTTTCTATCAAGTTTTCCTTGACCTAGATATTGGTTATGACTTTTGTGGTTTTATATCCATATGGGACTTGAGATTATCTCCTCAGCATGGTGGGAGTGGGCCATTTAGGTTCCACAAGGCCAGGTGGTATTTTTTCTTATACCATTGAGATAGTTGGATGTAATTGATGGATGTACTTGTGTAGTTTTTCCTTTCATTATGATCTTATGTTTTTGTTTGGATGGTTATATTATATTGTACTGTACTTGAATAATCAAAGATCTTATGAGATGATGTATTATATTCAATATGTATAGTATTTGAGTTTTTCATACCCTGCAACTTGTACATTGGATGATTATGCATTTTGGTTATGCCAAGTGACATCTTATTTAATTGAATTCATAATTGTTATTATATTATGATCAATGTGGATTTTGGTTATGTATTAGATTTTGTATTAATGATAACTCATGTATGTGATTCAACATTATGTAACCCTTAAGAGATGTAATCTATTTTTAGTGACATGAAGTATCCATCTATCTTTCCCATAACTGCTACATTACACCCAGCCATGAAGGAAACTAACATCTTTTAGTGTCAATATTACACTTATAGGTAGAGTGGAAAATGAAAGCAATACTTCTACCCTTCTTGTTTGTCCACATTGGGCACCCACACTGGAAGGTAAGCTTCCAAAATAATAAAAATAACATAAAATAAATGCAAAAGGAAGAATGACACGGTCTTCACAATCTACTCCCTCATACATCCTATCAAGGCTCCATAATAAACATCATAGATGACATCACTTCCAAATCATAGGACTAGCATTATCAAAAATACACACACCCTAGCCATCTCAAGATCAAAGAAATCTTGAAAACAAGTCATAATTCTCAAATCAAAGTCCAAAAAGGAGATACAAAACCAAAATAAAAGTGAACAAGAGTCACGATAAATAGGTCACATAAGAAATTGGTGGCTTGGTGGTCATAAACAATGTAAAATTTTAAGCTAGTCTTTCATCATATCCAAGTTCATGAAATTGAACGTAATAAAATAAAAACCCAATTCACTTAAAGCACACTAACTATCACTAGTCACCAAGAGGGAGTAGATGTTTGAACATAACCAAAATTTTCATGCATCACATGAAATTTATTTTGATAATCAGACATTTCTAAATGCATAATGGAACATGCAATACTTTTGTAATGAAATCCATGTTCTTCCTACTTATTATATTAGGTTAATCAATGAACCTCATGAATCTAGCATAAAATAGAAATAGATTCTTGCACCACATGTGCATCACATGTCATTTACATAATAAAAAGATATTTTTTAGTGCTATCACAAGCCAAATCTTCATTTGGTAGGCTCTCATAGCCTAGTGCAAAATTCAACCATTCTTTGACTATCTCAATAGTTTAATTTTAATACTTCAATATGCATATTATACCATCATATGGTTTTAAGTAAATATAATCATAACATATAAGGTACACAATTTACCAGTCATTCCATAAACTTCCCATTTTTGAAAATCTTTAAAAGAATGCAATTTTAACTTAAGATCATGACATGCATAAGAAACATCATATCCTTCTATGTCAAAAGTAATCATAGCTAAGAGGCACAACATGCAATCTATGTCATCAACTCATACAACATAAAGTAAACTAGTTGACTTATAGTTGTGTGTCTAGCATAGTGAACTCAAGACCTAAGTGTGGAACCAAGAGCTCTAATACCATATGTAAGGACCGCCCCTGCAAAACCAATGCCACATCAACATTCTCCATAAAATGCAAAAAATTTAACGAGAGTCAAGTCCTTTGGATATTGAGCAGTCAACATTAGTTGATTTACATAAACTATCATTAGCTTTAACTAAAATGATATATATACATATATGCTCAAGTTCAAAAGAAATCAAAATTTCATTGCCAGATTACCAATATCGAATAATGGATACCAGATAGTTTAACCATGACGACCAAGTTGAAATGAGCTCTAGAACTTGTCTAAGAACACAAAGGCAAGGATATTGTAGGATTCAGGTCATAAATAGATTGACTATGTATCAAACTGAATTCTCTTACATAATAAATGGTGCTTCAAAATTATGAGGTACCAGCTTGTCCAAAGATTAACACTAATATCAATCATTCCCTAAATTATAGTTGTTGTTTTTTTTCAATAATTAAATTGTAAGTTTTGTCAATGGTTTTAAGTGCCAAAGCGAAAAGAATGGGATTTAAAGTTTGGTTTAACATGGTAAGTTATGAGAGCATCAAGTAAAACATGACAAGTTTGAGTATGTGGAAAAACAAAGCAAGAAGCAACATATAAGTGCTGGAGTACTAAAGTTTTAATGATTAGTACAAAGCACATTTCAGCCTATCAAATTACTAATAGAACCATTTATTGTGAAAAGTAGAAATGGTGAAATTAGTACCACTTTCAATTGAAAAACTAGTAGTGCTTTAGGAGCAATGTTTGAATGAGTAATTTCTCCTTCAAAAGAATTGTAAAAGCATCATTATTAGGTAAAGTTTTGGAAGTCATAAATAATTCTAGAAAAGTCTATTTGTGTTTTGTCTGCTAATTTAGATGTTTTCTGAAATGATCTAAGACTTCTATAAATAGAAGCATCATGTAATGTAATTGATATGGACAAAATGATTATTGAAATATATTACTGCCATAGCAGATTGAATATTTTTTTCATTTTTGTTTATTTTGTCCAGTCAGCTTTCTTGATCATCTCCAGCTCACACACCTCCTCCTTTTACCTTATACCCCCTCCATCGATGAAATCATTCTCTTTTATCTACCCTCTTCTGAGATGCATTTGCAATGGAGAAACAAAAAAGGGCAAGCACCCCTTTTTTTAATAAAAGACAATCCTACCATTATAACTGACGCAACTGATTCGATTTGATGCATTTGTCCAAACAACTCTGCATTTTTCTTTAATAATTAATAAATTTTCTAATGAAAATTTTAAACAAAATCTTTGTGGCATGATTTTTTCAATTTCGTTAGGTTTATGAACAAATGGGTTGTGACACTACTGGAGGCATCAGTGAATTCCGGCCACCCTTAAACATCACACACTAAGGAAGAAATTAAGTTTGAAAAAAATAAGTCAACTTTGACTATTTAGCACTTTTAGACTAGAAATGAAGCTTAGAGTGTGATGTTTAAGCCATCAGATGAATTCCTTGATACCTAAAGACCTTATTCATGATGCAAAGAAGCTTAGAGTATGATGTTTAAGCCATCAGATAAATTCCTTGATACCTAAAGACTTTATTCATGATCCAAAGGATTATTCTAACAAGAACTGCTCCCTTGAAGGTATTTTTAGTTTCTTTTTAAAAAAGTCTTTAACATATTCTAATATAAATGATTATATTCGTGTGATTTCTATGGTAACGTGGCAAAATATTTCTATGGTAAGTGGAAAAGCTATTGTTGGAATTTCAGGCTACAGGCACCCATTTCTAATCTTTTTCAAACAATAGTAATGTTCTAAATAGTGTATATATAAAAATGGTTGTCCTTTGAAGGTTTTCTTTTGCTTCTTTCACTAAAAAAATTTCAGGTTGTAAGCTATAGTTATAGCTTAGGAACTGTTGAAGTAATGAAGTAAAAAGTAGATATAAAAATGGTTGTTCTTCAGAAGTTTTCTTCTTACTTCTTTCACTCCTTAAATTTTTAGTCAAAGGCCAATTGACCGTTAAAACTTGGAAGTATGCACAAAATATGTTAAAAGTACTGATATTTTCATTAAAAATGTGAAGAAATGAAGTTATAAATTGCATATTTATATTTTTCTGATTTATAATTATAAAGAATTATTTTGCTATGAACAATTCAGGTGGCTTCATTAGCATTCCGAGTGAGGATATAGATAACACGATGTCCTTGAGGAGGCATATATTGGAAGAGGGAAAGGAAGATGTGGGAATGGAATATGTGCTTATACACAATGACACTGAAATTAATCATCCAGAGAAGAGGGCCAAAGCTAGAAAGATGCATCTATTGGAGACATCGGTGAATTCTTTAATATCTAAAGACCATAATTGCGATGAAGAGGATGGTGCCATAGGGGACAGTTGTAAAGATGACTCTAACAATAATTGCTCCTCTGGAGGTAGTTTTGTAAGTTAATATTTTTTTCAAAAAACATTAAGCTATTGTGTTATACATGATTAAATCCATGGGAAGGTCTATGGTGATTTACATAACTATCTATGATAAGGGGAAAAGCTTTCCTTGGAAAATAAGGATACAAGAACACTAGTCTTATATTTTCTCGTACAAACTATATTAATAACTAAAGATACATATTTATAAAAATGAGAATCTTTTAGAGTTTTCTTTTACTTCTTTCTTTCTTTCATTGCATAAGTTTCTTGGCCATCAGTTGTAGTTATGTCTTAAGAACAATTGAATTGTTAAAAATATGCACAAATTTGTCATATATATTGAAAGTTTCCATATTGTAAAAATATGGAGAAATAAAGATATAAATAATATATTTACATTCTGCTGATTCGATAATTAAAAATAATAATTTTTCTATGAACTATTTAGATGGCTAGACAAGCATTTCAAATGAAGACATTTTTCTGATTTGATAATAAAAAATAGCAATTTTACCCTAACTATTCAAATGGGTCAAGAAGCATTCCAATGAAGATGTAAAAAGTAATCTCCCAATGAAGAAGGTAAAATGTTGCCTTCCACGTGCACAACATTTATTAAGTGTAATCTTAGGTTTGAATATTTCTTCAAAATCTTAAAGATAATTTTAAATTTGAGTCATTGTTCTCATTATGATTTAGCTATATGTTATGATTATTTTGATTAATGATTATTAATGTTATTGGATGAGGGTTATCTATTTTTTTTAAATAATGAATTAGAAAATTATTGAGCCGTAAAGGATGGCTAGCCAATATTTGTCTTTTCCAAAAAAATAAATAAATTATAAACTAGCACTTGTACTTTTGAAGGGTGCACCAATCAAATGATGTCACTAAGTGCTGGCATGGAAGTTTTGCAACATTTTGTGTGCGAAGTAAAATATTGGTAAGATTATTTGTATTTTTATTATTTTCTCTTCCTTGGTACTAATGAAATACACATTGTTAGACTTTTCCTTCATTGAGGTTCATCTTGTCGTTTCAAGAATTTATTTTCTTTGCAAGTTTTACCAATATCTTTGCACCCTTTTCATCCATAGTGAATTTTATAGGGTCTTCGTTAAATGGGTTGTGCTTTTATTATCCTCCTTTAAAATAATGGGTAAAACATGAACATTGACATTGTTATTAATGAAGAACAGACTACTGTAGTAGTTTCCATCATTATATCATACATGAAGTGTGGGAGCATTTGATCTATCAAATTTTTAGATATAATGTAATGCCTACCCCTAGTTTACTTTTAATGTTTTATTGTCGTATTCTTTTAGGCCAACTTTATGGTTATGTTTTATGACTAATGGTACTTGATTACCAGATTTCATTCCATGCTATTTCATACTTAGTTTATATATTTGATGAGCTACTTGATACTCAATTATTCTATGAGTTCATTATTAGTCTTTCGATGATGATATATATGTTCATAGAGTGATTTTAGTTATTTTATGGTGATAGTTAGATGGATGATTTGTATGCAGTTTTCATGGTTACCTACCCCATATGTGCATGTGTTTGGTGTACATGCATATTTTACTTTATGGTTGACATTTTTGATGTGGTTGAGGGATGGAGTCATAGTCATCTACGAGTTGAGATTTACATGATGCGCCACTCCCCATCGTTGTCTATTTAGTGTATATTTATATGTATATGTATATGCTTAGCTTTTATGCAGATTGCAAATGCCAAGCATCAACTTCCCTAAATTGTTAGGATGAGTGTGCCCTATCGTAGTATCTCAATGGTAAAAGATGGGAGATAGTTCTTAAGTCCAAATCCTAACTCTAAGACAATTTTCCAATAAATTAGGACAAGTATATGAGTTATTTACCCTTTTGAATTTGTCAAGTGATGTGAATCTAAGATTTTGACCCTTTGAGTCTGATTTAGTACTTTATCTTTAAAATGAGTTTCCTTATTTGGTTTTGTGGGTCTATTGTGATTTTCAATTATAATTAAATCAAATAAAAAATTATTAAATGATTTAATTTAACCAAAAAATTATATTAAAAGAACCAATTTTTAATTATATTAAATTAATTAATTAAATAGAAGAAATAAATTTAAAAGATTTAATTAAAGTTCTAATTTTAGTATAATTATATTTATTTAATTTAATAATAATTTATTTAGTACTTTCATTTTAATAATAAATTCACAATATTATTATTAGTTAAATTAATAAATATATAATTAAAGGTGTCTTATAATTTAATAAAAGAGAGTATAAATTTAATAAAGTTTATTTTAATCAAAATATAAAAATAGTGGTGTGTAGACAGCCTAGGCTTTTCTGGCAAAGCTTGCTTGACAAACTTTGACAAAGGGTCAATAATTGGACTCACAGGTGGCTCTCTACTGTTGGTAGGGTGAAACTCCTTCAATCTGTAATTCAAGCTCTTCCCATATACAGAAGCATGGTTCAGCCCACCCTAGTGTATTTTCTTAAAGAATTTGATGCCCTCTGTCACCAATTTCTTTGGAGTGGCAATTTGCAACATATCAAATGGAGCCTCATCAATTGGGATATTATTTGTAGGCCAAAAAAGGAAGGAGGCCTTGGCCTTCGATCTGCTATCTTGTGCAGTCAAGCTCTTGCTGCCAAGCTCTATTGGCATTGGTGTACTAGTCAGTCTTAGCTTTGGGCCCGTATCCTACCACACAAGTATTTACCTAGTGTTGAACCTTCAGAAGTTTCTAGGTTTTCTCTTGAGGTAAGAGGCTCTATGGTGTGGCATACCCTGAAGATTGGTGCTCACCTGGTGAAGAGAAGTTTATTTTGGATCTGCAATAGAGGCACTAAGGCTCTATTTTGGAGTGATTCTTGGAATGGACATCCTCCTCTCCTTTCCTCTCATCCTCACTTGCAAGCACTTTTTGATTCTTTCCGTTCTATTGGATGGAATAAGGTAGCTCATTATAAGGAGGCTTTTAACCTAGGCCTTGCTATGGGTTATAGTTGGAAGAATTTTTCTGATTGGCCTTTGGGTGGCTCACTGGGGGATCGGCTGGAACTATCTCAGATATTGGCTTCTAGGGAGTGTAGCTCAATGCAGGAACCTGATGTTTTGGCTTGGGGAGGTGCTTCTTCTGGCAAGTATTATGTTTCTTCTGGGTACCTTGCACTGACAAAGCAACTTTTTAGTGAGGTGGAGGTCTCTTGGTGGAAGAAAGTTTGGAATAGTTTTTCATGGCCTAAGTGCAACTTTTTCCTCTGGATTTTGGTTTACAATTGTTGTCTTACTTTGGATAATCCCTACAAGTGAGGCTTCCAGGGGCCTTCCATCTATGTTTTCTACTGCAATAGTGAAGAGACTATATCTCACCTTTTTTTCCAGTGCCCCTTTGCCAAACAGATTTGGCACCTCTGGTGGAGTGTGTGGGGATGCACATGCTGGCATGTGTCCTCTTTGTCTGAATTCTGGGACTATTTGGGCCATTCCCCTTCCAAGACTTCTTTTCTTCAAGTTTCTTGGACTATCAGCCCTTCCCTTATTTTATGGCATGTTTGGCTTGAGAGGAATAGAAGGATCTTTCATGATTTACAGTTTGAGATCAGGCACCTATGGGGGAGAATTGTTAATTCTCTTAAGGGAACACTCCTTGCTAAATGTGACATCGGTGGGGGTTTGGATCCTATTGATGCTGGTATTTACTCTCGCCTCTCCTTTCCTTTTTAGGCTCTCCCTCGATCCCCCACACCCGCTCTAGGAATAGAGCTAAGCAACACCCTTAGTGAGTTAATGGTTAGGGACGTTGGTCTCCTCTTGAGGTGGGCACTCTTAAAATCAACACTAATGGTTCTTCTCAAGGAAATCCTAGTCCGGCTGGTATTGGGGGAGTTGGACGTGATAGTTCTAGTGATATCCAGTTTCTGTTTTCTATATACAAGGGTTTCCATAATAATAACCTCATGGAAGCCTTGACTATCTTTGTTGTAGTGGAACAGTGTTGTCTACGTGGTTGGAAAAGAATTATCTGTGAGACATATTCGCAGGTGGTTGTGAACTTATTGCATAATAGGAACCTTGTGTATGTGGATTGGCATTTGGCTCTAGTTATTCAGCAGATCATTCAGTTATGCAGTTCTCTAGATTCTATGTCCTTTATGCATATCCTCGTGAGTGGAATGGTGTGGCTGATTGTCTGGCTAAATGGGCCTCTGAGCAGGGGTTGACTTGGAACATTCTTGATCCTAGGATGCTTCCCCTTATTTTATCTCAGATGCTGGATCAACTTGTGGACTAGGACAAAGCTATGTAGTTCTCTTTGTTTCTTGTGTTGTTCAGCTCTCTTTGATATTCAATAAAAATTTTACCCCTCCTTTAGTAAAAAAAATAAAAAATAAAAATAGTTTGCATATAAAATTAAAATAAAATTAAATAATTAAGAAAAGGACACCTTTGAGAAGAAAAATTCTCCTGCTCCAGCTTTATCTTTGCAGAGATTTAAAATGTTGCAAATTAAATGGCTCAGATAAGAAACAATTGCTTGATATAGCATAGAACAAAGAACATAAACATATTGCATGATCATGCATTCTCTACGATCTGAAACATTGATTCAAATACTTATACACAATATTTTCTAGAAATCTATAAATGAATCAGATATAATGGTTTAGAAGCTCCAAAATTTTAGGAAATGACAAAAATATCCTTCAAGATGATTTCTTTTCTTGGCTCTCTCAAAGAGAGATTTAAAGATTTTATAAATAAAGATTTTCCATGTATACTTACATTTCTTTAGGATTAGTAGAACTATTATCATCTTCTAGTGGCAAGAATGTACCAAAACATTTATTATCTTTGCTTTGTAATGTAGCATTGAAAGATTGAATGGTCCTACACCATTCTTGTGTATTTGAAGAGTTGAGATACTCTAATTTGTTTGATAGATTGTGATGCCCCCAAATCATAAAGGGTTATTCAAACTGATAGTCTTCCTTAGAACTTCCTTTCCATTTCTATCACATAAAGAAAGGTCGATGTGAAATTGGGATACCTAAATAAAGATGGGCAAGAAAAATGAATAACAACAAGATACCTATTGTTAACATCTCAATGCAATTTTTGAAAGAGATTTGATTATTTTCAGATTATCAAACTAAAAAATGTAGCCAGGAGAACAAAAAAAGAACAAAGAGTTGTAAGATGGTGGCTAGAATAATATTTCTTCTTTTATGTGAGTGGTTGTGTGAAGGAGAAAAAAAGCTCTAGATTGTAATCCCATATATATATATATATATATATATATATATATATACCTCACCATTCTCATAGTAATCAATATAAAACTTCTCAACATGAACTTCGATTTGAAAACTGGGAATTGGTTTAGACAAAATCCCATTTGGAGTAAGCACATCCCCCATCATAAAATTCAAGCCTTGAGGAATTGTAACTGAACCCGGGTAGCCCCCCATAGAACTTAGAGCTGCCCCTACCATTATAAGCAAAAGAGCTTCATGTACACCAATAGGTGTAACCCTATCAGCAAGCCCTTTGAATCCATATAGACCTGATTCGCTGAAGAATGCAAGCCTCAAATTTTGAAAACAAAAGATCATATTATCCATGGAATAAGATAAAAAACATTGGATGAATGTTATGCGATCATTTCTTCCAAATAATCACAATTAGCTTACCTCATATCCTGAACCCATCAGAAGAACACCAAGGTCTTGAATATGAGTTCTGGGAAGTGCTTCTGTAACTTCTACTTTTAGGATGGTGGATCCAGACTTCATGAATGCTAAGGAGAAGGCTATAAATATCCTGGGGAACCCTAATGCAAGGGTTGGTAAATGCCATTGTATGACTATAGAATGGAACAATAGACTCTTCCTAGAATTGTAGTGACAGTTACTAGTTTTTATTAAGTTTTGAAGTGAATAGAGAAGTATTTGTGGATTTTATTAGATGGAATAGTATGTATAGTGTTAATTCTTCCTTGTGAAAGCATTGAATTAGATCTTTTCAAAATTCTCAAGTGCTTTGTTTAATTCTTTATAAGTAGACTATGTTCCCCATCTAGTATGTATGATGTCATTATCATGACATTATAATTTGGAGGCATGGAATCTTAATGTAATTCTAGAAAAAGTAGAATGAAAATTTTTAAGATAGACAACATGCAAGCATCCCCTCATAATAAAGACAACACCTTGAATAAAATTTGACATTGAAGAATCCCTCATTTTGGTAAAGATCATTAGAAAACTATAAGAGACATGAAATTTCCAAAGTTCATGATAGTTCTAGTGAATGATTTTGGATATAATGATGTAACTTTTTTCAGCATCAATAGTTTGGATCAAACTCACATTCTTTCTCAAATGCTGATGCTGGAAAACACTAAACAGTTATATCTAGAAGCATTTGTCAATACCATAAAACTATCCTTGCTTCCTCTATAGGCTGTATTCTGGATGCTTGTATGAAATCTCTTTCTTGAAGCATATAAGGGAAAAAGTAGCTATAAGTTATATATTAACTGTGGCATGGATTCCTTGTAGCACGGAACTTTTCAAAGATTTTCTTAATTGATGTCTTTAAGGATGTGAAAAAATTAAAAATAGACCATGACTAGAATGACCCACTGCCAATCACAATAGATAAAGAGTGTAAGTAAATCAAAATTTTCAAACCTGAACTAAGTCTTTCAACCATTCAACCTCTGAGCTAAGATCTTTCAATGCCAAACATTAATACCTAACTCATTTAAACACATAATGAAAATAACATCATATGAGGAGTACATTACCACATTAGTGGATTAATTTCTACTGCCTAATGATCTACATGTTGCCCGACATTGAAGCTATTAGTACAAATCAAGGAGCTATTAATATTATTATCTAGGAGAGAAAATCAAATAAAAATAGAAAATGATTATCTTAACTTACCATGTATGGCTACGCAATGAATTTTTCCAAAGCATTTTCTAGCCTTAATTTTGACATAAATTCCCACCAAAAATAATGCAAACACAGCTCCACCAACTACTCTGCATGCTATGGTTATTGCCAGTTTTTTTGCCCTGCCTACAGAATAGAACACTTTGCCTTTCATAATATTCCCAACAATAGGTTAATTTTCAGAATTACGGGTATCTTAATTTGATATAAAGGAAACCTAATTAAAAACACACCTTTGTTTCATGTCAGGAAACTTACTTCCATTTTTGTTAAATGCTTATTTAAAAGTAAAGTGATTGAATAATATACAAATGGTAAATGGGCATTCATTGGTGGAAACAAAGTAAAGCATTAAATTACTCTTCGTGAACCAGGCTTTAAAGGAATGCATAGGATTATAAGATCATTTGTCAAACCCAAAATAAAGAGTAGTATGACAAATACTAGTGCTTAAAGATCTCTGTCTTTCATAGTCTATATTATTAGAAAATTATCTCTCAGTAATATACTATATAGAGTGTTTGAATTGAGTAGTCTTGAATAACTCTGAAGAGCACTCAAGTATAATGACAAACCAGCCAAAAGGGTGTTGTACATAACAAACATAAGTAGACTATGCCACTGTGAAAACAAGAATTAACATGGCTGAAGTTCTAAACATAGAAAAATTAGAGAAAAGACACTAAATACAAATTAATAATGAAAGATGAATCATCGTACAACTGAAATTATAGTTCATATAGTTTTGGCTTGTCTAAAACAATGCAGAAGATTAAGCAATCTAACACATAGAGAGCAGCTCAAGAGTTTTCTATAAAGCTAAAATCAAGACAAATAACTATTTGAATTTTGACTACAATACACGAACCCAATCTTATTCAGTGCTTCATCACAATATTTCTCCAAAGTAGAAAAATTAAAATAGGTAGCCTAGATAACATAAAAGAAAAAAATTAGAAGGTACAGGCTGGGTGCACATATGGTAAAAATCAAAGTGAACCCCAATGTTTTATTCAATAGCCCAATTACTAAATCAGTCAGTTCCAACTTCCACATATCAATGAATTTTCACCATCAAAAGCATCACAGTTTAGGAGAGGGGTAAGGTTTCAAGTATTTGTCAAACAGTCTTATCTATCCACATTGAGGTGAGCATGTCATATTTATAGCCAATTCTTTCTGCTAGCATTAATATTTGGAGCTGTTTGAATACATGTTTTTGCAACATCGATAGGAAAAATAGCTGAGAAAAGGGAATTGTTACATTAAGTACCATGGTACATTCATAAAGAAAAACAACATCAAACATACCTTTCTTCTTGTGGCATTCTAGAATGAATGCAAATTGATGGAAGGTTGCACTCTACAGGAAGCTTGTTCAACTTTGTAGCTTTGTTAACACTCTTGACAAATATTACAACTTGATTCAAGTCTAGTGCATCAAGCAGTTCATTTAGCTTCTAGTTTTTCTCCAGCTCGCTTAGTTTGATGTAGTGCTGGAAGAATCTTAGGACATAAATACCAAACACAACAAAAGAGAGAATTGTTACTATTTTATTAGACATTAATAAACTCAAATAAATTCAACATATATCTCCATAGGTTGTAAACGAAAACAAATGTGTCTAACATTAGGTGGTGTGATTGCCATCAAGAGCCAATAGTGCTACAATAATCCACCTCATATTTGTACCACTAAAAAGAACTAAACATAGCTAGTGTAATTATCATCAAAAATTCTAGAGGTCAAGACATGATTTGTGCCCTCGAAGAATGGTTTATCTAGTGAACCTATCAAGATAATTATAGAGAAACTAAAGAGGGCACTTATATCTGCAACAAATGAGGTTGTCATATGAAACTTTATTCACAAAGCTAAAGAAAATCTAGTTAGAAGATGGAAATATGAGTTAAGCTGTGACTATCCATTTGAGTTAGGTGACAATGAGATGCTGCAAAATATACCAAATTAGAGTTACCAATAAATAATGTTTTCAATTCACACAAGTATATTTATTAATTACAATTTATAGACTTATTGTGCCAAAAGTGGGTAAGTGCACAAAGTTGTGGTGCCAAAAGGGGGATATAAGTGGACACCTTTTTCCTGAAATCAGCAAATTATGGACTTCAACAAGAATTTGAAGATAGTTACGCTCAAAATTTTAAGATATTACAAAAACAAAAGTTGTAGTCCTTTGAATCTAGTTTCTAAACTACTAATTTTTTTTCAAAATGGTTTAGTTTTAGGTCCTCAAAAGAGGGGGCCACAGAAAGTGGTACTGTTTATTCCAAAAAAACATAACATAGTACAAAGTGTGGCCCCCCTAAAATTTTAACTTTTTTTATGAAATTCTTTAATCGCTCTGGTCAAAAGTTACCTAACACTATGTAGTTTATCCTAGATTTTTCGGGTAATTTTATAATGTGTATTTTTTTTTAATGAATTTTTAAATTAGACCCATCCCAAAAATGTGAAATATCTGTATGTTCCCCCTAGAAATGATTGAAAACTAATCTAAAATCAAAAATTCTTTTTTTAAAAGTGTGTAGAATGGAGTCTAGTTTCTAAAAAACTAAGTTGTTACAAAATTCGATGAATGAGCTAAAATCTACAGCCCAATTAGTACATGGTGGTTTTTGAGAAAAAATGAACATACATTCAAAAGAAATTATAGATGAAAGACTTAAAATAGTTCAAATTAAAAATAAATTATATGGTTAGATAGCTAACACAGAGACCTATAATGTTATGTACCCTGATCTTATCGTTACCCAACCACGAAGAATCTTGAAGGGGAGCACACAAGAAAAATTAATCATTTTTTGTATGTTTGCTGGAAAACACATCTCAGACCTGTTTATAAACTCCAAACCTTTGGGTTGGATCTCCAAGGCAAAACCAAGCCTTAGGCTTGGTTTTAATGCAAAGCTTTGAATAGCGTGTGCGCCCTATAGCGCGCACACCCTATTAAAATGCTATTGAATTCGAGGTAGTGCGCACATGCTATAGTGCGCACGCACTATTGAGACCTAAATTGCAAACCAAAACCAAGAGAGAGCTAGGGGGGTGGGGCGAGGGAATGGCTATTTGTGTGTGTGAGAGAGATAGAGAGAAAGTAGGGGATGGGAGAGGGGAGAGAGGAAGTGAGAAAGAGTAGGGGTGGCAGAGAGAGTATAGGATAGGAGATAGAGGAAATGTGAGAGAGTAGGGGTGGCAAAGAGAGTATAAGATGCAAGAGATAGGAAGTGTGAGAGAGAGAGTAGAGGTGGCAAAGAGAGAGTATGGGATGGGGGAGAGAGATTGAAAGTAGGGGATGGGAGAGAGAGGAAGTGTGAGAGAGAGTACAAGTTGGGAGAGAGAGATTGAGAGTAGGGGATGGGAGAGAGAGAGAGTAGGTGGTGGGAGATGGAGTGGGAGAGGAAGAGCGAGAGAGAGGAGGATGGGAGTGCATGTGTGTGAAAGAGAGAGAGTAGGAAATGGGAGAGGGGGAAGATAGAGTAGCTTGAGAGAGAGTAGGGGATGGAAGAGAGAGTAGGCAATGGGAGAGGGAGTGGGAGAGGGAGAGAGAGAGGGGGGATGGAAATGTGTGTAAGAGAGAAAGAGAGAGAGTGTGAAAATGTGAGAGAGGGTAGGGGGTAGCAGAGAGAGAGTAGAGAGGGAGAGTGTGTGTGTGTGTGTGTGTGAGAGAGAGAGAGAGAGAGAGACAGAGAGAGAGAGTGAGAGAGAGTGAGAGTGGCAGTGGGAGAGGGAGAGCGAGTGAGAGAAAAATTAGAGGATGGGAGAGGAGAGAGGGGGGATGGGTGTGTGTGAAAGAGAGAGAGTAGGGAATGAGAGAGGGGAGAGAGAGATAGAGAGAGTAGGGGATGGGATAGAAAGAGAGTAGGCAATGGCAGAGGGAGTGGGAGAGGGAGAGAGAGGGTGGATAGAAGAGAAAGAGATTAGGCAATGGTAGAGGGAGTGGGAGAGGGAGAGAGAGGGGGGATGGAAGTATGTGTAAGAGAGAAAGTAGGGGATGGGAGAGAGTGTGAGAGAGACTAGGGGTGGCAAAGAGAGAGAGTGAGAGTAGGGGATGAGAGAGAGAGGGAGAGAGAGAGAGAGATAGTAGGCGATGGGAGAGGGAGTGGGAGGGAGAGAGAGAGGGGGAATGGAAGTGTGTAAGAGAGATAGAGTTGGGGATGGGAGAGAGTAGGCAATGGGAGAGGGAGTGAGAGAGAGAGGGGGGGGAATGGGAATGTGTATAAGAGAGATAGAGTAGGGGATGGGAGAGAGTGTGAGACTTTGAGAGAGAGAGTAGGGGGTGGTAGAGAGAGCTTGTACAGGATGGGGGTGAGAGAGAGAGAGTAGGGGATGGAAGAGAGAGTGAGAGTAGGGGATGGGAGAGAGAAAGTAAAGAGGGAAAGAGAGTACTTGAGAGAGAGAGATAGTAGGTGGTGCAAGAGGGAGTGGGAGAGGGAGAGAGAGGGGGGATGGGAGTGTGTGTGACAAATCTAGAGAGTAGGGGATGGGAGAGGAGAGAGAGGGGGGGATGGGAGTGTGTGTCTATGAAAGAGAGAGAGTAAGGGATGGGAGAGGGGAGAGAGAGAGTAGGGGATGGGGGAGAGGGAGAGGGAGAGGGAGAGAGAGAGAGGGGAATGGGAATGTGTGTAAGAGAGACAGAGTAGGGGATGGGAGAGAGTGTGAGAGTGTGAGAGAGAGTAGGTGGTGGCAGAGAGAGCTCATATGGGATGGGAGAGAGAGAGTGTGAGATTAGGGGATGGGAGTGTGAGAGAGAGTAGGGGATGGGAGAGAGAGAGAGAGTGAGAGTAAGGGATGGGAGAGAGACAGAGTAGAGAGGGAGAGAGAGAACTTGAGAGAGAGAGATCTAGTAGGCGGTAGGAGAGGGAGAGGGAGAGAGATAGGGGGGATGGGAGTGTGCGTGATAGATGTAGAGAGTAAGGGGTGGGAGAGAAGAGAGTGGGCGGATAAGAGTGTGTTTTTTTGTGAAAGAGAGAGAGTGTGAGAGTGTGAGAGAGAGTAGGGGGTGGCAGAGAGAGAGTACGAGATGGGAGAGACAGAGTGAAAGGATGGGAGAGATAGAGTGAAAGGATGAGAGAGAGTGGGAGAGTAGGGGGCGGCAGAGAGAGAGAGTACGGGATGGGAGAGATAGAGTGAAAGGATGGGAGAGAGTGTGAGAGAGAGTAGGGGATGGGAGAGAGTGTGAGAGAGATTTGGGAATGGGAGAGAGAGAGAGAGTAAGAGTAGGGGATGGGAGAGACAGAGTAGAGAGGGAGAGAGAGAACTTGAGAGAGAGAAATAGTCGGTGACCTGGGAGAGGGAGTGGGAGAGGAGGAGAGATAAGGATGGGAGTGCGTATGAAAAATCTAGAGAGTAGGGGATGAGAGAGAAGAGAGAGGGGGGATGGGAGTGTGAGTGTGTGTGTGTGTTTCTGTGAAAGAGAGAGAGTAGGGGATAGGAGAGAGTGTGAGAGTGTGTGAGAGAGTAGAGGGTGGCAAAGAGAGAGTACGAGATGGGAGAGACAGAGTGAAAGGATGGGAAAGAGTGTGAGAGAGAGTAGGAGGTGACAGAGAGAGAGAGTACGAGATGAGAGAGATAGAGTGAAAGGATGAGAGAGAGTGTTAGAGAGAGTAGGGGATGGGAGAGAGCGTGAGAGAGAGTTGGGGATTGGAGAGAGAGAGAGAGTAAGAGTAGGGGATGGGAGAGAGAGAGAGAGAGAGTAGAGAGGGAGAGACAAGACAAATGCTCGTGGATGACAAGACCCTACAAAAATTCAATAAATATAATCACTTATAAATAACATTAGAAATTTTGAGATTAACTATTATAAACAACAACTAAAATGAAGAAAATTCTTTCATACCTCCGTCAGTGGCTGTGAGCTAGCCACAACTGCGGCCACTCCACTATCAACAGACTGTCGCAGATGAGGAGGTGTGTTCGATATCATGAGCTGCACGTCATACAATACACGTTATATCTAACATGAAACATGGAATAAATATAATCAAATGAATTAAATTAACATGAAACAACTGTACGTATGTGAAGCTCGTATGATGTCTCTGCTCTGCACCTGTGGTAAAGGTTGAGGGTCCTGTGGAGAACAGATGCACATGCATATTTTTTTGGGTCAATCCTTAATATGATTATGTAATAAATATATGTATCAATTAAAATGATTAAATTGATACATACCTTAGGACTCGTCAAAGGGACAAAAAATGGGCCTGGAGGATCACTGCTAGGCCCAGGAACACTTTGACCCTAAATTTTGAACAATGTCAATAAATCCTAATTAATTAATCATTCACTATACGTATGAAATGTGATCAAATTAGTAATTTACCTGTGTGTCAATGCCAAATGTCTCATTCAGGAACTGATCAGTGACAAGCCCATCATCTGCACCATCTCTGACATGAGTGCCAAATGTGCATAGGGATCCGCATGAAGTGCACATGTGACCACGACGTATAGAAGGCTTCCCCTCAACTAATGGGCTCATGGAATGGATGAGGGTCTATGTCAAAGCATTAATGGTCCCTAGAGTGTTGGCCTCTACATGCTCCTTCACAACTAAAGGAATAATCACATGCTCATGCTGTGGATGGACCACGGGTGCCCTAACTACATTAGGGTCATGACATGCTATGGGCCTCTCAAATGATGACCCCCCACCTCTACCCTTAGAGTCTAACATATCAAAATAATTGGGGATCTCCCCAAGGACAAACTCACAATATAATTTCTTACAAAAATACATGGGGACCTTGTGATTGTTGCAAGGAGGGGCATCAAAAACCATCCACCATCTATCCCAAAAATTATTTCTAATAGCATCATGTATGCACCAATGGATGGGGAATCATTTAGTACCCTCTTTAACAGTATTTTGCTCACCGGGTTTTCTAAATAATGCACATATACTACCTTTTGGTATTTCCTTTTTTTTAACATCTTCATATGACAATTTATTTGCATAAAATCTTTTTATTTCATCCCTCTTAGCCCACCAAATATCTAACTGACCACTAATTAAGGCTATCTAACTGTTAATGGATTCGAGGGATGATGCCAATTGAACCCTCATTGGATTGGTTTGTCCGAATTCTTTCAACCGAGCAATGATTCCTTCTAATTCAGTTTTGCCTCTCTCTATTTCATTTCTTAGATTTTCTTGTGTGCCTGGTGGAGGTCTTGCAATTGGTTCGGGTTGTGGAATTTGTTCTTCTTCTTGAGGAGGGTTTTGGTTTTGGGGTTCTTGAGGGTTTTGATGTTCTTGTGGATTTTCTGGTTGATTATGAACATTTCCTCATAAAAAATCAATTGAAATTCAAATAAATAAACAAATCTAAATGAAATTTGTAAAAACCCTACAAAAGAATATTAAAAACTTATAAAACAATATGAAAAATATATCAAAAAATGCAAAGTTAGGTTTATATCACTTACGGCATTGTCATGGGTGCGCTTGTGGTCTTGGATTTCATCGACAAGGAGGCATTTTGGCAAATGGTGGTGCAAATGTTGAGTCTTCAACTCGCGTACGCGCTGCTCACTGTAGGAGTAGAAGAAAATGGTAATGTAAATGATGGGGTGTGGGTTTGCAGCCCATCATACATACTTTTTTTTTTTTTAAAGCGCGTACGCGCTATAGCACGCACGCCCTATAGCGTGTGTGCGCTGTTTAAAATAGGAAAAAAAAAATTCGTTGTCACCTTTTTGGCACCACAACTCGGTGCATATGCCCAAGTATTAAATAAGAGAAACTAGTGAACAATATTCTGTTGTCTCTTGCACATAATATTAAGTTCTGGCTAAATTGATAAAAAAATTTGTTTAAATTTATTTACTACTAATTCGAGCATTTTATTTATCTATCCCAATTCCCAACCTTAAAGTAGATGGTCATTTAGCTCTTCCCACTGATATTTATTGTGCCCAGGTGACTGTGTACCTAATTACTATTAATTCTTTAGAAATAGACTTTCCCAACTCTTGCAATGCAGTCACCCATGCAAGGGAAACTCTAGACTTCTAATCCTGCATCGTATCCTAAGGATGGATCTCAAACACAGTGCTATCCAAGAAATTTTTTTCACAATGTTATGAACCATGGAAACTAAATATCTTTAAAAGTAGGCATTGTATGACTGGAAAACAAAATAGCCAAAAGGATATTGAGAATGAAATTTGGCATGAAGTGCAAGCTTTTTCAGTCTTTGTTTTTCTTTTCCAAACTTCAAATTTTTACTGTCCTTCATGCTATCATTAGCTTCATCTCCATATTTCTCTCCCATCTCCAGATCTTCAAAATCTCCATAGGCAGAGTCATCATCTTCATCACTCTCATCCATTGCTTCACCTCGGCGAGCAACCTTTGACCAGTCAGTAGTAACAAAGTGGTCACGAATGCTTTCAATTTACATCCTGATTTAACCAATCACTTAATTGTGAATCATCTACCTGTGGCTTAGTGTAGTCATCAGCATTAGGATCTTCAACATTGAGATGCAAATCATGTTTTTTCTGTCAAAGCACAAGCAAAAAAATATTAAGTCTATGATATAAATAATCACTTACAGAATATAAAACATGCAAAAAAAATAGCAAATGGTTTTCCATTGCACAATTTGCTTGCTCCATAGTAATTTTGACCCGATTGGAGGAAAATAATGAATGTGGGCAGGTTTCAATAAACAATGAAGCATTACAATACATATAAATATCATATCAGTCAACACAGTGTCTGAAGTGGGAATACCGATAAATCATCAAACACTTCCAAGTTGAACCTAGCTTATATTTGCACACCAAAACCTTGAATCTAGTAGCCATGAGAACAAGTTTTGGAGGGTAGAGAAAACTAGGACAAGCTATAGCTTCCAAAAAATTGTAGGAACAAAAATTTTAAGCGAGTGTATCCCCTTTTTGATTTTTCTGCATCAAACCTTTTCTCTACTACAATGCATGTTTTTGTATCTTGAATATTCACCAAAATGTTCTACATAAAAATTAGGGAAGCAATAACATGATATTAGTATCAATATTGTTAAGGAACAAGATAGCTAAATATTATCACCTAAAAGGTCAGGTATTTAAATATCATCACCTAAAACTTATGGAACTTTGGTGGTTATTAATTAGGTTTTACACTTGTTAGTTGTGCTTGTTATATATTATGTACTCTTGACTTCTTATCCTTTGGTTTCTTATTTGAGATTTGATAAGAGATCCCATGTAATAGGGAAGAATCCATATGGGAAACTTTTTCATTGCAAAATCCAAAATCCAAAGATGTTACTATTTTTTAACCTTAAGCTTTGCAACTTGATGTTTTATTGTTTCAAATTGCATTTATGTGCTACCCTACATTCTTAGTAATGGGGGTTTCATTTTAATTTATGAATAAGATTAGGATGAGAATCATTAAGATCTTTGAGTAATTTCATAGAAGATATCAATATAACTAAAGATGAATTCTATTCTTGATTAGTGTAAGAAATTGTTTTAGATTGTTCATTGTAGTTTGTGTTTTCTATTGCTATGGTTACTCATTGATGTGTGAATGCTCATATTCTTTTTGCCATGGTCTGTATTAATTGCTCAAAGAATGAGCATTATGAATTGTCCAACACTAATTTAGCATTGATTCATAATAGAATGCTCCATGTGCAGGGAATTCTAATTTTTGCTTCAGTTATGGTTACATTGGGATTGCAGATCATGTTAGAGTCTATTCGACAACTTGTTTCAAAGGTAAATTCCCCATTCAAGGATATACCTTTAAGAACAAGATATCTATTTTCCCCTAATGGTTTTCATGATGATTTGAACTTTTCATGAACATGGAAGATATATTATATGCTTTTTTGGTCACTTGTTTAGCTTTGTATCATATTACTGCAAATATAGTATATTTTATTGAACATAATTACAACCATAGATACAATTTTGTGCTCATGGTTTAAATCCTTTAAACAACATGGTTTTGCTAAGTTAAAATAATATTCAAGTGTTGGAGGCCATACGTATGTTCTTAAATACAACATCATCAGGTGAGTGTTAATATTTTGGATTATTAAACCCCCTTCACCATTTTTGAAGGAATTACATGGTATAAGTGGCTTGAGCTTTGGCTTTTTTTTTTTTCCAAAATTCTATAAGTGGATACAAATGAAAATACTCATAGAAATGTTTGATGTTGAGTTTTACTTGGCTTGATTTACATGGTTTTCCAGTGATGCAAAAGTGAACAAAATGAAGGCATACTTCCTTGTCCTAAAAGTTGAGTTTTATACTTTTTTATTCTGATCATTATTTTGGAGCTGTAAAATATTGAGCTTAAATCTGATATGGAGTATGCTTTTGTTCTGCACCAAATATTCTACTTTTTTTTTGCTCTTTTCCATCTATTCCATCATTAGTGTATTGTCTTTTAAATGAGCTACTTTTGCATATTACATATAAGTAATACTCTTACACCAACTTCATTCCTAAATTATGTAGAACTAAGGTGTATTGTTTGAAGGAGATAGGTGGTTTTGGGTTGTTAGAATTATGGTTTTAGTCACTGTTTTGAAGTTGGTCCTTGTAATCTATTGCTGGACTTTTACAAATGAGATAGTAAAGGCATATGCCCAAGATTATTTCTTTGATGTCATCACCAATTCAATTGGTCTCACTACTCCAATTCTTGGAAGTAAATTTTACTGGTGGATTGATCCAGATGGAGCAATAGTGGTAAGCACTTCTTTGACCTTTTACTTTACATTGTAACATAGGATACTTCACATTTTTATTTTCTACAATAATGCCTACGTAGTTAATAAAGCCAAATAATGTCTATATATGTGCTCCTAGCTAACTCGTATACCCCACATCAAACATAGAATATGTTTCCACTTTCCACTAATTAGTAGTTGTTTTAAAGAGTCCAAGTAGATGTGACCATTTGCATTACTTGATTCTGGAGATCTTATTTGCGTAGAACAGTATTGGGGTTTAATTTCCTCATTGATGAAAGTAACGACTATTGCAAGGCATATGTATGTATACAATGTATTTAGAACACATGAATGCAAATAATACTAGTTGGCTCCTTCAGGATTACCATATCTAACCTCTCTTTGTATGTAAATATAGGGATACAAACTTTTGTCTTTATAGATGGTAACACTGATAACAATCATTTAGAATTCTAGTGATTAATAATAGCTGCAGGCATGCACAATAAGGAAGAGAATGTTTTCTTTTGGAATCATCACAAAGGCATATGCCTTATTGATACTGTCAAAGCTTACATATTTTTGTCTCATTTCATTGTTGAAATTGACATTGTGCTACCCAATGATATGCCCTTGCAGGATGCTCATGACATTGGAGAAGCACTGAAGAAAAATTGGAATCTCTTCCTGACATAGAATGGGCTTTTGTGCATCTAGACTATGAATATTTTCACAGACCTGAGCATGGGAATGGAAATTCCTAGATGTATATGATAGGTTCTATACTTTAACTAACTTTCCTAGCATTTTTTGCCCTTTTTATAAACCTATTATGGTCAACCAGTACATTTCTTGCAACATTATATGTAACCACTATCAATGTTGTGTATGAAGCACATGCCATCAAAAAGATCTAAATGATTATTGACCAGGGCATAGACTTATTTAAGGAAGTTTTCAGAACTTTTCCCTATATGGGGAAAAGTAGTAAAATATTAACACTTAAGGCTTTCTTACTATGAAATTATATCGAATGAATACAAAATTATTATTTGCGTACCTACCCATAACAGAGGTATTCCCAACCTTAACATAATAGAGCTAATTCTTCATATAGATGGGAAAAACTTATTTAGTCTAAAAGGAAGAGCATAAAATACTATTGCAATTTTCTCATATCCTTACCATTTTGGCCATTACGTTAAGGATCTTTAATCATAGGAAGGAGGATAAGGGTGGTTATGGAAGAGGGGAATGGCTATGAATTCCTCACTAGGTACACCCACTCAAATGGATGGTAAAGGGCCACATGAGGCCACAAGGGATGGTATCCACTCTTGGGCATTAGCTAGAGGAATGATTGGATATGGATTTTTCACTAGGTACACCCACTTGTATGGATGGCAATGGCCACAGGAAACCAAGAGTGATGGCATTTTCTCTTGGACCTAGGGTAGATGATTGATTAAGGCTCCCTAATATGCCCCTTATCCTACCTCTCCCATAGTTGAACTCCATTAACAAATTCAATATTCCATATGATTAAATTAATTGTCCTAATCCTATTTGGAATGATATATGCTTTAATATTGCAAATAAGGAAGATCTATTTGTGGATTATGTGTCAAAGATTTCCTAAAATGTTGTAGGACCAAGTACATGATGTTACGCATTCTATTCTACTTCTTGTTCTACTTGGAATGTTTGATTCAGAGAAAATACTCAAGCATTTACAGAAAGGGGACATTACATACAACAGCCATATAAATCAAAGTCTTCCTAAGTAAGTAGCACTATGAAAAGTATACGAAAGCTTTCTATATAACATCAGCTACATGTGTAGTATAACATATCAGATCCAGAAGATGGATATGTGCAAGTTACTTGTTTTGTGACTAGTAGTCATTCAGAATTTGAAAGCCTAGCAAACAACCAAATCATAATATATCTATAGACCACTACAAAAAGCACATTTATAACAAAATAAATGTAGCATATCTGATTCATAAAAATATACCACACATGTTCCTTAAAGTAGGCAACAACACGTTCTATGCACATTTCAAGGCTTTCACCATTTGGGGGAGGAATGTCATAACTGCGACACCATTCATGAAATTTCTCCTTTCCATATCTATCAGTTATTTCCTATTTGTTGAGGCCTTACAATTCTCCATACCTGCATTGCAGTAAAAATTTATGGAGTAATCATTATAAACTTATATTATACACAGTTTGAAACTATTAATATCTAAGAATTGTTAGCATTAAGCTTTTACATGCACTCATTGAGTTGCCAAGCTGTTATGATTGGAATAGAATGTTTTTGAGTATCTTCACTGAATATCCTGCTCCATGCCTTCGCCTACTCACTTTCATTATGTATTATTATTGCTACCTGCATCACACGAAATTCAACTTCAAGCTTTAGTCTTGTTTAACAAGTCATTATATAAATGTTGACATCCAAACCTAATCACTCATTTTATAGATGTGTTATTGAAACCACAACAATAAATTTGAATTTAAGAAATAGAACAACATCCTAAACACCTCAGCCTACCTGGGATAGTCATTTCACAACTACCTCCAAAGAAATGAATCTAATATTTTATTCTTCTTTTCATTAAAAGGACCTTTAAATTTATACAAATTGTATAATCATCATTTTTTAAAACAATAAACACATGGCTTTGAGATGATACTCAAGTTCAAGTCTATCATAACAATTGACCAGCAAATTGTGAACAGAGGGTAATTATAGAAGGATGTAATTATATTAAACCAATGCATATTCCAAATAAAATGGGAAAATCTTGACATTATTCAAGAAATTTTAAGATGCACAAATCACATTGAACCAGGTGTTCAGTGAATCCCATGTAAGCACACAGTTTTCTAGCTTTAACCAAAGGTAAGAGGTTTGATACCAACCTCTATAGCTCTAAACATTCAAAAAATTGCTCAAAATGTTAGAAACTCAGAAGTCAACTATTGAGTAGTGGCTTAGAAATTGGTTGAGTAGCAATGGCCACAATAACCTTTTAGGAATATAAAGGCCTTAGAAAAAAGGATAATTGGAAATTTAGAAGGCTCCTACCAAATGCAATTTATCTAATAAAATCACCCCCTCATTTTTCTCAATGAATAAAACTCCATCTATGCATTTGTAAACTCTTGCTGGATACAAAATTTAAATTTCCTAAGAATTGATACTAAACTCAAGTAATAACCATTTAAACACCTGCCCTTGCATATATAGAGAAGCAAAGTAGTTAATGTTGGCATAAACATAAAGTAAAGTTTTGACTAAAAAACCTTTTTCCTATGGTGTTGATTCATCGCAAGCATAGCAATCATCTGAGCCCAAACCAATGCAGAAGTAAATATTAGATCAACTAGAATGTTGCTAATCCTTTTTCTAGCATCAACAACCTCTTCTACTCCTTTTTGAGTCAACTAGTATAGTGTTGTAAGAAAGATGATCTTTATACAGTGGCAGCTGATGAAAAGGCATTGACAACTCTTTTAGCTGCCTGTACTTTTCTCACCAGCACCTTCCATTTCACTTCATCCTTCTTGCTTTGCTATTTCACTTTTTCTTTAAAATGCTTGCATGAAGATATACTCTGATTATCTATAGCAAAAAGAAGTATGCTTCTAGAAAATGTAATAATACCAATTGTGCATTTAATAAAAAAAGCCTCATCTGTACCTGCACAGAGGAACCTTGCAGACATCTAGCTCATAACACATTCTTGAATGAAGTTCAAGAAGTTGCCACATTCTTTTACAGTGAACACATCCACTAGGGAATCGTGTCTTACACCTAGCAAAATGTCTAACTAAAGATTCAAGGCCTTTGCATGCTAGGAAATTGCAGGGTCCCATAGTATCATCTAGATCTTTGTCATGGGGTCCTATTGTGTGACATCCATCTCTGCAGATGTGAACAAGTGCTTCCATGGCATCATATAATTGTAAATATATTCTTTTCTCCTCTATCTTGTGAAGCCTTTCTTGTTTTTTCTTTGAATAGATCACAAATTAAAATTATATCAATCTCAACAAAACTAAGAAACTACATTGGCATCAATACCAGCTACTTGTGAGAGATTTAGCTTCAAACCAAATTCTCTACTTTAGTGTACTCCAAACATCTTTACCTTATTGCATGACTTAGTATTGATTCAACTCTATGATAGTTTTTAATTTCTTAAACCTCCTTGCATTTGCATGATAACTGGCAATTTGCACTGATATAAACCCTCTTTTAATCTATAGATATCCAGTGACAAGAGTAATCTTTCACCCTTGATATATCTCAGAAATTGCAACAAGGACTAGAACCATTGAATACTCAACGTAGTAACATAGTGCATATCCAATAGTAACATTCAAAAATCAAAATAGAAATAGAAATTCAAGTACCTATTCCAATGGTGGCTTGGTTGGGAAATGGCGTAGGTGGGGCTACTCAAATACTCTAATTACCTGGTGCAGGGATGTCTCTAGGACAACTTCTTTGAGTTTTAGGAGGGGTTGTGAGTCCTCGTGTTACATTGTGTGCCATAGAATATCTCAAGAAATTTCAGATCTGCAGTAAACCTATAATGGTATGTTTGTTGGCATTTTTGAGTATATAAAAATTCATTGAATTGATGCTTTGCTGTACATTTCATCTATACTTGCATTTTCACTTCATATTTCTTTCTATTTCATTTATACATTGCAAACAACTAGGAAAACCAAAGAAATACAAAAGAACAAAATATTGGAAATCCTTAAAAAAATAAAAAAATTCAAAGAAACACAAAAAAAAATCAAAACTTGTAGTTGTCAAATAAGAGGGGATCTTTCAGTATAAAGAGGCAATAGGAATTTGTGTGCTCATAAGGTAAGTGTATGTTGAGCTAGAGCAATAAATGAAATTCTATGAGTATCATTACTAGGTCTACACAAAGCAATAGCCTAGCACATATCTTATGTCAGGTGAAATTCTTATCCTGATAGCTTCTGGATTTGACTGTGTCATCAATTTCTTCATCATAGTTCATTGGAAACTATGCATGGTCCTATGGCAAGAGAAATATAGTGGCAGACTTTGGCAAAGGATGGAATAATGTGTGCATCACTGCACCTTTATTGAATGCAATATTAGCTAGCTTCCTCGAGAGCTTGGTTCTTAATTTTTCAAGCTATTTGGATTTGAAGCAGATTTCCCTCCCACGAAGGATTTCAATTGAATTCATGAAAGAAAATGGAAATCTGTAATGTGCATCTTGTATGCACCAATTTCTTTTGCACTCTATTTCTCTTTTCAATGTTATAGTATTCAAGCATATTTTCAAACAGTTTGCTTGCAATATTGAATGCTCAGTTTCATGTTTGCAAAGATGATGATGTTTGTTCATTTTTGTTTAGAGAATGATTTGAATTTAAAAGTGTTATCACAATTCCTTGTAAGTTTTCCACTTTGCTCAAACAATGGAAAATTTAACACATTCAATTTGAAAGATAATAAACGATTAAAAGATTGCTGATTGTACAGTAGTAAGACTGGAAATAATGTCAGTTGTTTTAGGTTGGCAAATTTTTAATAAGCCTATAAACAAGACCAAACAAATTGATTTCTCTTCGCTGTACCCATCCCATAGAAATGTTAACATTGACTAGCAGCTAGAGGAATGTTGTTGGAGTTTGAATTTACCTCTAGTTTTTTAAAAAAAAGACTTGAGCAACCTCTTCCTTAATTTCCATTGCTTTCTTAACCTCGACATCCATCCATTATCTCATTAAACCTACCCTTTTCTACCTTCAAATTCAAAATCTCTGTCTTTCTTCTTCATGCTAGCAAGGAGAGAAGTAAATTCCCACATCCTAGCAAAAGTCAGGGTACAATCTGGGAATGTCAATGTAAGACACACACACACACACACACACACACACACACACACAGATATATATATATGAAGCCTAAAACTTCTATATCCATAAAAAGATAGAACCATATTAATATTTTTAAACTATATTAATAAAATATTGTGTCATTATTCATATTAAAATGGTAATGTAACCTTAAAACAAAATTTAGTGCCATGAATCCTAAGGTTGAATGCAGATGGTAGAAGGAAGAGTTTAGCTTGAAGCTTTGAGCTGGATATATTGACCAAATATATGGCATATATATAATATACACTCAGGGTCCTTAGTCTTTTCATATTAGGGCCTACACTTGACATACTAGGGACAGGGTCTATGGTATTAATGAAGCCCTCTAATTCAGCAGATTTATAGAATATTCTTAGAAAATTCACAATTTGATCTACTTTGTATTATGCTATAACTTATTGACCTAAATATTACCATAAATTCTTAAACTTTGATAAAGCTATTATCATATTCTAAATAAATACTATTGTTGATGTCAAGGGCAGTTCAAACACAAGAAGTTCATGATCAACACATTTAACAAATGCATTAAAACAAACTCTCTACATTGCATCCACAATAGTTTAACATTTTCAACTAGTTATCCAAAATATAACCAAGGGAAACAATCTCACGAGTAGGACAATTCTAATCAAAGATTTTAAATAGACCTAGCCTATAAACACAATTCACCTCAACAACTAAGCTAACATCAAGAGGGAAAAACAGAGACATATAGCTATAGAACCTAGCTCACTCACACGCAAGTGCCCTCGTCAGAAATCTTGTCAGTATTCTTCCCCAAAGATGGAGATGAATCTTTGATCAATCATTTCTATTAGAATGATATTGTAGTATTTACCCATAATTGTCATTTAACTCACCTAATGCATAGTTCAGAATATCATTATTGACAACTATTGCTGAGGGCAAAAAAAAAAGGGTAAATATATAAAGGGAACAAAATGATCAAATATCAAACATTGTAGTTAGAAACACATAAATCCCATATCAAATTTTCATTGTATGTTATGGGCAGCAGTAGTTGTGGATCATTTTAGACCTACGACATGCAAAGTGTCCATATTATGTTAGTTTGAGCTTCGCTTGGTTTCAAGAACACTATAATATTCCCTACTTAACAAGACCAACCACGTGAAGGTGAAAGCTCATCTAACCTCACCCCTCTCCCCCTAACATCAATCTAAAGTACTCATTATCATCTAATTGCATACTTCATTCATTCATTCATCCATTTATGAACTATAACATTCAATCAATACAATCACATAACATTCATTAATATGATATAAAATTCATTAATACAAAATACTAATCAAAACTTTATTAACACATAACAATATTTATTAACATAATATAAAAATCAGTATTAATACGCATCATTCATACATAATTACTTAAAACAAAATTCTTTCATTATCCAACAAGATTTATCAAAGAAGATTTTTAAAACATCATTTCTTTTTTTTTTGTTTTTCTGAGCTCTCTTAAGAAAATTTCTCATAAGAGCATCCATATCTGCATCATTCTCCTCTTCTTCTGGCACGTGTAATGTCAAATTATGATGGCTCCTTCTCTTTGGAGGAGCAGGAGGTTGTTGCACTAAAGGGGGCTCTGTTGCAAGAACAAGTGAATGGGATAAATTGGCATACTCTTTTTCTTTTTCTAATTGTTACAAGTTTGTAATTAAGTACAACATAAAATGCATTTTTCTTACCTGACAATGCCACATCACGTACATTAACATTTTGATCTGCCACCGCGTCAACATGTTGAACACTTGGAACATGGTCCACTCCTTCAACATGATGTTCAACATGCTTTGAAATATTCAAAAAAAGGATACATGTCAAATTCCAATTGAAGATGTTAAATTGTATTCATAATTGCATAATTAATTTCCACTAGCAAATTAATACCTCCACCACTATAATGCACATCATGGCCTTCATCATGAGCAGGTTCTGTGGTAGGATATAAAGGCTGTAGTAAAATGTTATGCACATTGTTATGTAGTTAATTTACATTTAAAACTAATACCAAAAAAGAATCTTCTCAATTATTTAATTTCATTTACTTTTCATCTGACCAATTTACCTGTGAGATATCATTTGGTGCACTGGATTCTTGGGCAAGGCTTACAGATTCTTCACATAGGCATGCAACCACAACTTTAAAGCCTTCCTTCAAGGCAATTTTTCTATCTTCATCTGTGACCTCCACATTGAAATGTTTTTTTCTTGATAACGTCAATTTTCCACGTATGATTTCATTAAACAAAATATTTTGCAACATTATATTTATAAAAAAAAAATTCATTGCTCTACTTACAAGTCGAGACTAGAGATTCATATAGCCACCAGAGCCAAGTTTGTGTTGGCCAACCTTTTCTACTCTTGCTTTTGTAGCCATGGATGTGTCTTGCAATCTATGAATAATTTCAAACATCTTAGATTATATATTTACAAATATCAATGATTAGTGCATGATTAGAATGTACTTAATACTATAATGACATACCTCTTTTTTCCCTATGCTACTTCATTATCTCTATCTTCACATAGCCTTTTCTCCTTTGCATCTTCTATTATTTCATTCCAGTCCATTGGTGGAATCATAGGAGGATGGTCATACTTTGGGTTATCCTTAAGAGCCCTTCTATATTTATCCCTCACAGTCTTTATATGTGTTGCTGCTCTTTTCAGAATTAGTCTAGTGTCAAAAATGTTTTTCCCAAATTTCTCCTCAATAGATGCAATCAGCTAATTTTTTAATTCCATAGCTTGTAAATTCCACCTTTTAAAAAACAAATAGATTGCTAGATCAATAACTTTAATACATTACAATAAATAGAAGAAAAGAAAAATTATGTAGCAATGATATGAAACTATGTACTTTTTATGTATGGTGGGTCCAAATAGTCTTAATGTCATATGAAAAAGATGTTCAAAGAAAGTATTATTACCTACAAAAACATAAAGGATTTATCAGTCCAAATGAGTAATGTAAAAGTAAACTAAATTTACACTTTAAATAATATCAATTTTAAAGCACCTGGAAGCTTTCATTCTTTTAATGGAAACATAGTTTTCTTATTCAGCAACAATGTCCCTTCATATGAACTAGTACTAATTACTCGAACTACTCTAGGAAATGGATTAACTTCAGTAGTATTGCTCTTTGTTGGTCTATCAACTGAAACATCATAACAATTAAATGACAATTTGTGTACTACTCTCTGTTAGTCTACCTCCCTGCCTATGTACTAGTCCCCCATGGGTGCAGAGCAGCCGTAGGCAAGCCATTGTCGCCATTTGAACTTGGAGGTGGAATCAAACTCAAGACCATGAGGGTGACCCATAACTTCAAGCCTATTTTTCGACCGTGTGCACTGGGGGTCGTCGCCTACAAGTTCTCATTTATTATGAAGAAAGTCAGCAGATTGCTTCCATAAATATTCTTGATTCATATGGAAGGCAAAACAATTTGAGGAGGCCATCTTACTGCAATAGTTGTTTGTCTGGTAAGAAATAATTATAGTTTGAGACAAAAGAATTTGAAACAAGATCAAGGGAGAGTTGGTAGTATTTTTGTTAAAGAGTCTCATGACAATGCCAAGAATCCTAATGATGTCAAAATGATGGAAGTAAAAGACAAAAAAATGTATGCAATCAAATAATGTCAAATCAAAATAGAAAATTGCTCCTAGAATAAGAGGCAATCCTGTGAATAACACTATATTTGCAAGAATAATGCAGGTGCACATATGTTAAATTCACATTAGAATGGTTAGGATTTTATTTGTGATCTTGATAGTAATTTTTAACAATGGAGTTCAAGAGATTGGACTACTCATTCTCTATTTAGTATGCACTATTCTCAAGAACTAGTCAAGTTATATATCAAGGAAGCTTATGAAAAGTCCATTTCTTGTTAAATGTTCAAAGAATGACTGTTGAGTGAATATAATATTTAATGTCTTTTGTGTTTGCTAACTATAGAAAGGGTGATTATCAATACCAGCACACATTATTAGAGGGTCCAGAAGAACAATATGATAAGAATATGTTTGAAATGAGCTAGATACATATTTGGAACATTGATAAAAGCAACTGTAAACTATTTGGTATTATGCTAGTGTTTAGGAAATGTATAAAAATATATATTTACAAACTATGTTGTAGGATTGTATGTTCACTTGATTATGTAGTTGTAATTAATATGGATGACTGAAGGAAATCATAAATTAGAAAGTATAAAAAGAGCTCCTTGTCTTCCAATTGTGCATACCTTAGCCAACAAGCCCATGCTGAAGCCTCACTTGTTTTATGTTGAATAATGATCTTTGATGGCTCACGAATGCTTAACTAGGTCAGTGAGAGTCGTGTGCCCTGAAAATGCAAAATTTCTCCTTTAAGACAAAGGACCCACTTTTCAATATTGCTTGGTAAACCCTATAATAATTAATTTACAAACACCCATTAAGTTATGCTCTATTTAAATACTATTCTAGACTACTACTTCCAATTTGGGAAAATAATTTTGTTTGTCTGCATCTAATTCAAGAACTTATTGACTGGCTCAACTTTGTGAATTATATTTATACTCTTTGAACTATCTTGAAGCAACTTATCCAACTTTATATACAATATTGGAAGAGTTTATGTCAGATCTTCTTTAAGTTAAATAGATTGCTTCCAAACAAGAAATTTTCCCATTACATGGATGATGAAAACATAACTATACTATTTTACCTTTTAATAAAAGTAGAAGCAGATGCAATACTCCTATATGCCGATAGGCAAGGCCCTCTATATGAGAAAAGAATGCCCAATGGCCTAATTCATTCTCATTCAAAAGAAAATGCACTATAGCTTGAGGACCAATTATCCTAATCTCATGTGTGTCATGTTGATGAGAATGAGAAACAAGTATCTGACGCAAGCTATGGTCAACCACCCGAATGCTATTTGCTCTCACCAGTCGATCATAGCTGGTATTGAAAGAATGGTTCCACATGGGGCCAAGTCGACATAGGGCGCCTACAAGAAAAAAATTTCATGGGCAAACCCTATTAGAAATGCCAATCCAATATCTGCACTCACCAAAGTTCAGAAAACGTGAGCAAAAAAGACACACAATTTCATCCTACCTTCCCAACCATATCCAAGTTCAAAAAATGCGGGCAAATATTTGGCGTTTCTAGTCTTTGCATCGACTTTGTGTAATTTGATGTTGGTCAAAATTTTGAACAATGGGGGGGAAATTTTTTTTTGCGACCAACGCGGAAATGAAAACAAAAAATAAAGAGGATTCATAGCGTTGGTCAAAATTTTTGGTAGAAAAATGGATGCAAATGTACTAGTGCCTATTGTAAATTATGAAGTTTTCTAAGGGCCGACAATATGGAATCCCCTATAAATTCCATGTGTTTGAAAGGGAAAATCAAAAGTTGTTCTTCCAATGGAAAAACATTAAATGTTCTTGAAATAGGACAGCTTCAAGAAACACTTAACTCAAAAAATATAGAAATTGGAACCATTATACAATCAATTAGCCTATGATCTCTACCTATTATTCAACTCCCATGATGTGTTGGAAAAGTGAGAGATAGTTGAAAACATTTCATAAATACTATACAGATGTGCAAATATTATATGACAACACAACAACATCAAATGATAAAAATAAGAGAATTGATGTTGAAAATATATTGATGATGAGGAAATAAGGTGGATTGGTAAAGTTGGGTTTACTCTCAAACTTATCATGAGGTTACAACCTAGGAGAGGAAGAGTATACAATATGAAAAATTATGAGATAAATGGAAAAATATAAATTCATTTGAACTCCCATGAAAGAACACTTGTAAGCCAAATAGCATTTTTCTTGGAGGTGACCTACAAATCCACCTTTAGCTTCAGCTAAAAATTTAAAAACATTAATAAACAAAATAGCTTTCATCTTCCCTCCAGCTATTGAAAACCTCAAGTAATACTAAGAGATAACGATGCTTAGGTTAAACTTATAACTCAGCCAAGCTATATATTTTTCTTGCAATAAGGGAAGAGATGAAAAAGATACAAGCGAGACCTTTGAGGATTTCACAAATGGGTGAGTAACTTGTTTATTGTTCCACTCCAAGTACTTTGAAGGTTTTTCTCACCATTACTTTTATTGATTTAGGGAGATAATATTTTCCAGGGATGCGGATAGCAAGAAAAGCTCTAGTGAAGGAGATAAAAAGCCATCCACTTCTTCCTTCATTCCTACTCCTTTTTCCTCTTTATTCCATTCACTTTGTGAATTTGTGTATGATTATTTGTGGCATATTGGTCCATTGTGTTGTTTTCTATGTTATTTTCACAAAGCTTGATTGAGTAGTATCAGAAATTGTCCCTTTACAATTTCACACTTAGTTTAGGCTCACTTTAGTGGTTGTGCCTAATTTTATACAACTTTGGGACCATTTCCATAATCTTGGTGCATTCTATAATTTCTATTTTCTAAAATAGTTTTTAATAACAAATAAATATAATTTAAATATAAAAATTAATAAATAATAAAATATAAAATAAAATAATTACAAGTTAATTAAGTTAAATAAAAGGTCAAGAGATGTGAAATGAAGAAATGTGACTCCCTCGGCATTTGATATAGATTTGATTAGAGTTCATTTGAAAGGGTGAGAGAGAGGAAGGAAGAAAGAGGAAACAAATGAAGAAGAAAGGAACATAGATAAATAAAATAGGGAAGTGACTCTTTCAAAGGGTTGTAACTCTTTGAAAGGGTTTTGACTCTTTTAAAGGGTAGAAATGTTGAAGGGTTGCAACTCTTTTGAAGGGTGGAAATTGTGATAGGTTGTAACTATTGCAAAGGGATAGACATGATGAAGAGGTGTAAATTTTCCCCAAATTGGAAGATATAAAGGGTAGAAGATTTCATTGAAGAAGAACATCCAACCGAGATAACTTTGGGGAATAATATATTATTCTCAAAGGCAACAATGGAAAGTGGCAACTCAATCCTTATGAAAGGTGGTAACCCTTCCAACAATAAAGTAAAAAAGAGGATCAGTATAGTACTCATTAAAAGGTGGATCAGAGTGGAAGGCGTAAGAAAATCGTCCAACAATTAATACATTCAGTAGTTCCTTGCTAAACATGATGGGAACAATTGAAGAATATATCATAAGGAATCATTGAGGAAGAATCAAACACAATAATAAGTCAGAAGTAGTTACAAGAATTAAACAATAAGATAAAATTGAGATTAGGCATATGAAAGCAATAGAACCCTGGGTTTTTCACAACTGTTATTACTAGCATCTTGTAATCTAGCAATTGCTCTTTGGTATTTATCATTGTCTATGTGTTATTTTGTAATCAATTATATTTATAATTATTTGATATAGAATGTATATTCAATTATCTATTTGTGAACTTTCATCATTATAGAAGGATGTGTAAGAGAAAGAGGAATCATGAGGAATGTCATCTAGGTAGGGACCCCGAGTGAATGATTGACCATGTTGCTAGCCACATAGGCCAAAGCTCCATTCTTAAGCATAGATAGAATAATAAAGGTATATTTGAAGATCAATAGCTATAGGAGCTATCTAATATACTTGTGAGGCAACATATTGAAGAGCGATTATCGTTGGTGTATCTTACATGTCATTACTAGCAAAGAGAATGTCCTCAAAACTACCAAGGTTGCTAGGGTTCCAGTTTTTGCCAACCTCCAATTTGATCCACTTCCCTCAAAAATCTCCACAGTATGATCAATCCTCTCTAGCAACAGGTTTCTGATAATTTTTTCAAACATATTCTTGCTAATGCTCACACTTGAGAGAGCATCATGTTCATTACCCAATTGACAAAGAGTAGTTGTGGTGTGGTAGTAAGCTTTTCTAATAAAGAGTGCATCATCCCCATGAGCAATATAGTAATACTGATATCATTAAATCTTTAGTCAGTTCTATGATCATCTTATCATCTGTCAACTTGAATAACCCATATTTTGTGTTATTGGTAGAAGTTTGTGACTGCTCTTCTTTCATATCCTTTATATCTCTGTGTGTCCCCATCATTTGATAATCTATGATAGAGTGTTGAATCTTATTCAATGCCTAGGTGAATAGATGACTTCATATCTTAATGTTTTATATCACAACCTCCATCAGCCAATGACTATCTTATCATATATGTGACTCTTGATTTGAGTCAAAGTGTAATATTTTGATACTTTTCTAGTAATCAATAATTTTCTATTGGACCCTCACCAATATTTAGTTGATAAATAATTGAACTACTTCCATTGAAGACTTATTGGTTTTCTTTCCACTCATTGCCTTCCTCAAATGGGATGTTAGCATACTCTACTACTGCAATGTCCCCCATTGAGACTTTTACTAACTTACTCTACTATTCACAACTAGGGTTTAGATCCCACTGAAATATAATGATATAAAACTTTCCTTACTAGAAGAGTGCCAATTCCTAATGATCAAATTTCATCATTATGCATTTAAATTACATCAAGGAATAATTGATTATTCATAATAAATTTCTGAGTAGGCTCCCTCAAAGGATTTGTGGCACATATATCTAATACCTATCATGAGGCTACCTCCTCAAGGATTAATTGCTTGGCTATCTCAGGGACTAGAGGGAAGAGAATTTCTAATGAGGAACAGGTAGGTGATAATTGGACAAACCTTGTGGTATGCTATTGGGTTTAGTTTGAAGTGGAAATGGTAAACTTCACCCAATTGGGTTTAGAATGGGATGAACCTAATCCCCTTCCAAAGTATCTACTAGTTCCAAGACCAAGGGAAGAAATGGGACCCATAGTGTAGTGCACAATGCACTAACAATCCCTCATTTAGGATGCACATGGGCGGGGAATGATTAGCCATTATATGTGACCTAGTCACTATTGTCTTGTGATTCACATGTGAGTAGGTCACTATAGTCTTTGTGATGTATGTTGGAGCTACTTACTATGTATGTGATGTATGGTAAGCTAGTTAACTTGTGTACCTATGATGTGTATGAGCAATTTTTTTTATATGAGATAGGTGCTCATTATAATCATGATGTGTGTGATTTGTGATATGGGGTTGAGGTTGTTTAGAGAAACTGTCAAATGACTATTGAAAACTAGAACACTAAGGAGGGCTATAATTACCTATTTACAAAATAGCTAAGACCAAAGACAAACATCTATTCAAAATAAGGATTGTTTGTATGGTGGCTTGTTGACTACAACACCATCTATTATCATATGGGACTTATGGTAGGAGAAAAATATATGCATTAAAAAAAATAAAAGGATAGGATAGGAACAACTTATCAACAAGATGGAGGCTGCCATTATCAAGATTGTGAATAATAAAATATTTATTATGTAAAAAGTGGTGGAAAAGATGAATTATTGGGATGAGAAGATGAGAGATAGATGGATTTGGGTTTTGTGATTCTTTGGTATGTTATTTTGAGCTTCACTTGGTTTCAAGAATACTATAATATTCTCTACTTAACAAGGTCAACCACGTGAAGGTGGAAACTCATTTGGCCTCACCCCCTCCCCCTAACATCAATCTAAATTACCCATTATTATCTAATTCATACTTCATTCATTCATTCCTCCATTTATGAACTATAACATTCAATCAGTAAAATCACATAACATTCATTAATATGATATAAAATTTATTAATACACAATACTAATCAAGACTTCATGAACACATAACAATATTCATTAACATAAAATAAAAATCAATATTAATATGCAACATTCATAGATAATTACTTAAAACAAAGTTTTTTCATCATCCAACAAGGTTTATCAAAGACCATTTTAAAAACATAATTTCTTCTTCTTCTTTTCTTAGCTCTATTAAGAAAAAGGCTAATAGGAGCATCAATATCTTCCTTATTTTCCTCCTCTTGTGGCACATGTAATGTCAAATTACAATGGCTCCTCCTCTTTGAAGGAGTAGGAGGCTACTGCACTGAAGGGGGCTCTATTGCAAGAACAAGTAAATGGGTTAAATTGGCATACTCTTTTTCTTTTATTAATTATTACAAGTCTATAATTAAGTACTAGTACAACATAATATGCATTTTTATTACCTGAAAATGGGACATCATGTACATTAAAATTTTGATCCATCGCCACGTGAACATGTTGAACACTTGGAACATGCTCCATTCCTTCACCATGATGTTGAACATTCTCCAAAATATTCAAAAAAAGGATACACATCAAATTGCAATTGAAGATGTTAAATTATATTCATAATTGAATAATTAATTTTCAATAGAAAATTAATACCTCCACCACTATAATGTACATCATAGCCTTCATTATGAGTAGGTTCTATGGTAGGATATGAAGGCTACAGTAAAATATTATGCACATTGTTATGCAGTCAATTTATGTTCAAAACCAGCACCAAAAAAGATTTTTCTCAACTATTCAATTTTATTTACTTCTCATCTGACCAATTTACCTATGTCTCATTTAGTACACCAAATTCTTGGTAAGGCTTTCATATTCTTGGCATTTTTCTATCTTCAAAGCAATTTTCTATCTTCATTTGTGAGCTCCACATTCAACTCTATGCCCTGTATTTTTTGCTTAACATCATCAGTTTTCCATGTATGGTTTCATTAAATAAAATTGTTTACAACATTATATAAAAAAAATATATATGTGAAATTTCATTGTTGTTACTTACAAGTCGAGACTGAAGATTCTTATAGCCACCAGAGCCAAGTTTGTGTTGGCCAACTTTTTTTAGTCTCACTTTTGTAACCATAGATGTATCCCGTAGTCTATTAATAGTTTCAAACATGTTAGATTATATATTTACAAAGATCACTAATAAGTGCATGATTACAATGTACTTATTACTATCATTAGATACCTTCTTTTTCCTTGTGCTGGTTCATTTACTCTATTTTTACATAGCCTTTTCTCCTTTGCATCTTCTATTATTTCATTCCATACCATTGGTGGAATCATAGGAGGATGCTCATACTTTGGGTTCTCCATAAGACCCCTTCTATATTGATCCCTCGTAGCCTTTATATGCCTTGATACTCTTTTCAGAAGTAGGCCAGTCTCAAAAATGTTTTTTTCCAAATAAGTCCTCAAAAGATGTAATCAGCTGATTTTTTAATTCATAAGCCTGTAAATTCCACCTTTTTAAAAATAACTTTTTTTTAGATCAACAAATTTAATATAATACAATAAATGAAAGAAAAGAAAAATTATGTAGAAATGATATGAAACTACGTACCTTTTATGTATGGTGGGTTCAAATAGCTTCAATATCATATCAGAAAGATGGTCAAAGAAAACATTATTACCTACAAAAACATAAAGAGATTATCAATCCAAAATGAGTTATGTATAAGTAAACTAAATTTACACTTTAAATAATAACAATTTTAAAGAACCTAGAAGCTTTCATAATTTAAACAGAAACATAGTTTTCTTGTTTAGCAACAATGTCCCTTCAAATGAACTAGTACTAGTCACATAGATTGCTCCAGAAAATGGATCAACTTCAGTAGTACTTTTCTCTATTTCTCTATCAACTGAAGGTCTATCTATTAGTGCAAAAAATAGGTACATGAGTACAAAATCCAGCCAACAAAAAAAAATGCATGGTTAGCACATTACGCAATATAGAAATACAAGGTTTTACTAGTTGTACTAGGCATAGACAAGGATTTTTGTGTGCTCCTTGTTGCCGAAAATGAATAAAGCAATATTAGACTATCAACCGAAGGAGGTGTTCGTACTTCATTGTGCGTTGAAGATTACAATATTGTTAGCAAATACATTTGCAATGGATAAAGATGAAATGGGATACTAGCTAGAAGCATCCAAAAAAAAAAGTTGTGTTATAATGTTGATGAAAATGATAAAGAAACTGTTACTTACACAAAGGTTGTGCACTATAACCCTCACCATGTTCACCATGTGACATCATAGTTGTCACATATTTCTGTACAAGAATACATAATATTTTAGATCGTGATCCATAAGATACTATAAAATATTAACATCTATTAAACTTCTATTATTACTTTAGATTAATTACTGCTTACCTTCAAAGATTTGACCCTATGGTCCAATTCTTTTTTTAGTGCCTATTTCTCGCCAGTTGTGTCACAATCGATGATAATGTTAACAATTTCATCAATCTATCTTTGTTTCAGTTGTTGGTCCATGAACATACAGTTAGCACTAAAGGTGATGTCATGTACAAATGATGCCCATATTTTAGATCGCATTTGATTTGCTATCATTCTATATTTTTCCTATCATTTGTGACATTAGTATCAATAAATTTTTATCAAAATAACTCCAACCATAAAGAAAAGAACATAATAATACAACATTTTTTTCTATATAACAATAAAAATTATAATAATTAATGTTTACCTCCGCTAAAGGTGACTAAGTTGGTGCAGCCTTGCTTGTGCATGGTGGTCTACCCATGTTGCCTTGTGAAAAAGATTACTAATTCTTAGAAATCAGCAGAAAAATGAAAGTATTTGACATGTAGTACTTAATGATTGTATCTACACATATGGTTTTGAAAGAAAAATTTGGTGTAACTAATCTGTATATCTGCAAAATTCAAAATCAGTAAAATTTCATCAAAATAACTCCAAAGCCATAACAAAAAGAGCATAATAATAATAAAAATGTTTGTTTGTACATAACAATAAAAATTACAATAATTAATGTTTACCTCCACTGAAGGTGTGTGAAATTGTGCACCTCCACCTATACGTGGTGGTCTAGCCGTGTTGCCCTGTGAAAAAGACTAGTATTTCTTAGAAATCAGCAGCAAAATGAAAGTATTTGACATGTTGTACTTAATGTTTGCATCTACACATATGGTTTTGAAAGAACATAATAATACAACATTTGTTTCTATATAATTTGGACAATTACAATACTTAAGGTTTACCTCTATTAAAGAAGGTGTGTGAGATGGTGCATCCTTTCCTGTCCGACATGGTGGTCTACCCATGTCACCCTGTAAAAAAGAATTAGTAGCAAAATGAAAGTGATAGACTTACCAAAAAAAATATTAATAATAAAGTAGATTGTATATGTAAATCATTTATCTTAAGTTAGCCAAAAATTTGGTGTAACTAATGTGTATATATGTAAAAAAAATATTTGACATGTTCTACTTAATGTTAATATCTACACATATGGTTTTGAAAGAAAATTTTGGTTGTACATGACCCCATCATAGTTGAAATTGATTGTACCTAGATAGACATTTCATTGATCATCATCTTCATCCATGTCGTCATCATCATCATCATCATCATCATCATCATACTTGTCACTTTGATCATTGTCATCACCACCACCATCTTTATCACCATCATCATCATCTTCATCACCATCATCATCATGACCATCATCGCCATGATCATCACCATCTTCATCAACATGATCATGATTGTCATCATCATCATCACCATTGTCATCAACATGACCAAAATCATCACCATATTCTTCTTCATCATTGGGTAACAATCTTTCGTGATTATTTACATTGATTTGTGAGTTGATATTAAACTTATGGCTTATGATTAGTAATCATTGACATACTTTTGTATCTCTTAATTTATATGCCAGATCAAGTACCATTGTCATAACATTGGGATCTCCATTACGATGAGCTTCTTTAACCAAAGATGCAACACTGTCCCATGTTAATGAGTGACCATTTTCTTGAGACTATTCAATCCATACTGTCATCCAATCAATATTATTTATAATATACAAATGTAGTGCATCCCACTCACGACCAACTATAAAGAAAACAATTAGACTAGTTAGAAACAACTTATATTGATGATGGATAAATTAACAAACTACAAAGAAAAAAACTTATAATTACTTGTCAATCTCCTCAATCTACCTTTCCCTATCAAGTACTCTCCTTTGAATTTTTCATTAGAATTGAGATCCCAAATGTGATCTACATGGATATTTGTTGCAAACTTTGGAAGATATTCACTAATGTAGACCATGGTCTAGTAAACCATATATCCCTCTATCATAGAACCCTCAGGATGTGCTCTTTGTTGAACCAAACCCTTCATAAATTTTAATTTCCTCTCAACCATCCACATTGACATAGTTCAATCTCCTCAACTTGATGTATGAGATAGTGTTCTTGAGCATTGAAAAAGGTTGAAGGTAGACACTTTTTCTTTTCACACATAAGCTGTGGAATTTTTCTCTTCCAATATTTTATATCTTTTTTATCAATGTATTTAGATGATAACCACCTCAAAGAGATTCAACACACAAGAACATATAAATGAGATTTTAGATAAAATTATACAAATCTAAGAAAAAAATACTTCTAACCTCATATATTTTTCAAGGTCGTATATAACTTGTTTAATAGTGTTCTCAAACTAGTGTGGGAGGGATAGAGGTATGACGTATTGCAATCATTAAAAAATGATAATTTTAATATATTATTAAATAATACAATGGTTAGTACATTCAAGTTTAGAAATATATTGTAAATAGAGAATATGACTTACCTTGATGAAGGTATGTCAATCACGCGTTTTCAACCTTGGCCCAAAATCACCTATCTTTGATAGAAGAGTGCTTATATTTGTACAAAATCCTATTGAATTTTTTTTTTTTTATGACTTCTTTTAATGCATCACTTTTTTGCTTTGTTAATAACCAAGGAAGGGAACTTGTATTTATGCAGTCTCCATTTCTATTTGATTCAATGAAATCTTTTAGTGCATTGGATTCATGAACGTTAGTACAAATTTTGGAAATTTTATCTCTATCATGCCTTCCAATATTTTCCATAGTGTCTCTATTACATTCTTTCCAATATGCATAGCATCAAACAAATGCATGATTGGGAGATTCTTGTAGTACAATAACCTACTAAATTGTGTAGGATAACTTTTCATTCTTCTAAGAAGTTGGTCATTGATGCGTTGATGACCTTCATGAGCATCAATTACATCATTAGTAAATAATAAAATATCAAAATATAAATTTTAAACTTCGAACAAAAAACTAGACATTACCTCGATGATTTAATTGATCATATTCCAATTTTCATAAACGAAGTGTCATTCTTTGTGTCCTTGATGATGTCTCTTCTTTCCCATTAAAAGGATATTTTTCAATAATTTGATACTTATGATTATTTTGGAGAAAGTGCCTAAACTCATCAAACACCTACTTTCCTAAACTTCTTGAATGATGTGATTTCATCTTCGGACCACAAACTGGACATGTGAATTTTCTTTTTATCTAAAAACCTAAAAGATCATGTACAATTTTCATGTGCATCTTAAGCATACAATAAGTAATGTGTAAACACTATAATAGACCAAAAATATGTGATCTTAACAATATAACATACCACAAAAATGAGTTAGCCCAAAGGCATCATGTATTGTCCATACAAGCATTGCATTAAATTGAAATTATCGATGTCCTATTGGTCTAGAGATGTCATACATAGTGATGTCATTCCATAACTTCAAGAACTTGTCAATTAGGGGCTCAATAAGCACATTCATATCTTTAACTTGGTACTTACCTACTAATTGAATGAACATAAACATTACATAATTATTATGACCATTTTCATGTATTTTTTATAAATTAATTTAAAAAATTATTAAATGTAAAAATTCCTGGCACAATCATTGACAACATTTTGTGCTCCCTCTTTATGGACATCCAAGTAGGAATGTTATTGTTACTAACAAAAATAGGCCATACTGAGTAAACAGATCTCATATCTTGAAATGGATTGACATTGTCTGCTGCTAATGAAAGCTTCAAATTACGAGGTTCTTCTTTAATGTGTGACCATGTTTCTTCTATCTCTTTAAATGCAGAACCATCCATAGGCATTCACATAATGTCATCTTGACCATTGATTTGATGCATGAAATAACCATCCGTAGGCATTCACATAATATCATCTTGAATAATCGTTGAAGATGTGGAATAATGGGAATGTACCAAAGAACCTTGTGAGGCACCTTTTTTGTTATTTGATCTAACTAATATCTATTAATATGATAATCAGGGCATTCTATTTCAAATTCATGTTGTTTATGATACAAAATGTAATAATTGGGACATGTATGTATTGCCTGATACTTCATTCCAATCTAATTTATAATGGTAGATAATTCTCGGTACCAATGAGGTAAAATATTTGATGGTGGTAGCAAAAACTCACCTATCAACCTACAACAACAAATATGCACTATTAATATAATAAATATTAATTGTATGCTAATATTGAAAATGAAAAAAATTCATACCTTAGCATACATGATCTTGCTATATTAGATAAACCATTCATAACCTTTAAGTTTACCAACAACACTATAATCAAGAGAAGATTTGTTTTGGAGCCTTCATATAGGTCTTGTGTGCCTTCTCAAGTAAGGGTATATAAAGATTATCTTCATCATCATTATCAGATGCACTAGTACCATCATCATGAGCCTCTTCATCACCTGCTCCAATACCATCTTCTTCAAAAATGTCCTCTAGCACATTATCATCTTCTTCCACGGGAGTGTTAACCTCAGCTTGGATATTCACACCTCCATGTTCCTCCAGTAGGAAATCCACATTTACCAATGGACAAAAATCGTGGCCACCTTCAATGTGACCATGTTTCCTAGAATGTCTCTATGCTGTTGTGATTAGAATTCTTCAATTCTTTAAGCCTTTGCCCTTTTTGCAAGGAAAATTACATTTATCAGCTTTTCTTTGGAACTGAGACCACAATGTAGCCATTGTCTCATTATTTTGTTTTGGGTTCATGTTGTTAGGCGTGGTCTTTCTTCATAGGAAAATATATCTACAAATAAATTGGACATGTTGTACTTAATGTTTATATTTGTACATATGGTTTTGAAAGAAAAATTTGATCTAACTAATGTGTATATTATCTGCAAAAAAATTGAACATGTACTTAATGTTTATATCTGCACATATATCTTTGAAAGAAAAATTTGGTGTAACTAATGTGTTCTCTAATTGTAACAACACTTCTAAATTATAATATAATGAATTTTTTGCAATTTTGAGTGCAATTCCCTAGGTCTCCAATGCTCCAGAACATTAAAAGATAGTAAACAGATGGATTAAAATGTTTTGAGCACAAACCACTGAGCTTTTTTAGAAAGATTGTGTGAAGAAGTGCTCAAAGGTTTTTTAAAAGAGTGCTTAACTATGAATGTTGTTACGTGTGTTTAATTTCTAAATGCACTAAGACAAATTTCAAGGTACCAAAGAATAGTGTTTGCGGTGAAATTTTATTTCACAGAGACATATTTGGTGCAAATAGATCTTGAAGACCTTAGAAGGTAAAATAAAATGTTTCCAAAACTATGTATTCTACTTGGCATTTTCTAATAACAATAGTTATAAGAAAGATCTCTTTTTCGTTGTTATATGAAATTCTACATAAATATCCTTAGTATTTTGTCATTCTTCACTTTCCAATTTGGATCAGATAGATTGTTAAAGATGTGACTCCATGTAACATGAGTGTTGTTTGCAACCTCCATAATTTGAGTACACATTAAACTACCAAGCACTCTTTGCATGGAGACGAGACAAGATACTCAACATGGATTCTTTCCTTATTAATGATATTTTGTTAAATTTCTATGTGACATAATTAATATAAGATGTTACAAATGCCAATGTGAACTCTAAGGCTTATAAAATCAAAAGTAACAATCATATATGCTCAGGCAATTCATGATAACTAATAATTTAATAAACAAAATGTGGTGAGAAAAATTACCAATGCTACAAAACAAAGACCTATTTTTAACAACTAAAAGATTATAAGCCAAACAAAATAAAATGAATACACAAAGGAAGTGAATCATAGGCAATGGAAACTAATGCAAAAAAAAAACTTTAACATTGCTATCAATGCCCAATCATAATAGGCATTCATAGTGTTCCTACAATATACTCTATGATTGATAATGCATGTGAATGTGAAAATTATATCTAGATAACAGTCAATTTTTTTAAAAATATCTTACAATCTAGGGTGAATTTGCTTAGATGGAACAAGCTAAACTTTCAAAATGTGCTCAAACAAAAGATAATTGTGTATGCAATCTACTACAATTTCAACAACCTGCACAGAAGCACAACATCATCACATGGAAAGAAGCCAAATATACATGAGAATATACTATTAATAACATAATCTTATGTCTCTCTTAAGTAAGATACATTTACTTGCCACAGAAGACTCAAAACCAATGAAACTATAGTGTCTTCTACTTATAACTTCTTAAAATATTGTTATATTATAACTTAACCACTCGAAATGTTCCCAAAACCATAGGAGACCAGGCTACACTAATATGTACTTTGTTAAAATGTCTCAATATAAATAACAATAAGACTCTATTTATTGTTAGTAGGTTTTTGTAGTACATTGATTATAATTGGAACTTGTATAATTTAGTGTTTCCTTGAGTTTGATTTGTTTGAAGGAGTTATTGTTATAATGCTTGAAGATAGGTTAGGGGTATACACGTAATTTGAATTCAATTAATTCATGGACTTGAAATTCATAGTTATATATCAATTCAAGTATTCTTTCAAAGAATATGATGTAGTAGACTAGTGGTCAAATAACCCTAACAACTATTTTTTCTTTTATACATTGATTGGCTTCTTTTATTTAAACAAGTATTTCTTTTCTTTTCTTTTACTAAAAATGAGTAAAATGAAGAGAGAAGTAGTTGAAGCATTATTCAGGAGCTTCCAAATTTTCGTATGAAGGTAGTGCCTATAGACTGTAGTGAGTGCCCCATCTGCCTTGAGGAGTTCCATGTAGGAAATGAGGTATGCAGTTTAATATTGTTATAAATAATTGCATTACACTTTTTTAAGGGAAACTTGGTTCATATATTTAACACCTGGTTGTGTTTTAATGATAAGTTACCTCTCTAATTACAGGTTTGCGGGCTACCTTGCTCACATAACTTCCATGTTGAATGTACTAATTGATGGATGTGCCTTAGCATAAAATGTCCTCATTTTCATCTCTTTATTTTTCCCAACTTGGACCTTAGTGCCTTGGCAAATGCCCAATGTTCTCAAATTGGAGACTCTAGTAGATCTTCTCAGGCATTTGCAAATGCCCAATCTTCTCAAACTAGAGACTCCAGTATATCTCTGTTTCTTTTCAAATGTGGTAATATTTAGGTGGCTAATCTAATTGTTTTCATCTTCATAAGAGTGCATATGTCATCTTCATTATTCATAGGTAAGAGTACATAAAATTACATATAAGTATTATAAAAGTAAGTCAATTAAAGATAAAAGACTAATGCAATAATAAAGTAATAGTTAACAGTTCAAGGCAGACCAACTTCAGTCATTGTATTAAAACATTTGGTCTTGGGAACCAAAATTTATTGTGTCTAATAGCACTCTCTCTCCATCTTTGTAAAACAATTATTCATTTTCATCTAGTTAAATAGCCACCGTAGAATCTAGATGGTAGTGATACAAGACACATACAGGTTAGTAATCTTGAGGGAATGCATGCCCATTGAAAGTGGCACCAAACATTTATGGAGAAGACTATCAAAGAATATGTTAAAATACATTTCATTGATGCAACATAATTGATGGTCATGTTCTACATAGGATATCAGTTAGAATTGTAGCTGCAAATTCAGCAAAGCCACATTTTTGAAATGCACTAATTGATAGTAAAGAATTGTAGCCCATAGGTGATATGGAATTAAATAAATTTAAGAAAATATCATAAACTCCAAAGAATTCATTTTAGGCCATAAAATCCTCTTGGGTCTTTAGGAAGATTAAGTACATGGTTGGGTGACTAATGTCCTTTAGCACATTTGAAGGCATTAGGAAACAAGCCTTGTTTTAAGCACTTGACAAGAAATTTTTGAAGCCCGAATATCCCTCTACATCAATCTGCCTTATTATAGAGCATGCTTTGATAAATGCACATGCAAAATTGCTCTAATTTTGTGTGAAAGTTGAAAGACTTTGAAATTAGGCTTCTAAGGATTTGAGTAGGCTTCTAATTTCAAAAAGAAGAAAAATAAAAACTAATGTCTTTAAAAGGTTATTTTAAATGTAATTTTTGTACATGACTTTAATATGAGATAAATTTAAATTTATACTTAACAATGAAACAAATACACCTTTATAATATACAAAATTTATCTTATAATTTATGATTATTGTAAAAAATCAGAACCTCTTAGATGGAGATCAAGTCTTTGGGAAGATTAAGTACATTCCATGTGGTATTGTGTATTAAGAATTTTTTTAAGTCACTTAATTGCACACTTTTATTGGCATACGATCAAAATATTATTACAAATTTTATAGTTATCTTATTTGTAGGTTTGTAGTGGGAAAGTTATGGTGCTTTTCACCAAATCTTCAAAGGCTAGCCTTCCTTTTGTATCAACCTTGTATCACTTTTGGGGGTGAGTGCAATGGAGTCTATTTGAGAGAATCCATTTAAAGAATAGGAATAGATTAACCCAACAACACCTTTGTCTTCAGCAAATAGAGCTTAGAAGGCAGGGATTTTTATAATATGATTGATTTGAAGGACACCAATCCATATAATATATTCATGTTTTTGATTAAGTAAAACAGGTTTTACAGGGACCCTAAAACCCAAATTTTTTTACAACATATTTGAAATAGAAATATTAAAAAAAGTCCAGCTACAATGCATCTACTTATCAAAAGCCAAAGCCAAACAATAGGCCCACAACCAGGTACAAAAAGCCAGCTACATTAGAAAAAGATGAGACAAAAAGAAAGCACTAACTATTAGTTCTCCCTATCAAGAACTTGTAGGGTCTTTGTAGCTTAATTGGTCTTCTGGTTGTCCACATCCTCCTGGTCCTAGTTCTAAGCATCCGCCGGATCCTTGGTTTCTTTCAAATCATCCTCAACCTACCCAATGTCCAAGCTGGCCTTCTCCAACTTTTTACTGCCATAACCAACACTCATCAGTGATTCACCCAGACTATTAATATTCTCATTTAGGGTGTTCAATGTAGTAATCACCTGATTATTTAGGTTCTGATGGGAGAACTCCATCCTTTGGACTCTTTGTTCAACCTTGGTGATTCTATCCTCCTAGTCATCCCTAGATGTTGCAGTGTCGTTGGCTTCCATCCTAGCTTCTCTTCTCTTCATTGTGCTTCTGGTTGCTGTTGATTCCCTGGCTTTCTTCCTGGCTTCTTTTCCCCTTAAGATCTTATAATATATTCATGTTGGATTGTTGAGGATGTGGATGTTGTGTTGAGTGGCTAAGAACCCATTGGATTCCAGAAAGAAGCAACATAATTACTAAAATATGGCATTTCATTCAATCTTGAGGAGTATTCAGATTTACTTTCTGTTACTACTATGGGGAGGGAAAATAAGTTAAATATTGTTGTACAATATTGGAATTTTGAGTCTTTAAGGGATATGTAACCATTTTAATTCCTAGAGAGCTTATAATCATAATAGACCGATGCACCCTCTAAATTTGTTCTGTATGCTTGTTTGATAATCATAATAGATTGATGCATCCTCTAAATTCATTCATGTATGCTTCTTGTGAACTAGTTTGTTTTATGTATCATATAATTTATTTTATTTTAGTAGATTTTTGTAAGTTTTTTGCTTAGTAGGACTCTACTTCAAGTTTTTTGGGTTGTTGTGTTGCAGCAATGTCAATTTTTTGAATTACTAAAATGAATATAAATATTTAAAATTGAAAAAATTATTGTAAAAGATCAGAAGCTCTTAGATAGAGATTAAGTGTACAGGGTATGTGCAGGATCATGGTCAACCAAACTATGCTCTTAAGTGGCAATAAAAAAATAGAAAATCAGGGTTATGTCAACTTGATGTGTAATTTTCTACTTCTTATTAACTTTTTATAAAAATGTTGAGAGAAAATAATTTGTAGCAAATTGAATCTAGTTTCTAAACTACTAGGACTTATCTTAAAAAAATAAAAATTGATTGGTCAAAATTTTGAATTTTAATGCAATATTACAAAAATTTCAGAACAAAAATAAGTAGATGTATGTCTGACCACCTTAATCAAAATGATTGATAATATTTTTTAATAATATTCTAGATATAAATAGTAGACTCATGCCTGGATGTGACGCATATTTTTGGGTATTTTTATTCTAAATAAATATTAATTAATTAGTTTTTGACTTTAGTATTTTTGGAATTAAAAAACTCTCGTGTTTTACCACCTTAACTAATTAAAAACTTTGCAAAAATAATTTTTTCATTTTTTTTCCTTATAGTAGAAGAACCATAGAATGTGATGCATCTTTTGAATTTTAAAAATGTTGTACCATTTTAAAGTTATAGTTGTTTCTCAAGTAGTATCTCAGTCAGCACTTTACACGTAACTCCATTAGAAAATAAGTAATAATTACTTACTAAACTTGTAATTTGACAAACCTTACATTTATGAAAAGATAAGAACATTCTTAAGAAACCCTTTTCATTTCATCAAATTTTGGTGAAAAAAAAGTCGTCAGCTACATATTTGAAGTAAAAATCACATAAAAATAGGCCAAAAGCTCATTTTTAGGATGTTTTTAAAGTTGACCATATAGGTTTGGTATCAAAAGGTATAGTAGACCTTATAAAGATATTAATTATTTTCATTTAGTATCAAAGTGGGTGGGAAAAAAGTTGGAATAGATTTTGAAATGGTTTGAGATATTTCAGAACTACAGATTTTTAGATCTCCACTTTTTGGTACACCATGATCCTGTATATACCCTACAATTAGACGACTGGTATTAGTTGATAGATTATAAGTTTTGAGTTTTTCCTACAATAATCTAGGTTCTTTTCATAATATGACGATTCCATGAAAATCCAAGGGCCCTAGCTTCATGGGATGTGTTATTCTAACCTGTATAATAGCCTACTAACTCTTAAAATGTAGAAATAATGCAACATTGATTTATTGTTATGGAACAGTGAGGGTTTCGTGAAGAAATTTCAATGGAAATTGTGGTTAGGTACAACAGGGAGAGTTTTGGCCATATGAAGGGGGTATTTTGTTATTTGGATCATCTTATATGATTAGTGTGAAGGTGTATGATCAACAAAATTGATCTAGAAGTTTGGGGAATGGTGATATTGGTGATACCCTAGATTTGAGGGTTTGAATGAAGGTAATTTGGGATTTTGGGGTTCCAGGAAGTTTGGAACAAATTTCTTGGGGATTTGGTGGTTTTATGCCATGAATGATTATTTTTGAAAGTTACAAGGTCTGGGAGTCAATATTACTGGGAGTTTCTTTGTTAAATTAGCCATTTTCATGCTAAAAAATAGGGCATTAGTCAAAAATAGGGGTGTTGGTCCAAAATGACCATATGAAAGATTTTGGTATGTTTTAGTACTTTGAATAGGGTGTCCATAAATGTAATTATCTTGTCAAGTGCTACTACTTTTTCAATTAGGTGTCCTAAGGTGCATTGGAAGAATTAGGCTTTGGGAGTTGAGTCTAGCCAATTAGATGGTTAAATATAGTTGAATACACATTATATAAATCATAAAATTCTTATTTAACCTTGGTTGATTCCCTTGGATATATGGAGTCATTTGGAGTCATATGGGGTTTGTAGGTGTTTTGGGCAACTTGGAAAACTTACATGCTTGAAGAATTTTGCAAGTGGAGTTTGTCTTGTGAATTCAAAGGTGTGGAGATCAGTGTGTTAACCTAGAAGATTGAATGGGTAGGCTCATTACTTCAATTTAATTTGAGGAAGATATAAGGTTATTGTTTCAAAACAAAGGGATAGTTATTTCATGCATCAAATCAATGGTTGACCATTGATTCTGCATCATGCATGGAGAAAACCAATCAACACTAAATGAGTCTTTCAAAACAAAAAGAAAGTATAGAATATGAGGAGATTTTTTATTTAAAAGCTTAATGGACCACCATTCAAGTTTTGTTAATTTTGGCAGCACAAACCGAATGGAGACTAAAATTACTTTTCTCAAAAATGATCTCAAAGAAAGAATTAACATGTCTTTCAGTCAATGCCTTCAAATAAGAAAGATAAGCAAGCTAATGGTACCATGTTTCTTGGAAAGAAAATATGTCATTATTGTATCAATGAAAAGTTTTGGATGGTTTGATTATCAAGTATAATACTATAAAGTTAAGAGACAACATTCTTATCAAACTAAATGTGGTATAGATTTTTAAGTCATAAATCATGGAATGAGTGTCTAAAAGATGTTAATACATAGTGAGTAGAAAAATATCTTGAAGACCTTAGAAGGTAAAATAAAAAACAATTAAAGGCTGCGAGATTGTCACAATGAGGATAGGCACATATTATTGTTTATTGTTAGCTTTTTTTATGGAATTAATCTCTCTTAATTTTACTAATTTTGTGTTATTCCTTTGAACCATTTCAACCCTTCTTGTTGTATCAATGGTTTGACCAATACCTTCATTGTCTACAAGAAAGGGTTTCTCTAAAATTTCTTAGCTCTCCTAATGGAATAGTATGTCCTTTAAAGCCATTAAAGTTGAAGTAAATTGGTTCCTTGTAAGAGTGAATATACTTAAAATATCTTCCCTTGATTGAGAAATTAAGAGGATTTAGAAAATGTTCTTTTGGAGAAATAACAATTTTTCTTGTAGTTGAAGGGGAGCCAAAAAAATTTTGTTGATCTTTGTAGAGATCTCTGGTGGGGAAGAAATCTATACCTTCTCTCCTTCTCCTACCTGCTCTAATTAGGGCCTTTAATGTCAACATGTCTGTGATGTTTGATCAGGCTTGACATACTTATCCTCCTTCTCCAGATCCCATATTCTACTTCCTAAGAAGGTTTTGGCCTAAAGGATCCCATTTTGCTGGTGCACTCCTAAATCTGGTTGTAAAACCATCATCACTGCAACCTAGTACCAACTAACTCCTCCAATGGATTCTTCTTCTCAATTGTTGCCTTTCAACTAGAAAGAGTCGAATACCCTTTTATATCAAGGGATTTCTATCTCAATTCTTTACAAGAATGTAGATCAACAATGTAAAACAAAAAGAAAATCATGAACTAAATGATATCCTAGTTTTTCAATTAGGTCTCCTAAGGTGCATTGGAGGAATTGGGCCAAGTAACAAAAAGTAAACTAAGTAATTAGTGACAAGATGACTAAGAAATGAACAAGAAATCTAACAAATTATCAAACCTTGTACTCAAGGTTTATGATGTACTAGTAGTAAGGATTGTTGAGAGAGTTTGATCAGGATTAATTTCCCACCAAAATTAGTGATGAGATGACTACGAAATTTAACTCTGGCAAAAATGTAGTGAGCCTAAGAACACTAAAGTTTAGTGTGGCACCCAAATGATATCTAGCATGCTCCCTCACCAAAGTTCAGTAAAAATGTATGCTAAACTATGTTATTGTACAAACAATATCCTACATGCTCCCTCACCAAAGTTTAGTAAAAATGCGCCTTGATCCTATGTGAAATTTCTCATCTTGGGAATCCATGCACGAATTTATGTATAGTCCATAATAGAGACACACCTAATTAATTTAGTATAGTCCAAATTATATTATGACTCAAGTTGGTCAAAATTTTGACCAACATGGGAATAGTTTGGATATCTTTAACTTGGGTGAATGATGTTGGTCAAAATTTTGCAACCAACACGGGCATGAAAACCAAAAATAAGGAAGATTCATAGCTTTGGTCAAAAATTTTGGTAAAAAAATGGGTGCAAATGTACTAGTGAAAACAAAATGAATCAGTAATGCAAATGAAAATTTGGAATATTTAGGCATATCCATCAACCAAGAAGGTATTAAAACTCCTATATGTGATAAGAAAAAGATGAAGAGAGGAAGGAAACCCCTAAAAGAGCTAAGGGAAGCAGATGGTTAGGAAAAATAACAAAAAAAGATTAGTCAGATTCTTAAAGTAGGGAAGGAAAGAGCCTTCCCATGACAATATGAGAATAAAAACTTGGAATGCTAGGGGTCTCAATGCTTCTATAAAAAAATGATTGATAAAAAGAAACTTAACACAATTTGAATAAAAAATTATATTAATATAAGAAACTAAACTAAACAAAGAAGAAAGTATAAAACTAGGTAAGAAAATAGGTAGTTGGAACATAATCTTACAAGAATCTAGAGAGCATCAGGGGGATTAGGAATAATTTTGAATCCAAGAAAGATTAATTAGACTTAATGAAATCTAATCAAAATTGGATGAGCTATAAAGTTAAGAGTGTCAAAAATGATCTTTAAATAATACTAATAAATATATATGGCCCAACTCAAAGTGCTGATAAAAGTTAGTTATGGGAAGGAGTTAGCCTATTTATGAGAGACTATAATAACAACAATATATTAATAGGGGGAGATTTTAATGTAATTTTAAGTTTGGATGAAAAATATGGAGGGAGGTAGTATACCTCGCAAGCTTCCAAAGATTTCAAAAATTGGATAGAAATAGATAAATTATTAGATATCCCCTATAATAATGGAACATACACTTAGACCAATAGAAGGGAAAACTTCACTTATATAGTAGAAAAATTGGACAGATTCTTCCTTAAAGGATAATTAAGAAACATAGATAGGGATTTAGAATCAACCGTTTTGCCTATAGCAAGATCAAACCATTACCTAGTAAGAATAAAATTATCTAAACCTAAGAAACCTCATAGAAATCCCTTTAAGTGTGAAAAAATGTGGTTCCTTGATGACAACTTTATGGATCAGATCAAAGTATGGTGGAAGCAAGGTAACTTTAAAGGATCTTAAATGTTTTGTTTAGTGGAAAAAATGAAAAATTTAAAAGAGAATATTCTTAAATGGAATAAAAATCATTTTAAGAATATCTTCAAAGAAAAATTAGACAATGAAGAAAATCTAAAAAGTCTTAACAAATAAATAATAAAAAAGGTAATGGATAATGAAAAATATATAAAGGAAAAAGAGATGCTAGAGAAACAAGAGGAGATATTAGAAGAAGAAGAAATGTATTGGAGACAAAAATCAAGAGAAACCTGGTTAATAAAAGGGGACTACAATAAAAAAATTCTTTCATAAAGCACTATATTTAATATATCTAGAAATAAGATTATAAAAGTCAAAGACCCAGTAGGGACTGGGGTTGAAAATCTCACAGAGATGGAAAAAATATTTATAGATTATTTTAAAACATTCTGAATAATAATGGAAGCTCAAATAGAACTACACAAATTTAAAATGCTAGAATGAATTCCAAAAATAGTAACTTTAGAAGACAACAAGTGGCTGAACAAATCCATAATCATTGAAATTAAATCAACCTTGTTTAGCAGGAAGCTAGACAAATCCCTAGGGCCAGATGGATTTCAAGCTTTCTTTTATAAAAAATGATACGATATTATCGGGATAGAGTTATGGGGTTCTATAGAGGCATCTAGGAATGGGGGATCCTTATTATTAGAGATCAATTCCACTTTCTTAACTCGCATACCAAAAAAATCTAAATCTGAATATCCTTGAGACTTTAGACCTATTACCCTATGCAATACCATTTACAAACTTTTATTGAAAGCCTTATTCAGATGGCTTAAATTGATTCTTCCTAAACTTATCTTAGAAGAACAAACATGATTTGTCCCACGTAAGTCCATTCTAGATGGTATAATAATTGTACAAGAAACAATGCATTCAACAAACAAGAACAAAGAGGTGAGTATGTTTATGAAGTTGGATATACAAAAAGCATATGACGTGGTGGACTAGAGAATCATTGCATAAGTTTCTTGCCCGTGAGTTGTAGTTATGTCTTAAGAATAGTTGAATTGCTAAAAGCATGCACAAATTTATCATATATATTGAAATTTTTTGTAATGTTAAAATATGGAGAAATAAAGATATAAATAATGCATTTATATTCATCTAATTTGATAATTAAAAATAATATTTTTTCTTTGAGCTATTTAGATGGCTCGATAAACATTCCAAATGAAGACGTTCTTTTGATTTGATAATTAAAAATAGCTATTTTGCCTTGAACTATTCAGATGGCTCAACAAGCATTCCAAATGAAGATGTAAAAAGTAATCTCCCAATGAAGAAGGCAAAATGTTGCCTTCCACGTACACAACATTTATTAAGTGTAACCTTAGGTTTGAATATTTCTTCAAAATCTAAAGGAAATTTTTTAATTTGACTCATTTTTCTCATTATGATTTAGCTATATGTTATAATTATTTTAATTAATGATTATTAATGTTATTAGATGAGGGCTATCTATTTTTTTTAAATAATGAATTAAAAATTTATCGAGTGGCTAGCCAATATTTGTCTTTTCCAAAAAATAAATAAATTATGAACTAGTACTTGTACTTTTGATGGGTGCAAGGGTTATGCCAATCAAATGATTTCACTAAGTGCTGACATGGAAATTTTGCAACATTTTATGTGCAAAGTAAACCATTGGTAAGATAAATTATATTTTTATTATTTTCTCTTCCTTGGTACTAGTGAAATACACATTGGTAGACTTTTCCTTCATTGAGGCTCATCTTGTCTTTTCAAGAATTTATTTTCTTTGCAAGTTTTACCAATATCTTTGCACCCTTTTCATCCATAATGAATTTTATAGGCTCTTGGTTCAATGGCTTGTGATTTTATTATCCTCCTTTAAAATAATGGGTGAAACATGAACATCGACATTTTTATTAATGAAGAACAAACTACTATAGTAGTTTCCATCATTATATCATGTACATGAAGTCTGGGAGCATTTGAGTTATCAAATTTGTAGATCTAATGTAATGCCTACCCCTAGTTTACTTTCCATGTTTTATTGTCGTATTCTTTTAGGCCAGCTTTATGGTTATGTTTTATGACTAGTTGTAATTGATTACTAGATTTGATTGGATATTATTTCATACTCAATTTATATATATGATGAGCTACTTGATACTCAGTTATTTCATGTGTTCATGATTAGTCTTTCGATGATGATATATGTATGTTCATATAGTGATTTCAGTTATTTTATGATGATAGTTAGATGGATGATTTATATGCAATTTCTATGGTTACCACCCCATACTTGCATGTGTATGGTGTACATGCATGTCTTACTTTATGGTTGACATTTCTAATGTGGTTGAGGGAGGGAGTCGTAGTCACATACTAGTCATGATCTACATGATGCACCACTCCTTGTCATTGTCTATTTAGTGTAGATTTATATGTATATGTATATGCTCGACTTTTATGCAGATTGCAAGTGCCAAGCATCAACCTCCCTACATTGTCTGGATGAGTGTGCCCTATCACAATATCTTAATGGTAAAAGAGGGAAGATAGTTCTTAAGTCCAAATCCTATCCCTAAGCCAATTGTCCTATAAAGTAGGACAAGTATCTGAGTTATTTACCCTTTTGAATTCATCAAGTGACGCAAATCTAAGATTTTGACCCTTTGAGTTTGATTTAGCACTTTATCTTTAAAATGAGTTTTCTTATTTAGTTTTGTGGGTTTATTGTGGTTTTCAGTTATAATTAAATCAAATAAAAAGATTATTAAATGATTTAATTTAACAAAAAAATTATATTAAAAAAATTAATTTTTAATTATATTTAATTAATTAAATAAATAGAAGAAATAAATTTAAAAGATGTAATTAAAGTTTTAATTTTGGCATAATTATATTTATTTAATTTAATAATAATTTATTGAGGATTTTTATTTTAATAATAAACTCTAAATATTATTATTATTTAAATTAATAAATATATTATTAAAGGTGTCTTATGATTTAATAAAAGAGAGAATAAATTTAATAAAGTTATTTTTTAAATTTAAATATAAAAAGAGTTTGCATATGAGATTAAAATAAATTAAAATAATTAAGAAAAGGGTTTATGTGATTGTAAAAAGGAAACCCTAATGGGAGAAAGCTCTTTATTAAGAAATTAGAGCACATTTCTACACACATAGGTTGTTTGGATGAGCCAATTTTGAGAAAGAGGGTTTTCAAGAAGACATGAATTCTTGCGAGCTTTGACCATTAATTTTCTTAGCATTAGATTGAGGCAGGACCTTGTTGAGATTTGTATAGTAATTTTCCTTCGAAATTTATCTATCTTCTCCATGTTTGTTATTGATATGCTTTCAAAAATAATTCTGGTTGAAACCCTTGTTAAAATTTACTATTCTTTATTATTGAAAAATATTTATGAATGAAATCAAATTGGAAATCCTTGATTGAAAAGGGGGGTTATTAGAAATTATCCGTATACCAGGCCTTTACTGAGTTTTATAAAAATACTATTGTTAAATGAAGTGGGGACATTTTCTTTTATTCAAGAAAATTTAATAATAAAAAACAAATTTAAAAATAGGAGAGAGGAGGGGCTATGACCTCCCCCCCTTGACTATGATGGTAGACATGTTGCCAAGGCATGGAGCTGCCAAAGCAATGAGGCCGCTTACGGCCTCCGCCCATGGGGTTGTGATATGAAATCACATAATTTATTATTATTATGTTTTTTTTTAATCAAAATAATATTATTATCATCATCATCATCATTATAAATAAATTTTATATTATTTTAATATTAATGATTATTATGATTAATAAATTAATATATATTATTTTACTAATAATTTAATAATTGTTATTATAAATAATTTAATAATTGTTATTATAAATAACTTAATAATTATTACTAAAATTTTAATAATAATACTTAATTATCAAATGTTCTTAAATAATATATTCTTTTAAAATTTGAATAAATGTTTTCTTTTAAAATTGTTATTTAAAAATGTTGAGAATGTTATTTTGGAAAGGGTAAAGTTAATATGTAAATGATTTTATACTAAATTTGAGAATCGTAGTAAATATAACACTTGATGAATAAAAAATGGCAAACCTCTCGATAGTACCAAATTAGGAACAATGCCAAGTTTTTCCAAGCCTGGCAAAAAATGGAGGCAAATATCTCTTTTCTCCTAAGTTGGAGAGGAATGGTGGTTGCGCCAAATATGGAATGACTTCAAAGATATCTGAACCTATATAATCCAAGTGTAGAGCCCAAGGTTGATCTGGAAAGCTTAGAGAATGTGGAAATCATTCTACCCAATCTTTACAAATTAAGCAAAGAACGGACATCTTTCGTCTTTCTTCTAGGATGCCTAGTGACAAACTACAAGGAAGCTATGGAGATTATCATGGCTTGCATTAAGAAGGATGTTGTATAGATGGCCAATCTTATTGATCTTACTAGTTCAGTTCCTATGGTTTTGACTTTAGGGTTTTTTTTTTTTTTTTTTTGCAATGCTCCGTTAGTATGGGCTAAGACCTTTTTGTTTGTTTCCCCTATAAATATATGGCATTTAAAAATGTATATGGGTTTCTATTAGTTTTTTATCTTAATCTTTTTGTTTTCTGGATAGATACAATTGTGTCTTGCTCCTTGTATGAACAAATTTGTAAATTTATATAAATACATAATATTATTTTCACTATTCTACTCTTTATGTGTGGAAAATTACCCTCAAATCTCTTTTTAGCATTTCTGTTTTCACTGCTGAAGGATTTTTGTAGTATATTTTTGGTCAATTTAAAAGTTTCTACATTGACAACATACTAAAATAGAGAAGGGCTACAAAGCATTATAAAGTATGAAACTCAAAAAGGTACAATCAAGGAAACATAATTTAGTATCATTAGTAAGGATATTACTCATCAGTTAACAATCAATCCCAAATTAACATTAATAAGGGTACAAAAAATTGGATCATTATTTCATTAACCTAGATCATTAAAAGATTGAAAGAGGGTTTTAAAAATAAATAGAGTGGCATATCATTTGATTGATGAAGAGGATTTGAAGAAAGTATGATGATTCAATAGAGTTGATAAGTATGGTATTCAATAGGCACTTGAATGAGTTGGAGAGTGATAATGTAATATTGGTTTTATTGTTTTACAATCATGTTATCCTATAAGTAATGATGAACTTTATGTATTCAGTGAGCTATGCAAGCTACACTAAGTGACAAGGTGAAAGAAGGAATATAATATTGCCTGAGCTACTACAACATTAACCAAGTAATTCATATATTAGAAAAGTAAGGTGTCACTAGAGTAAAATTTAATGTTCACCAAGTATGAGCTAGAAGAAAAAATTTTAAAAATGGAATCTAAGGCCAACTTATGGTAAAAATAAATAATGTTTGAGAATTTGAAAGGTGTGAATCAAAGTTTGTTACAAGATCAATGAATGAAAAAATACAATGAAAATCTGGTGATAGGTTGATTGAAATGAGATAGGGATGAGAATAAAATTTAATGAAAGTTTGATTTTCTAAGTGACTAGGTATAATGAATCTAATATCTATCTATGTGGTAAATCAACAAAAAATGGAAGAATTTGGAAGCAAAAAGTTTACTATTTAAGGAGATATTGGAAAAAGTGTTTGGTCGTTAATTAAGTTGTTGGTTGAATGCAAAATGGGTGTGAATTATTGATAGAGAAGGAAAGAACCAAGGAGAAACAAGAAGTGCAGAAGGAAGATGAAGTAGAGTTAAAGAAAAGTGAAAGTGTGAAGGAGTGAATTAGCCAAGTGAAGATCAGAGAAGAGAGAAGGCATAACAGAACTGAGATATAAACAAGTTTCATAGTACTTAGAAATCTTTAAAAAATTGTGACTATTACTTTCTTAACATTATAGAAGATAAATATATTAAATGAGTGGACCTAAAAATTTTGGGAAATGGTATGGTAATATCGATTGGTGATGTTTGTAAGTCCTCTAGAGTGGATCACTCTTTAGACAAGACCAAGGAGTGATAAGGCCTAGATGATCTTTCTGTTAAAACCCCATAACTAGGTCACACTAAAATTGTTCATGTAACCTTGAATAAGGTTCTCTCCTAGTAAAGCTCACTTCGAAAGAGTGAAATTATTTGGGTTGCTAGTCCCAGGTGATTTTTCCCTTTATAAGATTTGTTAGTTCAATCATTGTGTCAAACGTGAGTGTTTTTATGTTGTAAATTGATTTTCATGGTATTTACTTATTACTACAACTTGGTAACAACTAGATAATAGTAAAGTAAAAGATAAGCTATATATTTTATACTCTGTAACTACAGAAACAATGAGATAACAATTTGGATTAAATTGTTTACAAGTGTGAATTGTGAATCACTAAGTTATTTCTTTTGATTTTGATAAAGTTTTATTGGTACTAAAATATTTGGAAGGCCTATAGGATAGCTCATTATAATTGATTCACCCCTTCCCCCGCCCCCCCCCTCCTCAATTGTCTAACAATAAATATTTAGTATTGTGGAATTATATCAGATCAAACATGAGCTTGGCCGAGAAATAGTAAATGAGGATTGAATTAAGTGGGCATCAATCAAGAAGTTATAGCCACTAGAAGGACATCTATCGAAGTAAAAAGACAATAAAGTTAGTTTCATAGATGTAAAACAAGGGAAAACTTCATTATCTTCAAATTCTGCTAAAAGGGGAAAACCCCAATCTTTTTTTTACTATAGGAAAAGTGAGCTAGGCAACATTTATTAGTAGTTGAGAGTGGAAGTTAAGACCTCCAATATGAACGTCACCCAAATTAACCGCTAGACTGTGGGTCAGCTCTCAAAAGCCCCAATCTTATTCCATGTATGTAAAATGAAGGAAATCCTCAAACTCAAAGCTATGTAAAAAGTTGAATGCCCCTATATAATTTTGTGTATCTATAGTGGACAAATGTCCATGTACTTGACAAGAGGTTATCTTGACTCCTTTCTTTCTTACTAGTTCCTATGTGAATGGAGGAACCATGCAATTTTTTTTAATAATTAATAAAAAGTTTGGTGTAGACCTTTTAGTGATAAAAATTAGTGGCAAATAATTGGTAATGTGTAACCAAATTCAATACATCTTTGCCATAGATTCTCTCATTGGGAAGTGAAATCCATGGTCAATGCTTTAACTCAAAACATGTCACCGTCTGAAGGGCAAAAAGAGAGAAAAAATAGTAGATAATGAAATAATATAAAGAATGTGTCAATGTTAAAGATGTAGACGTGAATTTTTTTTATAAAAAATTTCAATTAATTATCTAGTGCTCATTTTTTTCAAATTAGAATTAGAATGGGAATTTCAGCAATTCTATCTATTTAGATAGAAGATTGAATTATGGTTTTGGGGGTTAAATGGGGATACCAAATTCTAATTTATCTGAGTTCCAATTATAATTTTTTACACCCAAACACTAGATCTAGAACTTTCTAGCATTACAAAAGCTAATTCTTGTCCAATTTTAGCAACCAAATATGCCAAAGGTACAATGATCAAGGCAAGTTTGAAGGTAATTAACACCAAAAAGTACTCCAAAAGGCTAAACAAACCCTCAATGCCAATAACATCTTTGATAGAAGGCATAACTCTTGGCACACACCTAACCAATACAAGTCTCGACTCAAAGAAGATTTCTTCAAATGGGTCCAAAACAATCCTTCCCAAAAGTGAGCACATGACCAAAGAGAAGAGACCCATTACGAAGTAAATATAGATGAAAAAAATTCATCAAGACAAAAGACTCAGCATCTAAGCAAGGAATCAAGAACTCCAAGTAGACAAAAGATCAATGAACTAGCTTAGGAATCTATAGAGGCCAAGAGGACCTCATATCGACAAACCCCAATGTAAACCATAAAATGCGAGAAAGAAGGGGTAGAACAAAGCACAATTGCACAAACACCTTCCCAAAACCATCAGAATGATCCTCCTCATCAACATCATCCTCCCTGGAAAATTCACAATTTCAAAACCCACCATCCTTCCTCTTCCCACTTAGAGCCATAAATCGAAATGCATAATTTTATATATTGGTGATAGGATCAATACTATTTTTTAAAATATAAAGAAATTATTAAAAATGAACTTGTTAAAAATATTTACAAATTCATTAGTTTGATATACAAGTTCATCAAACAAATAATGGTATATATGTGACTTAATCTAAGTATGTAGGGTAAATCTTGAAAACTTTTGGAATGGATGAGCCAAGACTAGTCATTACACCTATGGTGATTGGAGTTAAATTGTTAAAAGATGATAATACTGCAGATATAAATGAAACTCAATACATATCAGTGATTGGTAATTTGCAATGTGTTGTGCATAGTATGCAAGATATTGCACATGTTGTTGGAATTTTTGCAAGATTTTCATCCAATCCAAAGGAAACACACATGATAGATGTCAGGAGAATATACAAATTTATCAAAGGGACTCAAGATTTTGGACTATGGTATAGAAAAGATGGTGAATTTACTCTTAAAGTCTATACAAATGATTATTTGGATGGTAATTTTGATGATAGAAAAAGCACAAGTGGTGAAGCTTTCTTTTTAGGATAAATATTGATAACATGGTTAAGCAAGAAAAAAAGTTTCATTTCACAATCTATTGCTGAAGTTGAGTATGTTGTTGCTGCAATCAATTATTCTAATATTATTTTGATTAAACACCTATTGGAGAGAATGCAAGAAGACATAAGTGAGCCTATTACTATTTATTGTGATAACACTAGTGCAATAAATATATTAAAGAATCTAGTGATCCATGCAAAGACAAAACATATATCAATGAAGTATCACTATTTGAGGGAGAAAGTACAAGAAAAACAAGTAAGGCTTGAATATGTGAAGTCTAAGGAGAAATTTGTAGACATATTTACCAATTCATTTCCTAAAGATACTTTTGAGTATCTAAGAGGTAAACTAGGGTCTTTCTCCTATCCAAAATTCACTTAAGTGAAGATGCATGTTGTATCAATTCATGGAAGAACAAAAATATATTTGTGGAGTTGATGCAAGAGTTCACACTTTAAGAATAGTTATGAAGTTGTGAAAATAATTGGAATAAAATTGATAGAAATAGTATGTGCAAGGTAAGGTATAACTACAAGGCTTTATAAGTTTCACATTGGAACTTATAGTTGCATTTGGCATTGTTGTCAAAGTGGGACACAATCTGTGAGAAACAAAATAAGTTGAGGAGATTCAATAAGGAAGAATAAGAAAATGGGGAGTGATATACTATGGGAGAGAATTTGTAAAAATAATGAGTAGTAGATGTAAAAAAAGGGGGAGAGAAACAAGAAACTACTGCAAAAGATCAAAGATACTGCTGAATAGAAAGAGATTGTATCCTATGGGGGAGAAATGTTGAATATTATTACTACTGAAGAATTAGACCGAGTACACTTGATGATGAAATTTTTTGTAGAGAATTTAAATGTCATGCCCAAACTATGAGGCAAAAGCACACATATTTTTTTTTTTTAAAATAATAATTAAAATGCTCTAGGTTCGATATGGTTGTAATCACAGTTTAAGTAAAGGTTCTCTATATTACGTCTTAAGTTTATAAACTTGAGAAGGAATAAATCGTTAAACTGAAACTCTCATTATTAAAAGGATATTGATGTTTATTTCATTTCATAATAATCTTAAAAAAATAGATTTAAATTTCCTCTATAAAAATATAATTAAAGATAGAATTAACGTTTATTACATAGTATCTTTCATCTCATACAAGGTTAACATTATAAAAAAATAATTTTTATAATCTCTTTGCTCTAAAAAAAAACAACATCTATCAATTATAATTTAAGCATTTTAAGAAAACTTTATGATTACAATAAAGAAATAATAATTAAATTACATCTAAATTGAGAATCTAACTTAATTAAGATATTTCCATTAAAGATAACGGTTACCAAAATCAAACCAAATAATAATTAAATAATTCTTATATATACTTGAAATTAAATAATGCTAACTACTAAACAAAATTAACTAACTAATATAAACTATCTTTACAAAACAAAACAAATGAAAAACTAAAACAAACTTTAATTACCTATTTACTAACTAAATAATCATAAACTAACTACAACCAAAAAAACTAACCTATACTAAATTAAAACATATAACATAAAACAATGCTAACCTAACTTAAACTAAAGAAAAACTTAATAAAACAAAAAACTAACACTACCATCTACACCCTACTCTACTCCCCCCACTCCCTCACATCACATCGACCCCCCCATAAAATGCAGTTTCAAAGCACTTGCTCAGTGTCCCAAACATACTTGCAGCAGACCCTACGTCAGTCCTATTCCCAGACATGTGGGCTCTTGGTGGAGGAAAGGTAGGTTGCAAACTTGCTTGCCTTTTTTTTTAAAAACTAATTAAACTTTTCATCCAAGTATAAGGTGAGCACCCAAGATAAAAAGGGAGAGGGTGATGGGATGTTGGACAGGTGACGTCATCTTTCATGATGACAATTGACTTTGCTTAAAACATAAAAACCTTTTTAAAATGCCTCTTTAGAACTGACGTCCACCATGGGGAGATGGGTATGCATTAACACATAAAGTTTATTAGGTAGCAAGTAGATATTTAGGATATTATGTTTAGTTATAATTTTATTTTATTTTTTTGATATTTACTTTATTACTATTTTTAATTTTAAAAACAATATTCAATAAAGAAAAAAGGATACTAAGGGAATCTTCTAGATTCTTTTTCACCAAAGGCATTTAATTTGTTACTCCCATACAAATTTCAGAGACTATTTGGCTCTAGGATACAACTTTTTTTTTGACATATTTTTCTAAGTATAGATTTACAAGGTAATGTATACATTTTTTCAAGGGGTATATTATTTGAATGGATTTAAAACATGGAGTTAATAATTGTGTCACAAAAATACATGATTAATTTATCTACTAAACAACTTGAATTGAACTATCAACCATAACCATTTTTCTTTCCTTAACATAATTTTAATTTTTAACATATAAAGAAACTTGAAAGTTTTGCTTAACTAAACCATCATTATTTCATCCTATTTTTTATGTGTATCCATAGAATTGAAAATTATGATTAAATCTCATGATAAGCAATATTACTCAATCACCATTTTTATTGGCAAACCTGATTCAAAGGCTCAGCCGAGAAAGAACCAGGAAGAAAACCAAGTGTCGTTGCCATTACAACAAAGTTTGAAATACAAATTACATAGGATTTCAATCCCAAAATTACAACAATGCAATTGAATTTCCTTTATGACCCTCATCAAGGGTTCCATATCAATTTTTTGCAACACATTTTTAAGAATCATGGAGAAAACAGAATCTGATCAGGTGACAACAAGCATGACCAAGAGATAATTCAAACATACATATTCATACAAGGTTTTCACAATAGGATTCACAATGAATCAAAACTAGGGAAAGGTGGATTCTTCCAATAGGAGAAGTCAGACACAAAACCAAAATAGATGCCCAATCGGGGCTATAAACCAAAAACTTCTATTCTTCCATTTTAACATGCCATACGCATACGAGGTTTGTACTGACAGGTAGGGGCTCATAACACCCTACCCTCTCTCCCTCTTCTCATCTTGAGAAGAGACTCTACATTGGTTGGAGTCCAACTAAAAAGACCATTCCCAAAATTGGTCACTTTTGCCCTATCCAAGGGTGAGTAATACCAAAACACCCATACAAGAAAGCTTCAAAATGCAAACATAAACATGAAAGAAAAATATTTAAAAAACCATGGTTGCAATCCTTCCCAACATACCCAACATACATACAAACTTCCAACTAACACCACCATAGCATAAGGATGAAACAAGCATGAAAATCTGAACAAGGGAGATGAAAATTCATACCTTCACAAAGAGGTAATGGCAAATGAACAATTTGAGTAGAGCTTTTCCCTTCCTTCACTCTTCCAAGACTAACCTCTAAAAGTAGAGATTGGGTAACCACCTAAACTACTCCAAGAAGGGCCTCTAAATAAGCCTCAAACTCAACCACCAAAAAGAGCAATAACTTCTCCCACCCACCTACTAATCTAGAAGTTCCTAACTCAACCCATACTCTGGTTAACCACTAAGTGGAGTTGAGGTGATGCAACTCATGGTAGCCATAGTCAATATTCGCACAAAGGCAAAAAGATACTTTTTGAGTGATCTCAAAAGTCAATAAAAGGGGCTTAGGGGTTGGAAAAGACCCCCAACCCATACCCATACCCTTTGGACATAAATATTTCATGTTTTAAAGCCTTAGGAATAGGTTTGGGACCAAACAAAAGCTAAGAAATAATTAGGACCATCTAACAACTCTAAAATAGAAGATTAAGCACTAATCTGGATTAAGGGTGACTAATCTCAATTAAGAACCAAATTAGCAAAAAGACACTAACTTAATCCGACTTAGGTCCAAGGGTTACACAGCTAACCCTAACTAGCACGCTGAAGATCACAAACAATTCACAAGTGTCAAGCGACACTAAATGAACATAGGTACGAAAATTAACATTTACTGATCATAGAAAGATCCATACATACATCTCACAATAAATTTGATTATGAACAACAAGGTTTCCACAATTAGCACATAGGGATCAGTTATGTTCCTCTATCGCGTTTCTCGGCTAAAATATCCTGCACACTCATTGCACCCATCAGTAGTCCCGTAAAATCACATGTACATATGTATATACGTATCAAAAATTCACATAAATTGAAACATACATCAATCGGGGTTTCTGTCATCCTACTTAATTCTTAACCATTTAAAATCTCTTAAACCAAAATGTTAATCCTACCTTTTACTTAATTCATCAACATACATATACATAAAAAATTAAATGATGAACATCAAATATTTGAAAATAACATCACACAACATGAAATAATATGATATATTCAAAGCATCAGATAATGTCTCGGCATCTCGAGTCGTGAGTATCAAAATAATAGTAATGTATCACTATGCTATGATGGGTCGGGGCGAGGCCTCACATTAAATGAGAACCAAGAGCTAAAAATTTGAATTATTGTCAATGCATAAATGTGATTATCTTATGTATTGTTTTGTAATATAAAATCACATGTTGACATGTTGCCATCAATTCCAAAGGGGGAGATTGTCAGCCCCAACTGATGATGTAACAAGAACGCTATGAATGTATGTGAAACAATCATACTATTTGTTATGTACTTTTCATTGATTCCAAAGTCTAAGTTGGCTAGACACTATTCTAATTCAATAGAGTGCCATAGCATTTGATTGATGAAGAGGATTTGAAGAAAGTATAATGATTCAGTAGAGTTGATAAGTATGGTATTCAATGGTCACTTGAATGAGTTGGAGAGTGATAATGTAATATTGGTTTGATTGTTTTACAATCATGTTATCCTATAAGTAATGATGAACTTTATGTATTCACTAAGCTATGCAAGCTATACTAAGTGACAAGGTTAAATAAGGAGTCCAATATTGCCTGAGCTACTACAACGTTAACCAAATAATTCATATATTAACTGAGTAAGGAGTCACCAGAGTAAAATTTAATGTTCACCAAGTATGAGTTGGAAGAAAAAGTTAAGAAAAATGGAATCTAAGGCCAACTTATGGCGAAAATAAATAATGTTTGAGAATTTCAAAGGTGTGAGTCAAAGTTTGTTACAAGATCAACGATTGAAAAAATACAATGAAAATATGATGATAGAGATTGAAACAAGATAAGGATGAGAACAAAATTTAATGAAAGTTCCATTTTCTAACTAACTAAGTATAATGAAACTGATGTCTATTTATGTGGCAAAGTGACAAATTTTGAAAGAATTTGGAAACAAAAAGTTTACTATTTAAGGAGATATAGAAAAAGTTTTTGGTTGTTAATTAAGTCATTGGTTGAATGTTGAATGGGTGTGAATTATTGATAGAGAAGGAAAGAAACAAAGAGAAACAAGAAGTGTGGAAGGAAGATCAAGTAGAGTTAAGGAAAAGTGAAAGTGTGAAGGAGTGAATCAGCCAAGCAAAGATCGAAGAAGAGAGAAGACATAGCAGAACTGAGATCTAAATAGGTAAGGTAGTGCTAAATTACAGATTGTTTGACTATTACTTTCTTACCATTGTAGAAGAAAATTATCTTAAATGAGTGGACCTAAAATTTTTGTGAAATCCTATGGTAACATTGATTAGTGATGCTTGTAAGTCCTTTAGAGTGGGCCACTCTTTAGACAAGATCACGGAGTGATAAGGTCTAGATGATCTTTCTATTAAAACCCATTAACTAGGTCACACTAAAAATGTCCATGTAACCTTTAACAAGAATCTCTCCTAGTAGAGCCCACTTCAAAATAGAGAAATTATTTGGGTTGTTAGTCCCAAGTGTTTTTTTCCTTTACAAGATTTCTACATTAAATCATGGTGTCAAATGTGTGAATGTTTTTATGTTGTAAATTGATTTTAATGGTATTTACTTATTATTACAAATTGGTAACAACTAGATAATAGTAAAGTAAAAGATAAGCTATTTTTTTTTATACTCGATAATAACAGAAACAATGAGATAACAATTTGGAGTAAACTATTTACAAGTGTGAATTGTGAAGTTGAACAAGTTCACCCAATTATTTATTTAGATGTTAATAAATTTTTATTGGTACTAAAATATTTTGGAGGCCTACAAGATAATTGGTTATGACTAATTCATCCCTCTCCCCCTGTCAATATCTAACAATTGATATTTATTACTATGGAATTATATCAAATCTAACATGGGCTTGGCCAAGAAATAGTGAATGCAAAATGAATTATGTGGGCATCAAGCAAGAAGTTATCGCCGCTAGAAGTTCATCTATCAAAGTGAAAAGATAGTAAAGTTAGTTTACAACACACCAATATCATAGATGTAAAATGAGGGAAACCTTCATTATCTTCAAATTCTGCTAAAAGGACAAAGACCCAATCTTTTATTATTATAAGAAAAATGAGCTAGGCCACATATATTAGTAGTTGAATGTGGAACTTAAGACCTCCTATATGAAGGTTACCCCAATTCACTGGTAGACTGTCGAGGAGCTCTCCAAATGTACCAATCTTACTCCATGTATGTAAAATGAAGAAAATCGTCAAACTTAAGGATATGAAGAAAATCCTCAAACTTAAGGCTACGTAAAAAGGGAAGTGCCCCTATATAATTTTGTGTATCTATAGTGGACAAATGTCCATGGACTTGACTAGAGGTTATCTTGACTCCTTTCTTTCCTACTAGTGCCTATTTGAATGGAGGAACCATGCAAATTTTTTTTGATAATTTATAAAAAGTTTGGACTAAACCATTTAGCGATAAAAATAAGTGGCAAATGATTGCTAATGTGCAACCTAATTCAATAGGTCTTTTCAATAAATTCTCTAGTTGGGAAGTGAAATCCATGGTCAACAGTTTAACTCAAAACATGTCATCGCCTAAAGGGCAAAACGAGAGACAAAATAGTAGATAATTAAATAATATAAAGAATGTGTCAATGTTAAATATGTAGACATGATTTTTTTATATTTCAATTAATTATCTAATCCTCATTTTTGTCAAATTAGAATTAGAATGGGAATTTGACCAATTCTACCTATTTAGATAGAAGATGGAATTATGGTTTTGGGGGTTAAATGGGGATTCCAAATTCTAATTTATCTAAATTCTAATTCCAATTTTGTACACCCAAACACTAGATTTGAAACTTTCTAGATTTACGAAAGTTAATTCTTGTCCAATTTCAGCGACCAAACATGCCAAAGGCACAGTGTTCAAGGCAAGTTTGAAGGTGATTAACACCAAAAAGTACTCCAAAATTCCAAACAAAGCCTCATTGCTGATAACATCTTTGATAGAAGGCACGAATCTTGGTCCACACCTTACCAAACACAAGTCTTGGCTCAAGGAAGATCTCTTCAAATGGGTCCATTACGAAGGGTATACAGATGAAAAAAATTCATCAAGATAGAAAATCGAGCATCTAAGCAAGCAATCAAGAACTCCAAGTAGGCAAAAGATCAATGAACCACCTTAAGAATCCATAGAGGCCAAGAGGACCTCATATCCACAAACCCCAATTTAATCCATTAAATGTAGCAAGGAAGGGGTAGAACAAAGAACAGCTGCACAAACACCTTCCCAATACCATCAGAATGGTCGTCCTCATCAACATCATCCTCCCTAGAAAATTCATAGTTTCAAAACCCACCTCCGTTCTTTTTCCCACTTAGAGCCATAAATTGAAATGCATAATTTTCTCTATTATTAATAAGATCAATTCTCTTTTTTAAAATATAAAGAAATTATTAAAAATGAACTTATTAAAAATATTTATAATTTCATTATTTTGATATACAAAAGTCTTCTATAAATTTTTTAAATACAAAAAATTATTCTTGAATATAATAATCTACTTAAATATATTTGTATTCACATTCAACAAACTCAAATACATCACTTCCTCAACAATCTTGTCAAGGATAAAATCATTATGAGGAAGCCTCCAAAAGAAATCCTATAACACCGAACCAAATCAACCAATAATAATTAAGATAAATAATTTATATAATATATAAATAAATACAAACATGTAAAATAGTTTTAATTACAACTAATAAAATAATATTATAAATTGTAAATCAATTACTATTTACCACTTCAGAGTTCTTGAGTTCTTACTATACTGTGAACACTAGTGAATAGTCACTACTCCTTATAGAGTTTTTCGCACAACATCACATCGGAAGGAAAATTCAGATTTGTTGTAACTGAAGATCAATTATCTAACATGGAAGCTGCGAAGGAGGACAGAATTGTTTCAAGGAGGTATGGCAAGCAATTATTTTTTTAATAGACATGATTTACCTACAATCAATAATGACAATTTGAATTTTCATATATATGTTTTCTATCAAGGAAGATGAGGTAAATTTTCATTGAAAGTTCAGTAAGAAGTTGTTTTACAATAGTAATGAGAGCACTGTTTGTGATTTAGAATAATGATGTTCTTTTGGGTTTTACTATTTTTTAAAAATAAATATGCGTGAAAATAGCTATATAAATTGATTTAGGTTTCCCTATTGTGTATGTGTTTCTAAGTATGAATATTTCCTGTCATTCTCAGTAACAAGGATCATTTTTTTTTGATTTAGAATAATAACATTGCTTTGGTTTTTAATGTTTTTTAAAAAATAAATATGTGTGAAAATAGTTATATAAATTATTATAGGTTTTCGGATTTGATTGGTACATGTTTTGAAGTATGAACATTGGGGATGAAAGATAGCAAAAGATGTATAACTTCTCTTGCTATCTTTAATTTTCATCGGGATGATACATATTATCTTGCGATCTTTCATTTTCACCCTGATGATGGACCCCTACTTGTGATTGGAAGGGTTGATGTTAAATAAAAGAAATTCACAATGGAATCGATAAACCTATGATCTTACTATCTTTCATTTTCATCCCCATGATGGATCCCTAAGTGTGATTGGAAAGGTCGATGTTAAAAAAACACATTCACAATCGAATCCAAAAACCTATGATAACTTATGATAGATTATAAACCTAATATAGAAAATATGTTTGAAAATAGTTACATAAATCTAATATCTCTTTGTATCTTAATAGTTGATCCATATTTCTGACAATGCTCCAAACTAAATATTATCTATTTAAGAAACATTCACTAATCCCATCACAAAATTTCTAAGCATAATAATTTGTAGAACTCATGATATTAAATTCTGAAAATTTATAATTAAATTAATGTCACTTTCAAATATATTTTAGGTATGATTCTAAAGGTTGATGTAGATAAAATTGACATTCTTGAATCCACAAACCAGGACAATAAGTAAGAAAAAAGATAATAATCATCCAAGTATGTTTTCTACACAATCTTTTAAAAATTGATTTAGATTAAGCAATTGTTTCTCCTTACATTTCTATTCTAATGTAAAAGTTCTTAGGGTCCATTAATCTTGATCAGCTAATCTTGATCTATATATTTTTTTAAAATATATTATCTTAGACCTAAAAACTAAGTTTTATATGATAAATAATAATATTCTTGTCGTCAAATCTGATTCTGGAATCTATTGTGTTTTATTTTTCACATAACTTTCCAATTACAGAATGTGATCCATATTTAGAATGAAAGAGAGAAAACATAATGATAGGTAAAAGAGTGATATGAAAAGTTGATGTAGAAAATAAAAAACAATACGATCCAAAAACTAGGAAGACATTCTTTTAAAATGTTGCATGGCAGCCAAAAAATTAATACAAGGGTTGTTAGGCCCTTACCTGTGGGAAGCCATGATTGTAGAAGAAGAAAATGCTATGTTCCAATGGAGGGAGGATGTAGCCCTCAAAATTTCAGAGGAATACAGAGAAATAAGTAAACTTAAATGAGAACAAATTTGAGAAAATTGGCAGGAAAGTCTAGTTGGAGACTCGTTCTTCTCAGCCAGGCCTTGGGTTTCTTATATACAATGCAACTCAGGCGGGTATTATTAAAAAATAGAAATAAGAAAAAACATGGTGACAACAGATCACAAGAAATTATAACTTGCATTATTCATATTGATCTGGCTGCACGCAAACAACCAATTACATAACCTCTATAAATAGAGGACTTCCAGTTGTTTAGAGCTTACATGTGGATCATCTAATGTGACAGCACTAACACTTCACTTAACAACCTTGCCATGTGTTTGGAGACAAATTCAATTGTGCATACATGTAGTGGAGTTAACTACAATCCTACAAAACTGATGGCTAGAGAATAGGGAGCAGTAGTCAACTGTTAAACAGAATAGCAGATTTGGTGCAACAAACTAGTGACTTATTCCAACATCCTCCCTTAATTTCTACCACTAAAGACTCTTTCAGTGGGAGAAATTACAATAATAAATTTCAACATGATAGGTCCCGACATTAAGCCTTTTGAGGTACCCATTTACAACATAGAAATTTTTAGTTTCCCTTATCACAATCACTATGAAAAATTCATTTTTCTTGTTAAGTGGTTTTAGCTTACCACAAACTCTTCGGAAAAAAATGCTTTAGGATCTTTCATGCAAACAAGTGGTTTTGGTTTACCACAAACCCTTCAAGACTTTTAGGTTTTTCACCTAAATAAGTGGTTTTGGCTTACCACAAACCGTTCAATAGATTTACTTAAACAAGTGGTTTTGGATTACCACAAACCCTTCAAACTTCACAAAACCATTGATCCAATGATAGGTAAACCAACTCTAAACTTTTCTCTAGCATACTAATATTGAGTCCATATGAAAAATAATCCATCTACCGAGTCACATGGGTACTCAGCTGCTTGCTCGCTAGTTCTCTAGGAATATTTTTCAGATACATAGTTCATCAATATAGTAAAAAATTTTGAGGTGTTGGGTACAACCGATAGTGCACCTCTTGCTACAACCATCACTATTTTGATCTTCATATTGCAATCATTGATTTCAATGATCAGCCTTTCTTTTCATTTGACAACAACATATCTTCTAAATCACATTTAAAACAACAGCTTCTTAAAAAGTCACAGCCCAAAATTCCAAACACACCATTTCCAGCAATATATTTTCCTTCAACAAAACCCTCTAGCAATATTTCTAGCTGAACTTCTAAATGAATCTCCAGTTGAACCTGGCTAAACTAGGCTCTGATACCATATTAAAAAATAGAAATAAGAAAAAACATGGTGATAGCAGATCACAGGAAAATATAACTTTCATTATTCATATTGATCTGGCTGCACACAAACAACCAATTACATAACCTCTATAAATAGAGGACTTCCAGCTATTTAGAGCTTACATGTGGATCATCTAATGTGACAGCACTAACACTTCACTTAACAACCTTGCCATGTGTTTGGAGACAAATTCAATTGTGCATACATGTGGTGGAGTTAACTACAGTCCTACAAAACTGATGGCTAGAGAATAGGGAGCAGGAGTCAATTGTTAAACAGAATAGCAGATTTGGTGCAACAAACTAGTGACTTATTCCAATAGGTATTACTCTGGTCTATTTAGTTGAGGGCATTCATAATCGTTAAGTTGTTTTGTATTCTTCCTTAAAGATTTGTTCCTTTATGGGTTTTATGGGTAATTGATAGTGGCTTGGCAAGCATATTAGCACCCTTTAAGTTTTATGGATATTTGATAGTGGCTTGGCAGGCATATTAGCTCTCTTCAAGTTTTGTGTAAATAGAAACCAAAGAATTTAGAACTAAAGAGGTGATAGTTGTGTCTGAAATTATATTGAACGCAATTCTTGAAAATTCAAGGTTCACTTATGGCATATGTGAGGTCATAGAAAAATTGGTCCCTAAACATTCTTGAAATTTATCAATTACTCTCAATGCAAATGGCTCACGCGTCACATATATCTTACAAGATACTGGTACTTGGAAATGTTTAAAAAAGCTAAAGGGTAATTCAACTTGAAATTGACAGTGTCTCCCAAAAAGTGGGTCAATATGCAGCTAGTCATTACAGAGAAATTTTGAATTGTTCCTGACTGCCAACAGCAACACAGATTAGAAGAACAGAAGGATCTGCTTTGGTATTCAAGTGTTGTGGTATACAAATTGCATCTGGTTTCGCTATAGAATTTCATGTTTCAGGGAATGCAATCCACTTGTCAGCTGTTAGGTCTCATCAAGGGCTAGCCACTTGACACATTTGTGCTAATCTGGTATATCATATTCCTTGTGCTTTTGGTAAAAGAAAGAGGAAACGATATTCTCTTTACTTTTTTGGAGACATTCAGTTGCTAAGTTGTATTGGATGTCTTCAGGCTTAATCTAAATTTATCTTGACTTCCTACTCTCTCTCATGAAATAGATAGTCAAGGAAGGCTGTAAAATTTGGGGAATACAATTACTTGCTAGCTATCGGGTCTTCCAAGCTAGTTGATAATAAAAATGGCATGATAATTTTCTTAGCAAAGTTTGTATGTTTGCTGAGTATACCCTGCATTTGTGTAGCAAGACTCCCTCATATCTCATTGTTCATCCTCTTCTGCAATGACCAACATTAAAATGCTTTGAGATTGAAGGTAGTGGTGCTTTGTCATGCTTGAAACCTGCAAATGTGAAAATAATAGATGTTTCTTTAGTGTCCTTTGCATGATCATCTTAATGGTGGTTATTGCTACTACAACTTTATTTTGTTAGCTGAAATTTTATACGTTTTTGTGATGCATGAAATATATTAAATTATTGCCATGGGCTAGAAACTACAGTGCAAGAATCGCTACAATGTTCTGTTCATGTTATAACTTTCTGATGCATAACGCTTTTGGCTGTACATTGTTATAATATTTCTTGTCAACTTAAAGTGCTACAAGGAATACTACAACAGCTGAGATTATGTGGATTCTCATACTACAACCATGCACATGGTATACCTTATGAGATTTTGTGCAAAATACAATTATAGTGACCATGTAATCAATGTTATGATGCGATATGAAACTTCCTCTTTTGGAGTGCTCCACTTCTTCCACCCTTCTTGTTATGCACAAGTAATGATTGTTTTTCTTCTCCTACTTTGCATAACCAATTGAAGTTGGATTTTTTTCCCATGGCCATCAATGATAAGCACGGTATCTCCCTCAGTTTCCCATTACTGTACAACATGTGGAAAAAATAAATGCTACAAAAATGCCATTGTCATGGAAATATATACATGTTTACAACACAAGAATGTCTTGTAAAGATAGTAATAATTGTGAACTTTGCATATATTTCAGATTCATATCTCCTATGAGTGTGTTCTGACCTTCCCCTTCCTATTGTCTTGGAGAGTAGATGGTTCTTTTGTCATCCTTGCTATGGAACATATATTCCTTAGTGGTTTTGTATTGCACAATATCAGAAGCTATTTCACATCTGACTGGTACAAGGAACAAGATACTTGTGTTCTTTTGTAAAATATCCTTCTTGGATTTGAAACATTATGAATTAGTTACGCTTCTTATGCCATTCTTGATTTCCCATACGTTGGGTTGCCTCTTTCCTAGGCTTGGCTAGTAGTTAAGTTGGCAGAGTTAAATCCCTCCATTTCTCTTTCACATATACTGGAAAGAGTAGTCTCATATTCTTCTGCCTTATTTGAAAGTACTCTGTCTCTGAAGGCTCTACTTTTCCATCTTGAGGCAGAATCTCACTCTCCTCTACTACATTTTGCTTGTGTTAATCTAGTAGAGACAACCTGCAAAATGATGATTCATCAAAACAAGAATAGAGTATATTTTACCTTTCTTGAACCATTCTTGGTCTGTGCATGGTGTAGACTCCTTCAAACATTCACCAATCTCCATGTTCTTGATTCCAGGGCACTCTTATTGAGATATTTTCTCAACTCAAACTGTGATGCTTTGATTGGCCGTTGATTCTCCTTCCCTTATACTCTATCATAGCCCATCCATGTTAGTAGCTTGGAGCCTACACCCTCAGTATGCTTTTCAAAATTGCCAACAGATTGATCAGATTTCACATTTTGGAAGAAGACATGTTTGTTGCTCTCTTTGCATGCATTTCACTATCTAAGAATTGGAAATTAGGTTCATATTGAATAAATACTAGTGTATATTTTTCTTCTTTTAAACCAAAATAGATAACTGTATAAAAATCGATATTCCTAATGCTGATGTGTAGAAGGCTGAAAATATTAGAATTGTATGTCAAGATGAGAGGAGCACCATACTGCAGAACAATGTAAGTTTGTAGTTGCGTTTGTAGTTGCGCTTCATATTGTTCGAAGTCCATCTTCACATTCTGTGCAATCAAACACATTTTTTTCAAAGGACTTCAGTACTACCTTAACCATTCAATCGATATTTTCATTTTTCAATGCAATTGAGGTTGGATATGAAGAGTTAAAATAACTCTGAATTTTTTTCTTATTCTCTCGTCCATTATACTCTTTGCCGTTCTTAGTACTATTTATTGAGTGCCTGCTAGAAATATTTTAGGAGTCACTAAGCTGTAGGTCTAAAATGACCATTCTTCTACTTTAGAATGTGTTAGCAAGCTATGACATTTAGTCTTGTCTGTGTTGATGCAAAATAGTGTACTAAGCATAAACTGGTCTATTATCTGTAGAGTGTTTTTATGTGTCTTTGGGAAAGCTCAACATCTAAAATGTTTTTCAGAAAGCTTAGACATGGAGACGTAGTTGCGTGATTTCATTGAATGTAACTATGGAAATATGATGTTTACAGCTATCAATTGAAGATTCTTGCCACAGCTATTGAGAGGAACACAATTGTTCTACTAGAAACAGGCTGCGGAAAAACACATATTGCAGTTCTCCTTATGAAATATATCGCCCAAAACCTGCAAAAGGAGCACAAAGAATGCCTGATAATATTCTTAGCACCTGCAGTTGCATTAGTCAAATAGGTAATATCGAGTACACTAGTCTGTCAATCTAAAATAACATGAGAGATACGATGTGATCAAGTGCCTGATTGAGAACATGATCATAACCTCTCTTCTTCAACTTTGAAAATTCCAGCAATTTGAATATATAACAAGACATACAAACTTGCAAGTGGCATGTTATATTGGAGGGAAAGCAGTAAAAGACTGGAAAGAAGCAACATTGAATGAGGTAACTAAATGAAACTTGAATATAACATACCATTGGATTCAAATTGCTTTTCTATTTTAGTTCTGAATGGTGTGGGGATCAAATTGCAGGTGCTTGTGATGACTCCTCGGATTTTATTTGATCGCTTGGATAATAATTCAATAACCCTAGAGAAAGTCAACCTCGTGATCTTCGATGACTGCCATCATGCAAGCAAACATCATCCATATGCTAAAATTATGAGGGTAAGTGATTGAATTTGTTTCTAAAATTTTGTTAAAATATGAAACTAATTAACAATTTCAATGTTTGTATTGAAGGTTTATCAGAAAACGACTCAACAAAAACTTAAAATATTTGGAATGAGTGCATCGTTGGTCACAAAAAAGGGTGAGTACACTATCTTATATAGGAAAATAAAAATAAAGGACTATCATTAAATTTAAGAGACATTTTTCCTGAGATCTCATCTTTCTAGCTGGTATGCATATGCATCATATATTCTTTTAAATTGTATGTACCTGGACCTATTAAATTTTTTGTGATCTGACAGTTACTGTCTGTGCCTCATCTTACAAACATACAATTTTTTATCATTATTCATATTCTTGACTGATGATGATATGGAAGTTGTTGTGTCTTTGGCCCAACACTTCATGTCCTCCTTGTTTCTGGATTTTCATGTCCTCCTCATTTCGTGTTTTTATGGATGATGCTTGAATGATTATCCCATTTCAAACTTGTCACATCCCATCAGATGCCTCCACAGTGAATGTGCAAGAAGAAGATAAAATATATATTACAAAAAGAGATAGTAAACAAATAAATAAAATAACCAATTAGTATGATTTTTCTATGGATTGATGTGGAAATGCTATACTTCACCCTGTTTGGTTGAGGACGAACCCCTGGTGTAGTATGGGATGCACCAAATCCTCTTCCCAAGTATATGACAGAGCAAAAGAACAAGGAAAGGAATGAGGCCTATGGTGTAGTACACAATGCACTAACATCTTTCTCTTTTGGGGATGCACTGGGGACAGTGGATAGTTATGCACTGTATATGGGGACAGTGGATAGTTATGCACTGTATATGAGCTGATCATTATTCTTAGAGTGATTTTGTAAGAGCCAATAATTATTGTCTGGTGTATCCTCTATTAGTTAGTCACTATTGCGTAGTAATATATGATGGAGCTTCTCCCTGTGTATGCGATGAACAACAAGCTAGTCAGCTTGTACTGTACCTGCACTGAGAAGGACCTAGTCCTTGCATAAGGAACACCTTCTTGAGACCTCTATGTTATTGGAAATGTTGGGCAAGCATAACATAGTGGTCCAGACCACTATGTTATGGAAAATGTCAGGTAAACATTAATGTGTACCTGTGATGTGAGGGAGTTAGTCCTTGTACCCATGTGCATATGGCTAAGTGATAAAACTAATGACTGATAAATATGGGTATGGAACCAACATTGGATGTTAGTAGATATGTTTTATTGGATGGGACCAAGTTCTTAGTATCACATAATTAATAGATAAGATTAAAGATATCAAGATTTCATCAAGAGGAGAGAGTAACCTTCCTTTGATTGCTAAATATGAAGCCTCTAACTTACCTTGGGAGGATACATAGGGAGGGTTACTAGGAGTGTTTATAATCTCCACTTTGGAATTAAACAAAAGTTACTTGGTTGTTTTAGTGAAAATCAAAAGTAAAAATAAAAGTTGCAATTGAGGGTGGTTGCTGCATATGCATCAGGTAAACAAAGTTCAAACACTAGAGACCTATGAATCCCACTTGAGTTTAGATTAAGGATATAATATTGTACCATTGAATGATCCTAATTAAGTCAGACTCTTGGTCCACATTTTCTTTGAAATCCTTCAATAAATTTTAAGCCTATGAGAATGGTTGGCTAACCCTAAGACATCCTAGGGAGAGTTTGAAAGGGAATATTCTTATAAGAATTGTCAACAAATATCAGAGTGTGTAGTGAAATTTGTGTTATTTAATTTTTATTAATTTGATGACCAAGTTTTACTCTAATTTGAGATCCTGTCATGTCTGGTAGTTATCATGGTATATCTAAAAATACTAAAATTTGTCTCCTTATAGGAGCATGAATTGCTCATTATACAATTGGCAACACCCTCCATGGCTAGTTTGTAAAATAGTAACGAGACTCACCAAGGAATTTCTATTAATATACCTGGCTCTCTGAGTCACTGTTTAGTCACCATCGAGTCCGAGCTAGGTCACGAGTCTAATTGCCCTTGCTGAGTTAGAGCTGGGTCTGAGTCTCATTACTTTGGTTTGTAACTATCTTAATACTTGACATTACTATATATTTGAATGAGCAAGAGAGAATGCTTACAAAGTAAACGAAATTGAGTTGGTTGATTGATATCCTTTATTTAATGGGACCAAGTTCATAGTATCGCTTAAATCAATAGTTAAGGTTAAAGATATCAAGATATCATCTAGAGGAGAGAATAAAATCCCTTTGATTGCTAACTACTAAGCCTCTAATGTCCTACAAGAGGATAAGTAGGAAACATCAGTAGGAGTGAACTGTCAAGGCTTTGATCTATGTCTAGGGATGACTCTAGTTATGGAGACTGAACACTATCATGAGTGAGCATGGAGTGTGATATCGTTGTTGCCAGCATGGTGAATGGAGGAGTATTTATAATCTCCACTTCAGAATTAAAAAAAAGTTACTTGGTTGTTTGAGTTAGTGAAAATCGAAAGTAAAAATAAAAGTAGCAACTTAGGGTGGTTGCTACATAGGTATCAGGGAAACCAAGTTCAAACACTAGAGACCTATGAATCTCACTTGAGTTTAGATTAAGGATATAATATTGTACCATTGAATGATCCTAATTAAGTCGGACTCTTGGTACACATTTTCTTTGAAATCCTTCAATAAATTTTAAGCCTATGAAAATGGTTGGCTAACCCTAAGACATCCTAGGGAGGGTGTGAAAGGGAATATTCTTATAAGAATTGTCAATGAATATCCAAGTGTGTAGTGAAATTTGTGTTATTTAATTTTTATTAATTTGATGACTAAGTTTTACTCTAATTTGAGATCTTCTCATGTCTGGTAGTTATCATGGTATATCTAAAAATACTAAGATTTTTCTCTTTATAGGAGCATGAATTGCTAATTATACAGTTGGCAACACCCCACATGGCTAGTTTGTAAAATAGTAACGAGACTCACTGCAAGTCACCTAGGTTGGTGAGTTAGGTTACCCATGACCATGACCCACCAAGTTGTCAAATATCTTATATTTCTATAAGGCATTTCTATTAATACACCTGACTCTCTGAGTCATTGCAGAGTCACGATTGAGTCCGAGCTGGGTCACGAGTCCAATTACCCTTGCCGAGTCAAAGCCGAGCCGGGTCTGAGTCTCATTGCTTTGGTTTGTAACTATCTTAATACTTGACATAACTATATGTTTGAATGAGCAAGAGAAAATTCTTATAAATTAAAAGCAATTTACTTGGTTGATTGAGTTAGTGAACATTGTTAAGTAAAAATAATAATAGTAGCAACTCAGGGTGGTTGCTAAAAAACTGAATAAAATTTGTTTTACCCATAAAATAGAGGAATTTGTCTTATCTCATGTATTTAGGAATCATCGTAGGTTTACCCTTGGTATAGGCAAAATAATTTAATATGTAGGTGAATAGAGGCTTTTGCACTGAGATATTAGATTAGTAGTAGTGAAGAACGGACACCAAGAACAAGAATAAGTGGTACTGGTGATTAATCCTTTTTTAAATTAAGTCTATAGAAATTTCCTAACCATAAATATTGATTCATTCCATTACTAATCTAATCTAATATGATACAATATACTGTAATTATGAAGTATATATCTCTTGGAAATAACACTCAACAGTTCGTAAATAATATATTTAATGTTGAGAAGATGCTATTAGCTATTTATATTTGCATTGATATCCACAGGGTTTTCTTCCAGCAGTGATTGTGAGAAACAAATAACACAAATTGAAGAAATCTTGGATGCTCAGGTAAATCTGATGACCCCTATTGTGAGAAACTAGTAACATTTCCGTCATTTCTTGGTGTTTTCTTCATTTCTCGGATCTTACTTGTAACCGCATTAATTAACATGCCCAAACAGACCATTAAAGTGTAAGAAAAGCGTGAACTTGAGTCGACTCCAGACCCTCCAAAGCAAATAACTAAATTTTATTCCTTGTCAATTGAACATCAAGCCCTACAAAACAAATTGGTTTTTGTGCATCATCTTTTTCAGGAAAGCAAAGCAAAAAGAATCAGAGCAAATGTTGAATATTGTCTTCAGAATCTGGGTTTGCTCTGTGCTTTAAAGGTATGGTTTTTTACTATTTTAATATTAAAGTTTTATTTCAGTAATGTTCTGTTGAGATTTTCATTTGTCACACTGAACATATATAGGATGTTAAAGAAAATATGTTTGTAGTTCTCATGGTATTTAAGATGGGCAATTGGAGATGGATTTACTGTTGCTCTAACTAAACCCCTTCTATTATTATACCTCATCATGCAGTCATTCCTTGGCAAGTCTCAGTATGGTATCTTCCATGCACGACTCTATTGTTTGATCCAGCTGTCACTTGCATCAAGTGCCTTTTTGTGCAGTGGCTACATGACCGTGTTATTCATCTTGATATTTTTTTATTTCGACTTATAAAAAAATCAGTTGATCCTTTCGGTTGTTCATTAAAAATCATAAAACCAGTTTCTTTAGATTTAGAAGGTTTAAGCACTCTTACTGCTACAACATTCACATGAGTTTATCTCTGAAAACTTCTAATCCTTTAACCGATAGTGATGCTGATCAAATATTCTAAAAGCAATTTTTAAAAAATATTTAGAAAAGAAAACTATTGATAAAATTTAAAAATGAAGGAGAATAAACCTGCTACTGAATCTTTTGTTTTCTACATAACTCACCTCCTTCTCTGTAGATGGAGAAACGATGTTTTCATTAGACCACCAGAGTTGCATTTTTCATTCACAGACAAACTCAATGTAGTTCTGATGATCTAACTAAAAAATGATTTCAACACTTACAACTACAACCTCACTTATTTTATAAATGAATTCATAGTCTAATGAAAATACTAAGTCCTGTATGAAGTCTCCAAACACATGCTTCATTAATAAACTAACTGAAAATGCTTTGAATGTTACATGAATTCAGAGCCCGGATATATATAGGAGCGAGGACCTTGCATGCAACTTTACTACTGAGATTTTCTCCACGTGTCTTCCACAATTCTGCTAAATTATCATTATTATTATTTCACACTCTTAACCAAATACTTGCGCATTTGCTGAATCGTGGATTACTTCATCACTGCTTGATGCCTCCATGTGTGTGTACTATACCTGCAGGTTGTGCCTCTTCCACAGTGATGTAGCTAACATGCACAGATCAATCACCAGGTTGTTCAGACCTAATTACATTATGGTGGGTTCTTTTGATATCCACAAAGTAGATTCTGTCATCATCTAGATTCCTCTCACTTTGTTTTTTCATGGTTCTTTGGTCAACTAAACTTCATCTTAGTGACTGTTCCACTATTTGATCCAATGAAATTTCATTTCAACTGTGCAAATTAAGTTTCTTATGATGAATCCAAAAGCATACCTCAAACTGTTGTCAAGGATCAAGCTTACCTATACCTACTTGGCTGTCGTAGCTGGGTGTAAATCTTTTTCTGCCTGTAATTAAGTCTAAGGCAGTGCATCGATTGAGCATACGTGCAGGTGTAAATATTTTTCACTTTTGTTATCCTCTACTCCTTTACGATATACTAAAATGATCAAGATTCAAAAGAGATAACAAGACTTGCAAATAGGGCTTGGGAAACATGATTTTGTGTATGTTAAAAAAGATAACATCTGGACGACATCTTGATATTGGAGCTTTGCTCCTTGAGAATGATGTTTTGTTCTGCTTTCAGTTGCTTGAGCTATATCCTATATGTCTACACTTTTGCCTTCACACACTTTATAAAGGATAGCCTTAGGTCTAGTGGTTATTAATAATAGCTAAGTGAATTTAATTGTTTCTTTATGATAATATTAATTTGTTCAGAACTTTTATTCATGTCTTCTTGTTACGCCGAGAGGCATTCTATACAATGGCAGCACAAATGCCCAGCACGGGAATATGCCAAGATTCCTTGTCAATAAAAAAGAATTGGGAGCAGTTACAAACTTCCAAATTAAATATTAAAAAATAATTCCCGAAATAATAGCTGGCCGAAATAATAGGAAGCCAAAAAGTAGGGCCCGAAAAAGCAGGACTCGAAAAAATAGGGCCCGAAAAAATAGGGGCGAAATAATTTCAATATGATTTTTTTTTTTGTTAAATATAATTTTGCATGCACATTCATGCTTCTTTTTTGTGGGGAGTGGGGGAATTTGAAACAAATTCGTGGAATGTGAAGAGACGTCTATTGGGGGATATGAGGAGCCTCTCAGAAGTTATAAAACCAAGGCTCCTCATTTCATTTTCATTTTATGTTTTTGCAGGAAGGAAGAGGTGGAGGTTATTGGAGGATTAGATTGGAGTTTTTGAATAGGAGTAAATTGAAGTTTTGGAGTAACATTTTTGCAGGTGAGATTTCTATTTTTTATTTACATTTTCATTTAGATTTAGATGTAGAAGTAAATTGAAATTCAAAATTAGTTATAATATTCTACTTTGATTTATATTTCAATTTTAATTAATTTCATTTAGATTTAGAATTCTGTTCATATGACCGAAATTGAAGCCACTGGAGGACCTGTGCAAAGTTTTTTGTGGAGATAAGCATGTGGGTACTGAATCAAGGCACATTAGGCCTCTTGGAGATGTAATTGCGGTGACTTCCATGGCTTTTTGAATCGAATAGGGCAATCTAAACAATCTCAAATCTGAAATTCTTTTTTTCCTTTTCAGCCGAAGACAGAACAAAGATTGCTTGCAAGAAAATTTGCAGAGTTTAAGATTTGATTGCTTATGGCTGAGTATTCTTTGTAACTGATATTTCTATTGTATATTCCCGTGCCCAGCACGGGAAGTTTTAATCTATACAATTTATTTTGTGCATTTAGTGCACAAACTAAAGAATGCATATGCAATCAATTTTTTTATCAATCTTTATGATAGCTTTTTTTTTAAAATAGAAAATAGAAATTATTCTTTTATGTATGTAGAAAAAAATTAGAAAGATTTTATGTATGTAAAAAATTAAAAGAATTCTATATACATCTAGATTTATTGAAAAGAATTCTATTTACATCTAGATATTTTGATTGAAATAACCATAATGTAAAAACAAAATATAAAATAGAAATGTTAATATATGTATGTAGAAAAAATTAGAAAGATTGCATGCATCTAAAAAAATTCTATTTACATCTAGATTTTTTTAGAATGGAAAAAAATGGATAATAGAAATATCAGTTGCATGTTTGTAGAAATAAATTAGAAAAACATGTATCTAGAAATTAAAAAGATTCTATATGTGTCTAATTTTTAGATTTTACTTTATTCTAAACTAATTATTGATGGATATATATTTTAAAAATATTTATGTAGTTTAAAGTTTAGATTTTAATTAATTTGTATGCAAATAGGAAAAAGAATAAATATTTTATATATATGTAGATTAATTTCTATTTTTAAAATTTACAAGTAAATGAGTACTTTATTCATTTAAAGTAAACAAGTTTTTAAGTAATATATTTTTATTTTAGAAATATATTAATCATAATGTTCATTTATTATTACTTATTTAATATACTTACTCTCAAATCTAAGACAATAGAAATGATATTTTATTAACTTTGAAATAGGGAAGTGTTAAGCAAGTTCGTTTACAAAAATACCAAAAATATATTTGGTCTTTGATCAAATTGGAGTTAATATAAGAAATATAAATATGATCATTAACAATTAAGCTAAATTCAGTTCAAAACAATAATGTTATTTAAATTTAAATAAATTTTTTTGAAAAGAATTCTATTTACATCTACATATTTTGATTGAAATAACCATAATTTAAAAACAAAATATAAAATAGATATGTTAATATATGTATGTAGAAAAAATTAGAAAGATTGCATGCATCTAAAATAATTCTATTTACATCTAGATTTTTTTAGAATGGAAAAAAATGGATAATAGAAATATCAGTTGCATGTTTGTAGAAATAAATTAGAAAAACATGTATATAGAAATTAAAAAGATTCTATATGTGTCTAATTTTTAGATTTTACTTTATTCTAAACTATTTATTGATGGATATATATTTTAAAAATATTTATGTAGTTTAAAGTTTAGATTTTAATTAATTTGTATGCAAATAGGAAAAAGAATAAATATTTTATATATATGTAGATTAATTTCTATTTTTAAAATTTACAAGTAAATGAGTACTTTATTCATTTAAAGTAAACAAGTTTTTAAGTAATATATTTTTATTTTAGAAATATATTAATCATAATGTTCATTTATTATTACTTATTTAATATACTTACTCTCAAATCTAAGACAATAGAAATGATATTTTATTAACTTTGAAATAGGGAAGTGTTAAGCAAGTTCGTTTACAAAAATACCAAAAATATATTTGGTCTTTGATCAAATTGGAGTTAATATTAGAAATATAAATATGATCATTAACAATTAAGCTAAATTCAATTCAAAACAATAATATTATTTAAATTTAAATAAAATAAGCCATGTTTACTTTGAAACATCAAACAACTAATTAACTAATACAATAATTAAAATAAATGAATCTATTATGACATAGAAAAATATTTTCGAAGTATAATTTCTTTGTTTTTGAATCAATATGAGTTTTTTTTTCTACTTGAAAAGATAAACCATCCTAATTGTCATCCTTAGTTAACCCTAACAACAACCCCTACCTTAGCCCTAGCCCCAACAATGATGTACAATATAACTATAATCCAACATTAAACTATAATTATAGCACTAAAACATATCCTTATTGATATAACAAAAATCTCAGTCCAAACCATAATCTAAACCAAAAACCTACACACTAATATTGGTTATAGTCCTAACCCTAAAATCTAACCCTTAACTATAATGTAAAAAAAAAATCCAAATATTGATCAAAATCCTAAACCTACCTATATGGATAACCATGATATTAAACTCTAAATCTAGTCCCAAGGTCCTAACCATGGTGTAAACCTATAACCGAACTCTTAAAAAATTTACTAATCCCTGATCCTAATCACATTCCCAACTTTAAACTTGAACCATAAACCATAGTTGTAACCATAATCATAAACTTAAACAAAACCCTAACCCTAAAGGTACAATCATAAAATTAATCATATCTTAGACCCTAATCCTAGCACAAACCACAATCATGACCAAATATAAATCTTCACCTTACCCCTAATCATAATTTCAATGTTAACCCTAACATTAGTTTCAATCCTACCATGATATGAACCCTAATATAGACTTCACCTTGATCCTCACCCTAATCTTAAGTCTAATTAAACCCTGACTAAAACCTAATCTAAATGATATATCTAACTATAATCCTAACTGTAATTATCATACAACCCAATGCTAACCCTCATGTATATTTAATCCCTAATCTTAACTCTAAATATTCTATAAACTCTAGAATTGACCTTGATTCTAACCATAACCCTAAAATCTAAATTGTAACCATAGCACGAAAGGTGGGGACCCCCGCTACATGGCACAATTTTGGGTCTTGGAGCCTTGCAAAAGCACTACAGAGTGAGGAAATGTCATAAAGGTTACATGTAGTAGCATGATGCAATTTTGGGCTTTAGAGCATTGCAGAAATAATGCAGCTTAAGGAGGCGCTAGAATGGAGACTCATGGAAAGAAGAGGAAAGACATTCATGTCGCTGGAAAAAAACTATGAAAAGAGATAACATGATGTCTTAACCTCCCACAAAAAATGCAAGGTTGATCCCAAGGGGGAATTTGGTTTCCCCAAAAATGAATGATGGTCATCGATGAAGGTCTTCCTCTCGAAATAGACGGCATAGATACATCGTGAATCCTCACCAATGAAGGATTAAGTCGCAACCGTCGATGTAAATTCTCCCCTCAAAAAGGATGATTGAGATGCAACGAGGAAACTCCTCCCAATGAAGGATTAAGTCACATTCGTCGATCAAGATTGGCTTTATTTCCAATGGATGACTAAGATGTAGTGAAGAGATTCCTCCCAACAAACAAAGCAGATAGCACAAAAGGTGTGAACCCCCTCCATGTGGCACAATTTTGGGTCTTAAAGACTCATGAAAGCATTGTGGAGTGAGGAAATGTTGGAAAGGCAATGCGTGGTAGCATGATGCAATTTTGGGCTTCAGAGAATTGAAGAAACAATGTAGCATGACGATGCATCAGAATGGAGATGCATGGCAGCATCTTGTGCAATTCTAGGCTTTAGAGTGTTTCGAAGACACTAGCATATAAAGAAACGTTAGAATGGGAATGCATGGCAACATCTTGCACTTTTGGGAAGATGGGAAGATAGCTCGCGAAGAAATAAGAGTTATCGAATCTTGTAGCATGAATCAACCCGACCAAGAAAAAATGATCCAGCGTGGTCAATGAAGAAACTGAGCCAACACAAAATGTTAGCCGCCAACTTTAGCAATGTTAATCCTCTGCAAAGAACCTATCCCATTTAAGGTCTCTCAGATCAGACATCAGTGATGGGTTGAATAGGGGGAAAAAATAGCACACAATGCCCTCCTAAATGAAATTCTAAATGTAACACTAATAACCACAGTCCTACTTCTTTCCCTAACCTTATCCATGAGCGTGGGAATATACATATTATTATATAGGGCACCTTATATAATAATAAATATAATCTAAAATCCCAACCCTTACTCCCCTCCTAACTATAACTGTGACCATAAGAAAACTTCTAAATATAACCCTTCCTCTAACTCTAACCCTAACCCTAACCCTAACTATAATTGTAACCCTATCCCTACCACTAACTGTAACCCTGAATCTAACTCTACCATAATTAGAATTTAACCCTAACTATAACTATAACCCTAAACCTAACTCTAACCTTAAGCGTAACCATAACCGTAACCCAAAACCTAACCCTAATCGTAGCTAGGATTCTAATACTCTGTCTACCCCTAACTCAAACTATAGCCCTAACTATACCTCAAACTCTAACCGTAACTCATATTCTAACCCTAAAACTTAACCCTAACCTTGACCCTAACCCTAACCCTAAGCCTAAGCCTAACCCTTTGTCTACCCCTATCTCTAACCCTAACCCTAACCCTAACCCTACCCCTAACTCTAACCCTAAATCTAACTCTACCATAATTAGACTCTAACCCTAACCCTAACTTTAATCCTGACTAAAACCCTAACCCTAACCCTAACTCTAACCTTAACCCTGACTCAATCCCCTTACCCTAACCTTAACATTGATATAACTCTCTCTATATATAACCCTAACTCTAAATATAAACCTAACCCTAACCCTAACCCTAAATCTAACTCTAACCCTAACTGTAAGCATAACCCTACCACTACCCATAACTCTAACTGTAAATCTAACTCTACCATAATTGGATTTTAATTTTAACCCTAACCCTAACTCTAACCCTAACCTTGACTCAAAACTCTAACCCTAACCCTAACTCTAACATTAATCCAACTGTAAAATTAACTCTATTGGTAACTCAAACCCTAAAACTAACCCTAATTCTAACCCTAACTCTAACTCTAGCTCTAGCTCTAACCCTAACTCTAACCATAACTCAAACTCAAACCCTAAACCTAACCCTAATCCTAACCCAAATTATAATGCTATGTCTACCCCTAACTCAAACTATAACCCTAACCCTAACTCAAACTCTAACCCTAACTCATACTCTAACCCTAAACCTAACCCTAGCCCTAACCCTAACCTAGAACCTTACCCTAACCCTAACCCTAACCCTATCTATAACCCTAATCCTAACCCTAACTCTAATCCTAATCTTAACCCTAATTCTAATCCTAACACTAACCTTAACCCTACCCCTAACTCTAACCATAAATCTAACTCTACCATAATTAGAATCTAACCCTAACCCTAACCTTAACCCTAGCTCAAACCCTTACCCTAACTTTGTCCCTAACCATATATCTACGTATGACTATAACATTTTACATTACAATATCCCAAAAATAAAATATATATTTTTATCTAAATTAAACTCCTTATATTAAGTTTAAAATAATATTTGACTCAAACCTTAACCGTAACCCTAACCTTAACCATGAGCATTACTCTAACCCTAACCTTAACCATAAACATAACTCTACACCTAACTCTAACCCTAATTCTAACTCTACCATAATTGGACTCTAATCCTATCCCTAACCCTAACTATAAGCATAACTCTAACCCTAGCCTTAACCATGAGCATAAATCTAATGTTAGCCTTACTATAACCCTAACACTAACCCTAATCATAACCATAACCATAACTCTAACCCTAACCTTAACCATGACCATAACATTAACCCTAACCTTAACCATAAACATAACTCTAATCTAAACCATAACCATAACTCTAACAATAACCATAACCATAACTCTATCCCTAACCTTAACCATAGCTCAAACCCTAACCCTAACTCCAACCCTAACTCTAATGCTAACCCAAACCCTAATTCTATCCCTAAGGTTAACATTAGCTATAATGGTAACTTTGTCCCTAACCATATATCTATGTATGACTATAACATTTTACATTATAATATCCCAAAAATAAAAAATATATTTTTAATCTATATTAAACTCCTTATATTAAATTTTTAAAAATATTTTGAAGCATAATTTTATTATAACTTCATACAACTCTAATTAAAAATTAATTAACAATTTTATAGTAACCTTATCAAAATAAAAAATAAAAAGTAAATATTTTTCCTATTGCGCCGCGACTACCACTAGCTATATATACCTCTATATATATTACGCTGAGAGTAATCGTTCTCGAGGCGCCTATTTTTATTTTCATTAATCCCAACTTCGATTAAAATAACTTTGGGATTAAATAAAAATAGGCGCCTCGAGAACGATTACTCTCGGCGTAATATATATAGAGGTATATATAGCTAGTTACATAACTAATTATTAGACTACACGAGAATGGTTTTATACATTAACATGAAATCTGTCAATCATACAGGTTGTTCA